>JAHLJT010005437.1:54426316-54593286 GCA_031308135.1 Acheta domesticus
TAAGCCTCTTTTCCAGAGTGTTAATTAACTAGGTTCATTTCCAGCGTAGTCCAATTTCCCCGACTGGGCGAACGGACTAAAAGTGTTGGCTCACATATCTATTGCTGATACGAGTTGATAATTTCCTCGTCCTTTGGGAAGTGGCTGTTTCCCCTGCGAATGGACGGATGAGCAGGCGGGCTAGACCATTAGCGTAATGAAGTTCCTCGCCCAGTGCCTAATTCCAGGAACTCCCCAGGGTTCCAAACCACAGAGCAGCCGTGTGTTGCGGGTTGCTGAATCATGCCCGGCGAGGGGTCCGCCGCATTCAGTTGCTTCCTACTGCTTTGACTTCGGTCGTATCGCAGCGGGTTATGTCTTTACGCGCGGTGCATATAACGACTATATTAGCTGTTAGTGCGACGTACCGCGGACATATGCGTGCTGGGCAACCTGTGGTCGGGGTCGGCAAAGGGACGAAATGGGGAAAATACAAATTTAGATAGGATAGGAAAGGAAAGGAATAGAGTTGACAATTTGGAATGAATTCTGAATATGATAACATACTCGTTTATTACGAAATGTGTATTAATTGTATATGTATGTGTTCATTTTAGTTGTAGTGTTCTGGTTATTTTAGTTTATCCAGATGAAGATAAATTGTTTTTCAATATTTATGTTACAGGCCAATTAATGATGTTTGCTAGTTAATAATTAAAAATTTGAAATGATACGGCGATAATGAACATCAAATTAACAACAAGATTAAGTATAATAATGGACTTTCCTTCAAATTTAGACTTGAATAAAGTAGTACAAAAGTACATAACGAACAATAAAATGCTGTAACAATCTTGAACAATTTAAATGTTTTTAACCATTAAAATAAACCATTCTACACCCCGCCTCTCCCCACCTCGCCAACGTCCACGCCATCCATACTCGTGTGACCACGCCTCACTTTGCTCAGGGTATCAAGTGATGCCGCTGCAGTGTCTCTCGCCGGGAGGTCCTAGGTTTGAGTTCCGACGGTGGCAGGACTTTCCACACTCACTTCAAAGCTAGGTCGAGTTCAGCCACTGTCTGTAGGAGAATTCTAGCGGCCGGCTGCTCTGATCGGTAGTTTTCCGTGGTTTCTCCGATCAACACCAGGCGAATGCCGGAACAGTACCCTAAAAAAAGGCCAATGGAACTCGCGTGATCTTTCCTTCTTCTTCCTTGTCCAATCTTTGCCCCTTACTTACACACTTAGATCAACATGCACCACACTCCCACACATGCCGTGAGATCGGCAGGGAGCCTAGAGCTTGCCCGGCTGGGGTGGTGCCCCGCTGGTGGGAGATATCTGGCTGGGGATATCCCGCTAGCCGACGGTGGGTCAGTTTCGGATCTCGCCATCCAGCGGGGAAAGACTGTCATGTGTCGTGCTTGACAAGCCGCGCATGACTGTTATATTTGGCGCGCGAGCGGCAAAGGCAGCGCGCTCTATCTGGGATCGGCGGCGGCAGCGGCAAGCCGTGGTCACGGCCTAGCAGGCTCGAGCTCGAGTGTGTCTCACTGCCCACCATCGGCCCTTTAAAGGGAGCGAGCCGGCACCCTGGCAGCAGTGCCGTCAGTCCAGATTCAACAGTCAGGAGACCAGCCCCGCTCCACCAGCATGAAGAGTGCACAGTGAGGTCTACGGGTAGCGCGTGGTGAGCGCGGAGTTTATGCACTGGGATACCGTGCGTTGGAACCACGTGCGGATAGGCGCTTCGCGCCGGGAAAGCTTTCATTTCAACATGTTTTGTTTAGTTGGAAATGTATGGGCGTTGTATTGGAATTGCAAATTAACAACTTGTTAATTTGTCCTGAACTATGTTATTTTGGTGGACATAACAAAGACCACCTCCTCCTCTCGAGGAAATACTTGCACTACACTCATGGAACTAATGACTAGCAGTTGACACACCCGGAATCACTAACAGTCATTCAATCAACGCCTCACTTCTTCTCTCTTCATATCTACTACCATGATCAGCACCTCTAGCCCCGCTGTCCTACTGACTGCGCCACCCAGACCGCCGGACTCTCATGCCCCTCCTCTCATCCCTTACTCTCACTTCGACCCGTCGATTGATTGATTGATTGGTGATTCCGGCGCGTCAACAGATTAGGTCATTAGTCCCGTGTGAGAAGAACATGTTTTTATCGCGAGAGGCGGTGGAGATCTTTCCCAGTAGAATGGCGAGACCTGCACGTCATCTCGTGGGATTTTCCTCAACTATATATCTCTATATCTCCCACCAGCGAGGCACCCCCCACTCAGCAAAGACAGGCTCTAAGCTCCCGACTGGTCTCCCGGCGTGCGTTCGAGTGTAGTGCATGTAAGGGTAAGTGGGAGCAACTAAGGGATGAAGGAGAAAGAATAGGAAGGAAAGATCGTTCCGTGACCCGTTTGTTAGGGTACTGCTCCGGGATTTGCCTGGTGTTGATCGGAAAAAACACGGAAAATTTCCGTTCAGAGCAGCGAGCAGCTGGAATTCTCCTAAAGACAGCGGCTGAATCGGCCTAACAGTCGAGCTAGTGTCGAAAATCCTGCCAACATCGGAACTCGTGCCTAGGACCTCCCAGTCAGAGGCAGTGCAGTGGCAACAGTTCATACCCTAAGCCATCTCTCCCGGTAGTGTGACTCTCCCGGTAAATATGTTGAGAATACTCTCTCCTTGCTACGCTGATAGGACAACTTCGAAGGGTTGTAGATGCTATACCGACCATTGTTTACCCTTTCGGTGCTCAGGGTCCCACATACTATTTTGATACAAGCTTAACCCTTAGGGTCCTGAAACGGCATTCACCCGGTATTGTTTGGAGAAACCACGGAAAACTACCAATCAGAGAAGCCGGCTGCTAGAATTCTCCTGCCCACAGCGATTAAATTCGACCTAGCTATCTAGCTCGTGTCGGAAGTCCTGCCATCGTCGGGACTCAAATCCTAGAACCTCTCTGTCAGAGGCACTGCAATGACATCAACCGATGCCCTGCGCCATAAAAGCCAGTCGTCGCCCCCATTGAGTTCCACCTCGCTCAACCTAGACACTTTGCGACCTATCATTTTCCACCTCACGCAACACAATCCATCTGCTATTAATATGTGGTGTTGAGTGTGCCACTAGCAAATATATCGAAACATGAGCTGTGAATTTATGGGAACGTTCGGACGATCTCTACTGAAACATTCGTGTATTTTATCAGTCTGGTGATTTCATTCGCAGTTCCTCGGTAGCAAACGACCGATATTTCGGCTGCGCTGAGACTGCAGCTTAACATCAGCTGTTTTTCGGCAGGAATAGGTGGGACTATTTGCTCGCAATCTTCGTGATGCGAGAGAACCAATGTTTTGGTTGCGTTGCAACCGTAGCCTAACATTCCTATGTTTTTCGGGCGAATAAATGTATTTGATGGCCGCCCTGGATTGTCGAGGTCGCTATGCCTATAAGTCCTCAACTGCTTCGGCTCGAAGGGTCGCGATTTCGACTCCCGCCTCGAGCATGGAAGTTTTTGTCTGCTCGTATTGTCCTTACGTATCGTGTTCTCCTTAACTGTACCTCACTGAAAAACAATCACAGTGGTCGCTACACGACCTAGTAGTTAAAAAGCGACCTTAACGCTCCGGCGGGCGCGCTGTCGTAAATTTTTCGACAATAGCAGATTCTTTTGTTTTGCTGTCAACTCATTGTTGTCAAAGACTTCTGCGTTCTTGGTATTCCTTGCAGGTATCTTTAGTGATGCATTCCTGCAGCCACTGTTTAGTTTACACGTTATATTCAGTTTTTGTACCTCTCTATTCGGGATAAGTGTATAGTGACGTAAACTTTACGCTGCCCGCCGGCTGTTGTGCTAAAATGTGTAATAATTTGGCCTAATCGAAGTTTCTGTAAAATGTCCAGATGGAGAATTCATGTGAACGAAAATCTGAATATTCTTCAAGAGCTGTCTGATTGGAGGGAGTTCATGAATTGGATAGTGACAGTGACAGTAAACGAATGTTGAATATATAGATGAACATCAGAACGATACTGGATCGGAAAAAGATCTTTTTGATACTAAGTACAAACGTTTATCAACGGATATGCTTTTTGGTAGTAAGTATCATTCTTAGATATTATAATGAGACAAAATTGAATTGTTCTACAATTTCTTTGATTTTTTGAAGAGTCATTGAATGTCGCAAAATTTACAACACGCGCCTGCTAGTGTGAACATTTTACGCGCGCCCGCTGGAAGGTTAACGCTCTGGCGGGCGCGTCCCAGCGTTTCCCGCCAGCAGGCGCGTGCGGCTCTCACTATCGCATTTATTATCTTCGACTTTCGCGACAATAGTTATTACTTTTCTTAGTGACTGTGAGGGAAATATTATTTATTTATGTTTTTATGTATTTTTTTATCGTAATAACTAACTAAATACCAAACGAAATAACAATATTAATAAGAGTCTGATCCATCACTCGCTCCCTCCATGTTTTGGAACGTGTTACATGTCGGGGAATGAACATGGTGCAAACGTGCGTTCTAACGTTTCTTCGGAAACAACGCTTTTAAATTTGAGTTAGTAATTAGTACTCCAAAATCTGTATCATATAGCTCAATCACAATACTGCAGTAAGAATTCTAATTGATAAAATACTCAAATATTATACTTACATGACCAGGCGTCTGCGGTACGGAGTGCCGCAACCGTTGCAAAGTTCAGATAACTAATGAATAACGGTCGATCAGCAGTGTCCTAAATCGTGATTTGAGTGTCATCAGGTTGAAAATATAACCAACGAAGAACAACTATGAGGTCAATAGTGCGACACCTATTATTTACACGAAATCGCGGTAACAATAATGCGGCACTGAGTGCCGCTACGCGCTCGCCGGAGGCTTAAAAAAATAAAAATAAATAAATTTGTTAAAAATTCTGTGGATATCGCTCGCAGTCGTCCGGTAGTGAGCCACCGTCTGATATTTCGGCACCACTGCGACCATAGCCTGTCCTCCCACCCTTTCCCACCGCGTCCCACTCAGCCTCGTTCCGTCCTCTGCCGTTTTTTTCCCGCCCGGCCCCTGCCCTCCCCCCACCCCCACCCCCTGCCCGCTCCGCTCCGCCCCTTCCTTCGAACGTGATCAAGTGTCTGACCCAGTCGCACAAATTAACGGAGGGGTGAAGGACCAGGGGTGAACAAGGTCGCTAAACGCTCTCGTTGTGAGCGGCTGAGGTGTCCCTCCGACGGGGAGACCCTGTCATGGTGGAATATTTATATTTATATAAGTGTGTCAACTAAACTGCGATTTTTCTAACTTTGCCGCTCAAGGCCACTCAAATCCCATCTTCGCGATGGAATACGTCACGGTATTTCGCATCTTTCTCAGTCGTTCCGCTAGATTTCGCATGATCGCGACCGTATCAAGCAGTGCTTGCGACCATGCGACTTCTACCGGCAAGACCGAGAAAGGCGCGAAATATTGTGGATATTCCATCGCGAAGACGGGTCTTGAGTGACCTTGAGGGGCAAAGTTAGAGAAATCGCAGTATAGCCGCCTTTGGGGCAAATTTTCTGAAGCCAGTTTGAGGCTAGTTCCTCATTTGTCCGTACGGTGCACACGATCGGTTTGGGTCACGGTGTAAGAAATACATCTTAAGATGACATCCAAAACTGTGTCTATAACACAGTGTTTTACAAAACATTTCATACCCATTTTCGTAACTGTAAGCTCTAGAGTTTATCAATTCTACTGTGAAACGACAAATCACCGACTTGAAATTAGAAATCAGCTGGCCACAGAGCTGTCGAATGGATCACGACCAATCACGACCTAGCCCAAATGAGACGCAAAGATCGCAGTGCTTATATGCGAGAACTGTGAGAACTAGCCTCACATTAGCTTTAGTTTTAGACTGGGAGTGAACACACCTAAATATCTTAAACCGTGGACCCTGTAATGCGATTTTTACATAGCAGTCTCACAAACCTCTACGGCCACGATGGAATATCACACGGCATTTCGCATCGCCAGATGTCGCATGATCGCAAGCACTGCTTGGTATGGTTACGATCATACGATATCTAGCGCCACGACTGCGACAAGTCGCGTAATACCACAACATATTCCATCGTGAAGACGGGTCTTGGGGGGAAAAGTTAGAAAAACCGCACTACAAGGTCTGAGTTCCGGCGGCGATGGCAGGATTTTTGTCACTGTCTGAATGGCTAGGTCGCATTCAGCCGCTGTCCGGAGGAGAACTCTAGCGGTCGATTGCTCTGATTGGTAGTTTTCCGTGCTTTCTCCAATCGATACCGGGTGAATGCCGGTTCAGGACCCTAACAATCGGACTACTGACCGCGCACTAACTTTTCTTCCTCTTCCTTGTCCTATCCTCAACTCAAACCTTAGGACCTCCCGGTAGGAGGCACTGCAGTGACATCACTTAATGTTCTGAGCTACCTCTCCCGGTACTACACTTCCCAGGAAACCAATTGGAAGCTTAAAGTTTGTCCCGACTCTGAAGTTACCTGGGCGAGGATCCCACCCCCCATATACCGACTTGTAGCTGGGAGCCATATTTCAGGACTTATTGGGGGATGAACTTCTTCACCTCCAAGGATAGATGTACCACACTTAGGGGATTAATGAATTTAGCAGTCAACCGGCCCAAATAGACGACATAATCATTAATCATCGAATTGCATATTAGTTACTCAGAAAAAGGAAATAACATGGACTGGGTTAAACTGGACGAGGATCTCCCCCCACATACCGAGTTGTAGCCGATTTGTATTTCACGACTTATTGGGAGATGAACTTCTTCACCTCCAAGGATAGATGTACCACACTTAGGGGATTAATGAATTTAGCAGTCAACCGGCCCAAATAGACGACATAATCATTAATCATCGAATTGCATATTAGTTACTCAGGAAACTGAAATAACATTCGTGGTTCATTTAGACTGGGTCTTCAGTGACTATTTGGTCATCTTCAATAGGTATACTGCATTGTTTCAGTTTGGAACCTTTCTAATGGCTACGTGTCATGATGACGTAAGTTTCAAACTAAGTAACTCAAAGTTGAGAGTGCAGAAGTATTGTCTGGGTCTCGGCAACAAAGGAATGTTTTTGAGATCATTGCTCTCATCGTTTGGAATTATATCTCGTTCGGAAAGGTAGCATTTTACGGTTTCACTTGATACCTTAACTGTTATACATTCTTTGATTCGTTTGTTTGTTTTTTACTTTCCTGTCATTATTTCTCATTTTAAATAGTGTTTTTGATTGATTTTTATCACCTCAATCTGATTTTCGTCGATAGGTTTCTCCTTGCTCCATATCAACCAATCTAATATAAAAATAGGCTTTGCGTCATGAGCTGAAGTGGAGAAAAAAATAGTACTGGATTGTGTTTGTCTGCGACACATGGTTACAACATTTTCGTCGGCTTAACAAGAAAGGATATTTACGAGTATATTTGGCCCGGGGTATACACAAAAACTAGACGAGTTTACGAAAGGAAGTAATATTTCTAAATTTGTATAACATTTAAGTTTACATGTGCACTTTCACTCGTTATGTATTCAATGCAAAGGATGTAGGAACCTGTGGCTACAGGGACAAATCGTGGCCTTAAGATGATACTCGTAATTCACACAAGTTTCGTGAATTTATTTAAAATACTTTAGCATTCTCATCTGTTAGTGGATAAACTTACAAGGAAAGATCACGGTTGGATAACACTAGGATCTAAAGCAGTAGTTGACCTGAATCTCTGAGAACGATCTAAATCTGGATCGACCCACTGGGGAGCGATGAAATTTAAAGGGGGCCTGTAGCCGAATATGAAAAGTTGATTGATAGATATAATCAAGAGCCTTCTAGCGGAGATCCAAAGAATCTATTTCTTTGGGTCTCCGCTAGCTATTTTGAATTGCAAACATACTCTTGCCAGTTGCCATCTATCACCGCCAAAAGTACATTTTTTTGTCATTTTCTTAATTTTTCGGTTTCCTATTGGTAGAACGGAAATATTAATTTTAGAATATTAAAGAACACAAAAACCTAGACACAAATGACAATATTCTTTTAAAAATTATGTGCCGTTTTAAAGAAAATTGCGTTTTAGCGCCACAAAAAATGCGAAATTTGAAGCTCATTTTCACAGCAAATTTTTGAGTTTTCAAAATACTTTTTTGCTATTGATTGATATTGATTGATTTGAAGCTATTTAAAGCACATACACTAACAAATGTAATAATCTTTACAAATTGCTGGTAATGTGCATATTAAAGATGCGAGAGATCTTTAAAAAAATTACATTTAGGTAATTCTTGAAAAAACAAAAAAAACTCAAAATAAACTTTACGTCATATTAAAGAGTGTAATTATCACTATCTATTGCAAAAGTTTGTCGAAAAAATTTGCAGCCATATATGAGATAATGGTATTTGAGCGTTTCTGAAAATGTGAAATTTTGAGCTTCTTTTCACAGGAAACGGTTGTGTTTTCGGGAAACTTTACTTGAAATTATTTAAATCTCATATACTCCTTAATATAATAATGTAAAAAAATTGCCGCTAATGTAAATATTAACGACGTGAGAGAAAAGTCAAAAAAATTACATTTTTCCGATTTTTAAAAAAACAAAAGAATAGAGGAATATGGCGTTTCGTCATCTCATAAAATACATTAGGCACTATACCCACCAAAAGTTTAAAGAAAAATTTAGAGCCTTTTTTGAGAAAATCTTGTTTTTGTAATTTGTTAAAATTGCATATATTGTACGCAATATAAAACTACTAAAATTTTTTAAAAAAATGCACACGACCTTAATGAAAGAACTCACTTTGGACAACAAATATTATTTGAAAGAAAAATCTCTATCTTCAATTTTGTAGTTCCAGAATGACGCCGAAAAAATTTTAAACTTTTGCAATTTTCGAAAATTCAGTTATCCGCGAAAATCGAACCTTTTGTCACCTTTATAAGTGAATATTACTCTTCTTACAAGAAATTGAAAGAAAAAACTTGGAGCCTTTTTGAGAAAAGTTTGAAAATCCCCGGGGGGGGGTCTTCAAGTAAAACACCCCCTAATTTTACAGAATCTTTTTCAAAATCTCAAAGCTTCGACTAGAATCAGATCGACCAGGGTATATACATTTTGGAAGAAATCGTACGTAGGGTTTAGGTGCTAGCAGTGTTCACGGACGGACGGACAGACGGACGGACGGACGGACGGATGGACGGATGGCCGGCCGGCCGGCCGGCCGGACGGACAGACAGACGGACGTTTTTCTTTCAATTGGTTTTTCGGTATCAAGAACCCCCCCCCAAAAAAAGATTTCTGGCTACACCACGTGTTAGGGGATATTTTTCTTAATTTAGCAACTGGTTTTATCCGCTTTTTCGTTATCACGGCCCGGCAATTAATTTTTTTCCGCCGAAAATTGGCCATTTTTTCGCGCAGCATTACATAACTTTCCCTATACTACGTATATCACTCCCTGTATACGTACGTATACGGAAAGTAAAAAGGTTGGAATCCTTGATGTAAATGAAACACACAGTGCGCCAGAAAACTCTCCGCACTGAGCTGAATCAGGACTTCCTTTTAAAAATTGCGTTTATATTGGTAGCAACCAGATCGCGGGGGAAATATTGAAGGGAATAATACTTCCAGCATCTATCATGATTAGAGACCGGAAAAATATATAGTATAAAGTGTCAAAACATTTACATAACTATGTAATGAAAATAGTAAGAATATGTAATAAATATGAAAAATAGGATATAATATGTAATATTAAAATACTCTAATTATAAAACACATTTATATAATACCAACTTACATGCATAAAAATTGCCTATACAAATAAAAAAAATACAGACGTTTTAAGAATCATTTGTTAAGCACAAGTAGATGCACGTTTGCACCATACAACTTTCTCAGCAGCAGTAAAATCTTCACAAATTGCTATCCAGATATGCAGTTTAACAAGCAGACTAGACACAATAGAATCCATCGTTGAAACTGGCGATAACTACAATCAGCCAACAATCACTGCTGCATGCAATGTTTTCATCGAAGTGTTACAGGACGGCAGTCGCCAAAGTTTCTTGGAAATTAAGGTTAAAGGTCGCTAAACGTGGTGTCAATGATACTTTTCACTCTTAACCCGTCGATGCACCGATGAAGAATATTACACTTAAACACTTAAGGGGCCTCTGAGGCCCCCCTCCTAAATTTACAACGCACAACGGAAAAAGTGAGATAATTTTTAGTAGAATTAATGATAACGGTATTTTATTCTTCACGTAGTTTACAACAGTAAGACTGATTATTATGAAATTTTTATTTGCAATTATTCCAACTAATAACATATTTAGTGTTCTCCTCAAATATTTCTTTCACATTTTGTACAAACACACTCTTTCAGCCCACTTTGTGCGGTCATAAATAAGAACAGGAAATTATGTATAAATAGTAATAAACCGAAATATTTCTTTACATTTTTATTAATATTTAATTTAAAAAATTACTAATCTTTTCCGTTTACTTGTGGAAATTCTACTACTAGCTCCTATGGATACACTTTTGTGAATTTCGAAAACATTTAAGCAGTTCACTGTTCTTTTCTGTTTTAGGATTGTTAATAATTGATTTTGTTTCGTATTGAAAGTTTTTCGGTAGTTCATTTAGGAAAATCTATCGCCAGTAAGTGGCATTTTCGTTCTAGTTTTTGGGCATCTTGGGGTATAGATATTGCATCGGTGCTGCAATATCATTTACATTGTACGAGAGATGCATTGGTCATCGGCATGTTTGAGGTCTTGACATATACTAGTCATCAACCATCTGATCCATCACACCTACTCCAATCTTGTTTTATTATATACGATAATTTATGGTTTCATGTTTTCATGGTTAATAATTTGCTGATTGTGATGTATGGACGTGTAAATAAATATATTTCCTTTTGCTTTGGAAGACACAGAAAAATTATTAGTATTAGCAGACAATTGTAAAAAAATTGTTTTTATGTTTTCAGCTCATTTGAAATCTCTTTTGTGTTTTGACATGAAATTCTTAGCAGTGTAAGTTTTTTTTGTAACAGGAACTCTCCGAGTAAGAACGTAAAAAAATATCTACAGAATGTTGTATCCTCCTTTCCTCAAGGGTTGGGTCCGTTCTTTCACATTTGCAGCCAAATCTTTCACCAAGGGCTCATCCTTTTGTCTACCAAAATATACACTGCTGTGAAATGCAAATCCGTTCTCCATATCACAACACCAGAATATTTTTATGCCATATTTATCAGGTTTATTCCTCATATACGTACTGAAAGATCACCGCCTTTCGTTTGTCATCAAAGTGCATGCACCTTCGAAAGTTTTCGAAAATACGAATATTCATTGTTGCTGTGAAAAACGGATCGCTTCTTTTACTCAAAAACAAATCCCTTCTATATAATCAAGCTCTTTTCAATACAATTTTTCGCACGTATTCATTGAAGTGAGATTAATTTTTGAAGGTCGCTACTTCCCGCACAATTTAGAGAACGTATTCACACTTGTGACAGATACAAAACTAAATTTTGTATTGAAGATCTGATAACTCAAAAAAGATAGTGTCGAAAAGTGAAAGTATAAAGGAATTTCATTGTCGTAGTCCATTGTCGATCTTGCAACATTTTTTATAGAAATATTTTCAACGAAGCCACAGAACAAATAGGGGGCCTTTCAGGCCCCTTAAGTGGAAAGTGCGACTACCTACAGATAAAGCTAGATTTATAAAAACCGATTTGTTTCCGTCTCTTCTCCTTGTAGTATTAGTAACAAAAATGATTGTTTTAAGATGTCAAGAAATATTAGTAGCCACAAGCAAAACACAACAGAGTTACAGCGATGAGAAGAAGTCAAGGGGCCTCCGAGACCCCTTAAGTGCATCGACGGGTTAAAGGTGAAAATTTCAGTCGCTGACGTGCGCACTTCCCGCCATCGAGATAACTGAAGTAGGCGCACCGGACTGTGAGAACATCCGACCGCATCTTCACGTAGCGTACGCAGTACGTACACGTACGTAGTTGAGTACGCAGTAGCACGCCGCAATAATGTAAGAACAAATGCTGATTTTTTTGAAAATACCTCTTTTCATAAAAATATGTAAGAAAATTGATAGAATAAAGAAAAAAATGTTGAGAAAATAGCACAATATGTAAAATATGAAGACAAAATAGCACCAAATATGTAAAAGTATCTAACGAAAAAATTGAATATTGTGTTAGGACGGCCACAATTCGCCCTGATTAAAATTTTTAGAACGGTACGTAGAAAGACAAAATATATGTAATTACATAAAAATCCGGTCTCTAATTATGATAATGGTGAGTAGCAATTTACGATTTCAAGTTGCAGCTTGAGCTGCCAGCATAATTTCTGTCTCAAGCAATCTTACCTGCAAGGTGCCACAGCGGAGAGGCTTTCATGAAGCGCTATATCGTGCTTATGATTCACCTTCAACTCACGAAAACGTGCCCACACTAAAATTCTTCCTTGTGTCTTTTCAACGTCCAAGGAAAACAATTTTCCATTTCTTGATTATAAATAAGTAAAATATATAAAGGCGATACTTTTAAGTCCAAATTCCAAACCCGTGTAACAAATCTAATAAGTCTATTTTTCAGAGCAGTATTGCAAGTTTTCCTTTTCGGCAAGTAGATGTAACTGTAAGCAACTGCAGAAAATGGAATAAACAGGAGCTTTTCTCGTACAAATACAACACTATTGTATTATCCTTTGTAAAACTATTTTGTATTGGTGGTGTCGTGTGAACCACGATATTTGGAACGACCGTGAAGGTTACTAAGGAACTAAAATTCGATTAGAATAAAATAAAGTATTGCAATTGACGATGCAGATACTTCACTTAAGTAAGATACTTCACGTGCTCGTAAGATTGCTCGTGAGATTATTTCGTCATGTAAATGAATCTCTAATTCATCTTGTAACATAAATTTCTGGAGACATTTTGTGCAATGTGAAGCATCTTAGCAAAAAGTGCAGTTTCCCCACTTCTGAACCTCAGTGCATGCGCGAAATAGTGTTACACTAAAAGGAAAGAGAGATTCCACCAGAATTAATGAGTGTGAAGCACGTGATTAGAGTCGCCTGCAAAGCCAGTCACGTGATCTTATCACGGAATTTGTTTCTAACATGCGGCAGTATTTTCTACCAACTCCCTATTCTCTGATGCTTTATTATATTCCTTGCATATAAATATATATATATATATATATATATATATATATATATATATATACACACACATTGCATTACATATATAAATACAAATGTAATTATATTTTTATTTAATAAAAATATACAAATCATAGTTGGTAGGCAGCTGTTATCGAACATATGCAAATGAAGAGGATGTGGCACTATCGGAATTTAATTTGCAGCTACTGTTTGAATTTCCATTTAGAGCGAAAATTTGTTGCTCAAAAACTCTTTTTACATTTTACACGCTACTGGTCACGTGGTTACAGTTAAGTTTTACTATTTTTCTCTATTCCCTTAGCAAAAAATATCCCATTCTCTCGTTGGGAAAGTAATCAGAATCTCATTTGGAGTCTCGCCTTTGAGAGTTATGAATATATCATTGTACTAAAAAATTAATTTTGTTCTTTCATTCAAAGATTTTATTTAATGCTAATAAAATTGTAAAGAGCCGCAAGACTTTGCAACATCCAAAATATGAATTTAATAGTTATATTTACAGACTATTTCTGAAGCTTTCTACTAAAATGTGATTTATTTCTCCTGGATTTCGTCCTTGGATAAAAATAACACTTTTTCAATCCATTTATGTTGGAGGTGAACTTATAACTGTGAAGTAATTTCTTCAAATTATTGAGCATTAATCTTGGTTAAGAACAAGTAATGAAATACGAGAAATGACCTTAGTTAAAATTAGTTACAATGGAACACAAAAACTAAATTTCAACAGAACAAATGTAAATCCAATGTAGATTATTACGTTCTGCCGTGAAATCCGTTATAATTTTTAGTCATATCGTTTACATATTGAAAGAGCCAGTAAATTTCAGTGTCTAGAGCGTCCTTCATCGATATCAAAATATTAAATCGTTGTCTTTTTATGGAACGATTATAACTAATATTTCTCTACAGTTTCCTGGAAAAGTGATTTATTTCAGAGCGATTAAACGGAGAACTTCTGATGAATGGTTTCCGGGAAGGCTGGTTCGCATCAGCCTCGTTCTTCTTCAGAGAACGATTCCCCTCGTCGTCTGCGATGAGCAATGTGGGGCAAATATAGGGTGTTTAAAAAGTATAATCACTCAATGCCAAAATCGATGTAACGCGGAAATATTCGCTTCTCGACGGCATTGTGTGGATTGATCTGTCCGCGTTCACACTTTACTACTCTGCCCGAATTAATTGCCGAACTGGAGATCTCTACATCTCGACCGATATACGTCAGTAACATAATCTCAGGAAAAAAAATAATGAAAGAATAGAGAATCATGCGTAATGTAAATTCAAATGCACGATCAGAAATGACTACAATTATGTATTTAACAAGTGGGAGAAAAAAGCGCATTATACGTAATTTAGTTATTTATTCACGAGCATTTGAGTGAAACGTACTGTTGGAAGAAATATTCAGTAAATATATGTATTTTATTTTACAGAATATATTGTCTCTTAATCTTTTCTTGTTTCTGTCTCATATTTGATAATTAATAATGGGTTTGCGGATAACCCACGCGAATAAATAAGTCCCTGCTTATTCCGCGAGTTTCGGAGTGTGAATCGTTTAACAGTTCTAATATTACATTCATAATAATTGTTCTCAATCATTACGTAGTTTAATAGCGCGACGCCTCAAGGTAGAAGGGCGGGAGGCTTCTTCTATTTGGTCAGAAAGCAAGAAGTCACCGTTTTGTAAGTAGTGTCTGTTTCGATAAGACCATTGGTTTGTAAATACAAGCAAAAGCTTTTAAAAAATGCAAAATTATGAGTTTTTGTCATTTTCTGTGTGAAGAAAACTTTTTCCAGGAGTACAACATGAACTTGGAATCGACCACTCTCGAAAATGTTGATAAAAATATCTTCCGGAATGGTTTCCTGTGTTAGATACAGAAGGACTATATTATAATGAAATAAAACTATGACTAACTTAAGAATTAATCAAAATAACAGTAATTCCACTCATAGAAATTAGGTAACCTGTATGTATCCATGAAACCATTCGATTGACTTTTTTTGATTCCACTTAGGGTTGCCCAATGTTCACTATTTGAGTGAACCGTTCACTATTTCAGTTATTGATTCGCTAGTTAGAAAATGAAAATAGTGAACATGTAAAAAGGGCTTTTAACCTTCCGGCAGGCGCGTGTTTTTATTGTTCTGAAATGGAGTACGGCTATTTGACATGTCAGAGGGCTTCAGTATCCTCACTTCGCAACATTCTAAATGAAACGAGAAAATCTCCGTTCCGTCGTTCTCCCTATCAGTCGTAAAAAAGATTTGAAAATTAAAAAAAATGACTGCAGCACTCCGTACTCTACCGCGTCCCCTCATGTAAGTATCTTAGTATTCCAAACAAACATTTTACTCCATCAGATTGTTTGTTTATATGTATTTTCGATCATTGTAAGCCAAATCAATGATGTTGAAAGTTGTTTTTTGTTGATTTCTTACTATTACTTGTAGTCTTATTTTTCCTTTTCTTTGCTGAAGGGCTGAAACGGACGAAGAAATCAGGCAATTTCTTGGGTTATTGGAAACGGCTTCATGAAAACCAATTAATGCTTTTCTAAAATTTAAGGACAGTAACTGTTTCATTTAATTAATTTGTCTATTTAATAAAAAAATTGTAGTTAATTTTATCTTTGTTATATTTTGTTTTCTGAAACAAAGACTAAGATAAGATTTTTTTGAAACAGTGCTTTTTATTATTCTATACCTAAAATGGCCACATTTCTGTGATATATAAAATGTATTAACGTTATAAATGTAATGAATAGTTGTGAGTTTTTATTCTTCCTTCTTCAATTAAATAATAGAAGTTTTGAGGGTGCAAAATACTTTTTTTTCTCGAGGCAGCTTACAGTGCTCCTAAGCGCCCGCTTATGTGACTAAAATAGGCACGCCCAGTGGAAGGTTAAACTCGATTAGAGCTGACTTCGCTCTGTTGGGAATCCTGGCCATCGCGCAGGTGCACGCAATTGTTGTGTTAGTTTCGACCCCAAATTTCCTGAAATTGTTTCAATATTATGCATCAGTTCCGAACTCCAGTTCTAGCACCGAAAGAATATTCAGTGTTATGAAAAATGTTTGGACCGACGAACGCAACAGAATGGAGCTTGAGTAAGTGCGAAGTGAGCTGTACATTTGTTTAACATTACGTGTAAGTGTGTGAAAGTTAAAGAATTATTCAAGAAGATTTATAATGTTGTATAAGCTACTCAATTCAGCAAAAAGTATTGTAGAAAATAGTTAACCGATTGAGTTAAATAATAAGTCAAATCCAAATAATGTTATCCAAAGGTAATTATAGTAAAGCAGGCAATTGTGTTGTCAATATGTTTAATTATAAATAATTGATTTCTATACCTTTATTCAAAGATCATATAATATTAAAGCAGATGATGGTTATATTAATATATGAAAATGTCATTGGTCAAAAATATATCAGTCTTATATTACTATTCATTCCTCTCCCTACCCCCAGTTCACTATTTACTGAAGACATATCTGGCAACCCTAATTCCATCTAGTGGAGATCCCATTCTCCACCACGCAAGTGTCACAAGTGAGATGTCATTCCATGCGTCTCGCTTACTGTGAATACTCGATACGTTTTCCTCTATAAGTGAATCGTTGCATGATTCATCAGATTGCCGACAAATAAAGTTAATTTGGTTGTGAAACATCATTTAAAAAAGTATATGTATGAATACGTTTTCATGTAACTTACTGTATTCGACGATAGGACTGCCGAGTCAGGGAACTACTTTGTTTGAAATTTAATTCTTAACTTCCAGAGAAAATAAGACAGTTTAAGCTGCGAATGCGCAACACTAAGTTATGTTATGTTCACAAATGACAGAAAGCATGCAAACTTAATAACTTTTTATTTATTCCTTCTTCATTGTTATTCACATTTAATAAAGAAAGTAAACAGGAGTTTCTCTCTTCCGGCTGACATTATCGTCCAGGCCCGGATCCCTCTAGTCCCACTCTATCCCATTTGGCACGGCTCCTGTCCCGCACGCCTCACTGTGCAGCTCCCCCACGTGCGAATCCAGCACGCAATCTCGTACCCAACTTTCAGAAAGTACTAATAAAATTAGAACCAATTGTCAGAAATGTCTAATCGAAAATGGCCCAATTGTCAGAAATGTCTCTTCACAAATAACCCAACTTTCAGAAAGTACTAATAAAATTAAATCCCACTAATACTAACGTGGAAGAAATAAATAGAATAAAATAAGTTTAGTGACAATCAACAATGTTAAAGTGCGTGTTTGAAAGTGTTGAAATGTATGAAAAAACATCTCCCGCGTGCGTCACTTAGCACAGCCCCTGGGCTGACCGGCGCGACTCCACCACGTGCAACTCTGGCACGTACTTTCCCGGGTCTCTGCTTTGCCCTCACTCGTCGGCGCTGTCCCGGCTCTCTCTCTGCCCACTGTCACAGCCAGCGCCCGCTCCCGCTAAAGTAGGGGAGACGCGGCCCAAGACAGCCTCGCCTCGAGGCTCCTCTTCTCGCTGGCCAGCGAGCTCCGTGCGCGCGCGCCAGCTTTAAAATGCTGACCACAGCAAGTTGGATATTTGTGAAATGAAATAGGATTCGCTGGGGATGCAAAAGATGATCCACATGCCCACGTGACTGCTAACGTCACAAAACACTACGCGGCTCCCGAAGAGTTGAAGGTAAAACACCGTCATATCTCATGACTTAGGAAGATAGTAGACATCAAGTATTAACATTTAAATATTTTTATTAATTTGTTTAATCCATAGATGGATTTTATTGTTAACAACATTAATTATGTTTCTTATTTTTAGATACTCGTAAATTACAATGGTGAGATTAAAGCACATCCTTCCTCTCCTCATGATTTCATTTTAGACCTAATGATAACGTAGTCTGCATTGTGTTTGTGTGTATATTACACTGAGATTAAAATTTATAATAATAATAATAATAGTAATAATAATAATAATAATAATAGTAATAATAATAATAATAATAATAATAATAATAATAATAATAATAATAATAATAATAACTCCACCTAGGGAGTACACGACCTTGCAGTTGGTGGTGGAGCTTGAGTACCCCCATGAGCCTTAAAGCTATGTCAGTGGTAGCCTAGCTACCGGTGGGGCCTCCCTTGCTGAATGGGTTGAAGGTGAGGGGTCAGACGAAGAAGTACTCCATTTTGAGGAGAGTGGGAAGTAAGTAGAGAGGGAAGGGTCATGAACCTTTGGACTTCCTGTTGTCGGCCCATAGAGGGTACAGGAGAGAAACTGGTTTGGCACACCAGGCCACTGATTAGAGTGGAGGCCCGAACCTTGCATTAGCCAGCGAAGGAGGCTGCCTTCAGCAGTCAGTGAAAATCCCGTAGGGTTTAGTAATGCCGACTGGCGATCGGAGGGACCCCTTGCTGGGCCCTGCGGGGGGATGCCCCGAGGCCACTGTGGGTCGCAGTAACGGATGGCAGGAAACAACCCGAGGGTTAAGTGTGATCTGTGAACTCGAACTTGCGTCCTGCGAATCTTCAATTCAAACCAATGAGCAAAATGGATAGAACAAGCAATGTAATGAATCTTAACGTGCCTTGTTCTGCCAATGTCCCATACCTGCTCAGAAACCGAGCTAATGTCACCTTGTCGACGTCTGGCCATCCCACGGATGCTAGTCCCAGGGACCCAGAGCCGGCAGTAGCTCGAAGCCATCGTCAGAGATGGACCCGGGATGAATTAAAGGAGGTGATGTGGTGGTTTTACTACGCAAAAGCGAAAAATGGGGGCTCTGAAATAGAAGTTTTCAAGGTATGGAGAGAGCGGAACCCAGATATGAGACCTACCCTAGACTCAAAGAAGCTTGCCAGTCAACGACGATACATACTCAGCAGTGGAAAATTCACAGCAGATCAACTTGCTGACATTGAGAGAAATGCGGAATATGTACTTCGCTCGAACAATCCACATGACGAACATGTAGAACTTGAAAATGATGATCCCGTGGAAGGTTCATCGCTTTCCAGTGAAACACACGTCAGTGGTGAAAACTCATCTGGCAATGAATTACACGATAAGGACATGATGCGAAATCTCTTTCGGCGCGAGATAGAAAGAGTTAGTCAACTTCCGTTTGAATCTCGCGAACCGTTGAGGAGAATATACGAAAATGCCAAAGCTAAAAGAGTGATAGAAACAGTGAATTCTGTCTTAAATGAGGTGGTGGAGACCCCAGGCAGAGATCTAGATATTACTGAAATCAATCACATCATATATGCAACTGGATATCTAGTATCTCAGATAATTTTGGGGCCAGCCAAGAACACCGACGGCCGACAGCAAAACAGAGTAAACAGCTCTGTACCCCCATGGATGAACAGAATTATGAAACGGATAGCCGACACCCGGCGTGAAATATCATTCTTAGCTGAGGCATCTTCTAAATCAACGCACACCTCTAAAGTTCAACGAAAAATATTCAATGTTGAACAAAAATACCAAATTGAAAATGACACCAGCAGGCTAATGGTAGTTGAGAAGCTAAAAGAGAAAATTCAAGCATGGGCTCAACGAATAAGAAGGTACAAACGTAGAATAGATTTCCGTGTACAGAACCGGTTGTTTGAAACAGACGCGAAGAGATTCTATCGCAATCTGACTCAAAAACCGAATGGCAAAGCTGTTACTCCTTCAAAAGATGACGTCGAAGCATTTTGGGCAGGAATCTGGGAAGAGAGCAGATCCTACAACAAAGACGCATCTTGGCTTCAATCTGAAGTTGATGCTGCCGATGAACTTGTAGAAACAGTGGAAGATGTTCACCAATTCTCGGAAGAGGACCTCTTCCAAGCAATTAAGAACATGGGAAACTGGAAGTCCCCCGGGATTGATAAGATCCAGATTTATTGGATTAAGAAATTAACAGCAATACATTCTCATCTAGCAAAGGCTGTTAATAAAATTTTTGAAAACCCAAAGGAAATCCCGGAATGGCTCACACGCGGCATCACGTATTTGCTACCCAAAGCGGGAGACAGCTCTTTGGCGAAGAACTACAGGCCAATTACTTGTCTGCCAGTACTGTATAAAGTTATAACTTCAGCTATAGCTGACAAAATGTATAGACATCTAGATAAGAATCATCTAATGCCAGCTGAACAAAAAGGATGTCGTAAAGGCTCTTATGGGTGTAAGGAAATCTTGCTACTGAATAAAGTCATCTTGAATGATGTAAAGAAACGCAAACGTAATTTGAGCATGGCTTGGATTGACTACCAAAAGGCCTTTGATAGTGTACCACACGATTGGATTTTGAAGACCCTGGAGATCTATCGATTTCATCCTAGACTTGTTGAGTTTTGCAAGGCTAGTATGAAGTCGTGGAGTACCAGGTTACTAATCCACAGCGGAAAGGAAGCAGTAGAAACCAGAAGTATTCAGATTAACAGGGGTATTTTTCAAGGAGATTCACTATCCCCTCTGCTGTTTTGCATTAGTTTGATCCCACTATCGAGACAGTTGTCGCAAGCTGACTTTGGTTTTAAGCTCCATGGTGATGAAAGGCCAGTATCACATTTGTTTTACATGGATGATCTGAAAGTGTTTGCCAAGAATGAAGCGATTCTCTCCCAAATGCTGTCTGTCGTGAATGACTTTAGCAATGACATCTGCATGAAGTTTGGTCTTGACAAGTGTGCAAAAATCAATTTAAAAAGAGGGAAACTCACAACGTCTGAGAACATTGAAATTGATACGCACACTGTGATTCAAGATCTTGAGCCAGGTAAAACTTACAAATATCTGGGCATTGAAGAATGTGAAACCATCTCGAATGACAGAATGAAAGAGAGAATTCGTAGGGAGTATTATAGAAGAGTGAGACTGGTCCTGCAGTCCGCTCTGAATTCCAGGAATAAAATATCTGCAATAGGTAGTTTGGCGGTACCTGTAGCCGAATACAGTTTTGGACTAGTGGACTGGACTGAGCAAGAAATTCGCACCATGGATCGAAAAACCAGAAAACTGCTGACAATGCATCATGTTTCCCACCCTCGAGCTGATATACATAGACTTTATGTGGCACGTAAGGAAGGAGGAAGAGGCCTCAGACAAATTGAGGCCTCCTGGCACAACGCAATAGTTGGGTTGGGTAAGTATGTAGTCAGCCATCAAGACGACCCTCTAATGAGGCAGGTCATGAAATCTGACCGAAGAATGGGAAACAGAGGCATTGTTAGTGTAGCAAGAAACATTGCGAAGAAAACTAGGCAAGACACGTCGAATAACACAGACACTGAACTTCTGATGCTGCTAAACATGAAGTATGAGACACCAAAAATGTTAAAGAAATCGTGGAGAGACAAACCACTCCACGGTCAATACCTAAAAAGAATGGACAAGGTGCAGATCAATAAAGATCAATCATTTATGTGGCTTAAAAGGGGAAGGATGAAGCCAGAATCGGAAGCACTTGTAATAGCTGCCCAAGATCAGGCCTTGAGAACACGACATTATGATAAAGCGGTTCTCAAAATTTCCCAAGATGACAAATGCCGCATTTGCCTGGAGCAAGTAGAAACCATTGATCATATTGTCTCAGCTTGTCCAATCCTAGCAAAGACTGAATACCTTAAAAGACATGACAGGGTGTGTAGCTACCTCCACTGGCAGATCTGTACCGCCCTCGAAGTTCCAAACACATGCCCCAAGTGGTACGAACACTCACCGAAACCGGTGACGTCTGTTGGATTGTGTACGATATTGTACGACCAACAAATTCAAACTGATCGCACGATAGCGGCAAACAAACCGGATATAGTTATCCGGGATTTGGCCAAAAAATCGTGTTTACTTATCGATGTTGCTGTACCTTGCGATCAAAACGTCGTTACCAAGGAGGCAGAGAAACGTCTTAAATACAAGAGTTTGGAAATCGAGATCAGCCGAATGTGGGGCGTAAAAGCACAGGTCGTCCCGATAGTTATCGGAGCTCTGGGATTTGTTCCGCAAAATTTGAGTAAGAACTTGTCTAAACTCCCAGGTAATTCAAAAGACTGGGAAGTGCAAGAAATTGCTTTATTTGGAACAGCCCACATTTTGCGTAAAGTACTGTAGAGGCACTGATAGTCACCGAATCTGCTCCTTAGGTAGCTTGTTGCAACCTGGAGTAGATTTTATATTCAGCCGACTCATAAGATCTTTAGTCGTGATGTAATGGAATAATAATAATAATAAGCCTATATCCATCCCTTTCAAGCAAAGGCATCCTATTCGAAAATTGGGTAGATCTAGGTATACATCAGATAAGCTAATTCGGATGATTACTATACTCTTCTATTGGTCTGAGTTAGGTGCTTGTGCAACCGTTGTAACAAGTAGAATTTTCTCGTATACATTTCACATGTAATATCACCTATACTAATATAATTGGCTAACACAAATTTAAGTATACATTAGTCTTAGTTTTTTTTCACTTTTAGTTACGCACATTTTTAAATGTTTTTCATACATTTTAAAATGTTTTTCATACATTTCAACACTTTTAAACACGCACTTTAACATTGTTGATGATTGTCACTAAACTTATTTTATTCTATTTATTTCTTCCGCGTTAGTATTAGTGGGATCTATTTTTATTAGTACTCTCTGAAAGTTGGGTTATTTGTGAAGAGGCATTTCTGACAATTGGGCCATTTTCGATTTGACATTTCTGACAATTGGTTCTAATTTTATTAGTACTTTCTGGAAGTTGGGTTATTTGTGAAGAGATATTTCTGACAATTGGGCCATTTTCGATTAGACATTTCTGACAATTGGTTCTAATTTTATTAGTACTTTCTGATAGTTGGGTTATTTGTGAAGAGACATTTCTGACAATTGGGCAATTTTTCGATTAGACATTTCTGACAATTGGTTCTAATTTTATTAGTACTTTCTGATAGTTGGGTTATTTTGAAGAGACATTTCTGACAACTGGGCCATTTTCGATTAGACATTTCTGACAATTGGTTCTAATTTTATTAGTACTTTCTGAAACTTGGGTTATTTTTGAAGTGACATTGCTGACAATTGGGCCATTTTCGATTAGACATTTCTGACAATTGATTCTAATTTTATTAGTACTTTCTGGAAGTTGGGTTATTTGTGAAGAGATATTTCTGACTATTGGGCCATTTTCGATTAGACATTTCTGACAATTGGCTCTAATTTTGTTAGTACTTTCTGAAACTTGGGTTAATTTTGAAGAGACATTTCTGACAAATGGGCCATTTTCGATTGTACATTTCTGACAATTGGTTCTAATTTTATTAGCACTTTCTGAAAGTTGGGTTATTTGTGAAGAGACATTTCTGACAATTGGGCCATTTTCGATTAGACATTTCTGACAGTTGGCTCTAATTTTATTAGTACTTTCTGAAACTTGGGTTATTTTTGAAGAGACATTTCTCACTATTGGGCCATTTTCGATTAGACATTTCTGACAATTGGTTCTAATTTTATTAGTACTTTCTGAAAGTTAGGTTATTTTTGAAGAGACATATCTGACAATTGGGCCATTTTCGATTAGACATTTCTGACAATTGGTTCTAATTTTTTTAGTACTTTCTGAAACTTGGGTTATTTTTGAAGAGACATTTCTGACAATTGGGCCATATTCGATTAGGCATTTCTGACAATTGGCTCTAATTTTATTAGTACTTTCTGAAACTTGGATTATTTTTGAAGAGACATTTCTGACTATTGGACCATTTTCGATTAGACATTTCTGACAATTGGTCCTAATTTTCTTAGTACTTTCTGAAAGTTGGGTTATTTGTGAAGAGGCGTATCTGACAATTGGGCCATTTTCGGTTAGACATTTCTGACAATTGGTTCTAATTTTCTTAGTACTTTCTGAAAGTTGGGTTATTTGTAAAGAGACATTTCTGACAATTGGTTCTAATTTTATTTTCTTATGTAATGCACGCACTCCTTCATTATCGGTTTTCACTTTGGCATCCGGCGCGAAGAGATGGCGAAAGAAGGTGGCGCAGCGCCGCGGCGGAATGAGGCGGCAATTTGCGCGGGCGGAGTGCCCGTTGACAGTTGACGGATGGCTTCCGCCAACGGATTTTTCTGCGTCCGACCTCCGCAACGGAGCTTTCCGGAAAACACGTGACGAGCGTGCCTTCCAAGAAGCGACGGCGAAGGCTTGCGTTGGCGCTAGGAGTTCCCGAGAAGATGTATCGCTTAAACACCATTTTCACGAGGACGGAATCCTTCCCGCCAGACAGACGCTGTCCTCCTCGCTGTCCTCAAAGGACTGCGCCGTCGGCTCCGTGGTCGAGATCGCTTTTTTAAAAATTTTCTTTCTTCTTGTTCAGCAGTTCTGCCATTCAAGGGTGTTTACACACGATTTCAATAACGTTTTAGGATGAACCATCCTCAGGTCTGTCATTCCACTTCCTGTATAAGTTTGTTAGATAAGAAAAAAATGAGTTTGTATATATGAGTATGTAATATATATATATATATATATATATATATATATATATATATATAACACTCTCAACACAACAATACCAACGATTGAATAACAAACTCATATACATATATATATATATATATATATATATATATATAACACTTTAGAGAGAGAGGAAGAAAGAGAGAGAGAGAGAGAGAGAGAGAGAGAGCAAGAGGTTATATTTTCTGATAGGGAGGCTTGAAAATGTCTTTATAGTAGCGTGAGTGAATTCCCTTTGGTTGGCTATAATTTTTATCTAGATGCTAAGTTGGTGTGGCTGGGGATTCTGGTAGTAGCTCATAGAATTTATTTTTGAAATTTTGTCAATATAGTCTTGAATAGATTCTACGTACTTTTAATTCTCTATGTAGTTGTTCGTTACTTATAAATCACGGAGGTTTGGTTATTTTTCTGAGACATTATTTTCCAGATCGCTAAGTTACTGTGTTTTTTTCAAGATCGCTAAACAGTAGTGCCATGGTGATCTTGTACCATGGGGTCGCGGGTTCGACTCCCGCCTCTGGCATGGTTGTATGTGTTAATTCTTTCATCACCACCTATCATCACCACATCGTTTCACCCCATACCGTACCGTTACATCCAGTAGTGGTCGCTAATGACCTAGTAGTTAATGCGACCTTAAATAACAAAAAGAAAAAAAAGGACTGCGTCGGCTGAGTTTAGCTCGTTGTAGCTGCCTCTGCAGTGCCTGTGACCGGGAGCTTGTAGTGTTCGAGTCCTCACGATGGAGGATTATTGGTCCGATTAAAATAAGTTGGTGATTGACAGTTGCGAATGGAAGGGAGCGACGTTGACAATATGCATACCACTGAGCACGTGTACCCGGGACACGAAAATAAACACTTGAAATAAATACTTATAAAAGTAACCAAATCATACCCTCATACTGTATGAAGCTACAGCTTCAGAAGCACAACTGTCAATCACCAACTTATTTTAATCGAACCATAGCTAGTTATAGATGAATCCGCGTAAGAATGAGCCAAAGTCACAGTTCGCTAAACAAGTGAACATCACATGTACTTCGGAGAAGTATCCCTCCGCCGCGATTGCTGTTCAGCCACGCCTCTTCGTAAAGTGTATATGGCTCCCGTTAAGACATCATGGCTTCCCATGGTTCACAACCGTGTAATTATATAAAAAATAAATATAAAACGCAAATCACAGAACTACGAAACGCTCACAATCACAGCTCCCCGCAGCTCGCCACCTGCCGAAAACACGTGGACCGGCATCTCATATTCAAGACTCTGTTTTCAAATACACATAATACTTACATCATAAAAAGTAAATTCTTTATAATGTTTATTAAAAAAGGATTTTTTCCAGAAGAGCACATAACACTGCACTTCCTAATTTCAGTTATATCTCGTGGCGCACCATATTTTCGTCGGACGAGGACATCACAAAAGGAAGCGTGGAAGCCATTTACAAATTAGCCAACTGGAAACGAACGAATGAAGGAAGCAGAGTCTAATGGTCTCAAGGACAGAACGACCGCAGAACATTCAGTTTTGTTGCCAGCACTAGCTGTCAAAATGACTCATTCGTATAAAAATCACTCTAGAGATAAGGTATAATTCTGCCGCTGTGTGGAACAAGATTCTAGCAGCCGCTTGCTCTGACAAGTATTAACATTTAAATATTTTTATTTATTTGTTTAATCCATAGACGGATTTTATTGTTAACAACATTACTTATGTTTCTTATTTTTAGATACTCGTAACTTATAGTGGTGAGATAGAAGCACAACCCTTCTCTCCTCATGATTTCATTTTAGATCTAATGATAACGTAACCTGCATTGTGTTTGTCTATCTATTACACTGAGATAGATTATAATTTAGTAGTACCACGTAGTTTTAGAGGAACCACGTAGTTTTCCGTGGTTCCTCCGCTCCACACCAGGCGAATACCAGAGCAGTACCCTAACAAACGGGCCACGGACTACGCGCAATCTTTCCTTACCTTTCTTTGTCCTATCCTCATCCCTTACTTACACACACTTCACTTACATTCACTACACTGCCTCTAATTTGTTGATACACTCACATGCGTTGTTCACTTCAATAGATATGTTTGTATTTTAAAAGATACTATTTCAATTTCTAAGAAAATAGAAATAAATATTTACTTCGCTTTTGGCCCCCTAAAAGTCCTATCTCCAGCTATTTTAAAGTAAAAGTCTTTACAAATTAAAATAATAAATAAATGTGGGATAAAGAACTGTTGGCACTTGAGCAGCAAAAATGTATTCAAATTTGGAACCGTTCGTGAAATTCAATTATTTATAACAATCTTTGGCGTTAATTAACAGCGCAGAACATGCATTTCGAATCTCGCGCGTTCGAGATAGGTTTTATTTTTCCCCAAAAACTACAGGCTCACTCTCCAATGAGAGAGGGAATTCATCTGTCACATGATCTTTGGATGTCTCAATGCAAATACTGGTTCAATTACTTACAGTTATGCCCGACAGACGGCAGTCCCTCCCCGACGCTTTGCTATTTATCACAGGCATTCTTGCCGATTCCTTGAAAGTGCTTGTTTCCGTTTAAGACGCGACGGAATCATTGTTTGAAACTTCACAGCTACAGCAGTGGTTTTCCAGCCGTAGACTCGAAAGTATTACTCGTTCACTTTACATTTGCAGACGGCAGAATTAGGAACTAATGTTGTTTTGAAAGTGAAGGCCCGAACACACAACCGAGAATATACGAATGGCCCCGATGTCAATCAGCATCTGACCAATCAGCTGTCTCCGCAGGCAGCACAAGCACTACGGACACAGCTGACGAATTATGCCTTTCTGACAGTGAGCTGGAGTCGCGCTCTTAAATGATTAAGGAAATCTACAATAAAATATATCACAGCACCCGCTATTCACAACATTCACGTGCAATGTTTTCATGTTTTCTTTGGACTTATCTACTGCTTAATGGTTATGTTTTTGCCCCGCCGGGGTCAGGCCGGGGTTCTGTGTGCTGCTCACCGCCATCTATATCATATTAAACGGTCAGTATCTACTCCTGACTCGCGTTTCTCATTCAGTCGGCGGTGATCTCATGTAAACAGATCGCAGCGCTCCGCCTGCAAATGTAAAGTGAACGAGTAGTACAGCAGCGGTAAAAGCATGTGTATTCGCATGCCGTGAAGGTTGTATTCAAACTCAGGGAGGGTGGTAGCGTCCTCAGTTATTTTCTCTAAGAACCAACTGCTTATTACGCGTCGCGCCAAAACAGTGTTTCTTCTTTGCAGAGAGTAATGTCAATTTTATTTTTTAAAGACTGCCTTTTTAATGATTTAAACATATTACGAAAAATTATTCAGCTAAACATTTATTCAAAAATTAATTGATGCAGTTCATCTTACCCTGAAGAAGAAGGCCAATGTCCTTCGAAACGTTGGTGAAAATTGTGTAATAAAAATTATTATTGTGTCTGCCTAAAAATTATTGGACCTACAGTGTTTCGCAGGCGACAAGGCACATCGGCGCGTTTGCCCTAACAACGAACAAATAAGTGAGAGAACCTCTTTCCTCCTAGCCCAGACCAGGTAAAAACTGACAATTTATTCATAACTCAATAATTATTTCATAGAAGAATACTAATAGTCACAAATACCGTATTTCTCGTTTTGAGAATTTGTTTTTTGCGTGCAAGGATCAAAAACACGCAGCAGTCTCACTACCATGCAATTTTACAAGTTCTCCCAAAATCACTCAAGCTATATTCGCAGCCTCAACAGAGCAGTAACCATTATATAACTCGATCGATATAATAATAACTCGACCGAACGTCAAAAACTATATCCTCTTTCATCCAGATTTCACTAACTTATATGATATCTCTTATTTTTATAAAATTTATTCAGACTCTTCTGCCCCAAACTTAAAACATGGTATCTTTAAAATGTACTTATATTTTTAAAACTTCATTTTCTTAATATATTATGCTATTCCATCAATTTCGCCTCAGTTCTACAAAGCAGGAAATCTTGTGTACCATTTCGGGGCACAAGATTACGGTAGTTGTGTCCATCTAAATATTTCCTCACGAATGACAGAACATTTGAAACAGATCGATTGATAATTACTGGTATGAAATGTGTACTTCAAAATTAAGTGAACAGGAATAATAATGACCTAAAATAAAGTAAATAGTATAGGTTTCGCAAAGTGACACATGAATTTAAAAAGTGAGAAAACGACTATTGTACTTTTGAACGTGTAATCATGCATACAAAACCAAATAAATGATATTGTTTCTTTCGTGGTTCTTTTTTCCATCGTTCTGTAAATGGGAACTGGGAATGCAATGAAGTGTTAAATGTTCAAATTTTTGAAAATGGTATGGCTTAGTATAGTAAAGAAACAGCAGTTTTATTAACACATCTTTTTCCTACTCCTATTGAATAATGCTGCCATTTGGTTGCTGCAACCAGTTGCATAATGATACTAATTGCGATACAGATTTTATTATGATACAGGTTTTTGACCAATCACAGAGAAGTTGACAAATCAAGTATTGACAATTAATCATCGAGAATCGTTCTAGTAAATGTTACATTAAAATTGCATTTGATATTATATTATGCTTGACAGTTTTAATTTCTTTTGTTAGTAGTAATTTTTTGTGGAATATTATTTAAAATAAATTGGATCGTAATATCACTATGATCCTATCTGACTAGCGCAGTACTCCCTCGCAGGTGCACTGGTAGTCACAACCACCCGTGACAGCATGCGAGGGTAGGGTCAGGGAGCTCTCCACCTTGGATGATTTCTGCATGTCAGCTGCCACGAAACGATTCAATGTAAAAGTCTAACTTATAAAATTCGTAGAAAAAATACCGCATGATACTCGATTTAATGGGTATTAATACATTCGTGTGAAGTTTACAATAGTCGCGTGTTACTCGTTCGTATCGTAATATCACACTCGTGAATTAATACCTTTAATTACATCATCGTTTCATAATGTACTATTGTGAAGTGATAGTATAAGCCTTTAACTATTCCCATAGATAGGTAAGTGCTCTGGTTTTGTGTGTGGTTCCTCGAGAGTGGTGACGTTTTCAGGTAAAGCGAAAATATAAAACTCAGAAAAGACTTTCCTATTTGAAATCGGATCCCAGAATTCCATTTGATAGTGACATTGTTTTTAACCCAGATACTTTCAAACTGGGTCTTGGTTCTACATTTTTATTAAAGGCTTTTTGTGTGAGACAGACGTATGGTCTAAATTATTCAGAATTGATATTTGAAGCGTTTTCCACAAAAATCAGCTCATTCCACTTACGGCAGCTTTATGAGAAAAACTAACATCTACGCATAATTATACATGATTTGATATGAATAAGATATGTTCTCGCGCAATTTTGGGTGGGAAACGTGGGAAATTGAACTAGTATATCCCTACCCGAGGTTATAGTAGGCATCAAATGCAAATAATTTCAAAAGTTTGAATTTTGGTAAATAAATTCAGCTTGTTTTTAATAGTAAAGGTCATATTTCTGAAATTGTTATTACTAATTCTAAATTGATAAATTATTTATGAAATTTCCGTTTTGCAAATTTTATTGCAGGCATTCGGATGCATTCATTATCATATTTTCCCTTATTGGTTTATACATTTCGTAATTATCTCGTAATTATTCAGTATTATGCTCAGGATTAATAACACCTCATTTCCATTTTGCTACTAACAGTGCGAATAAATACCATTCATACCTCGCGTAATTAAGGGTAGAGTCATCACAGCCCTTGTGTACTTTGCAGTGCATGTTGATGAAATATTTTCATGATGAATCTCCACAACACGAAGGTTTGTTCAACTGGCAGAGGTGGCTCAGGGCATCATCTGATGTCACGGCAGTGTGTCTGGCCGGGAGATCCACAGTTTTGAGCCCCGAAGGATTTCGAGCAAGATTTTCGACACTAACTTTTCAGCTAGGTCGAGTTCAGTCGCTGTCTGGAGGAGAATTCTGGCGCCGGTTGTTTTGATCGATAGTTTTACGTGGTTTCTCCGATTAACACCAGACTAATGCCGGAGTAGTACCCTAACAAACAGGCCTCAAACCGCGCGCGATCTTTCCTTCCTCTTTCTTGTTCTATCGTCACCCCCCTACTTACACACCCTTTCACTAACATGCAGTACACTACCACACATGCCGAAGACCGGTCTGGAGCTTAGAGCTTGTCCCGGCTGAGGCGGTGCCCCGCTGGTGGGAGATGCCTGTTTGAGGGAAACCCCACTATTCGACGGACAAGGTGAAGTGACCGATACAGTGTTCACTGCCGAGGTGCCGTAATCCGAAAGCAGTTCCAAAATAGCTGCCAGGTCGTTACACAGTTCAGAATATCAGTCCAAATACCAAATAGAAGTTCCAATCACAAGCAGGGTCGATCACAATGAATATCTGTATGGCTCAGTCTTTCCGGTGCGGACGCAATCTCGTAAGTGCCGGCCCGCCCGGCCGCAGCCAGCGCCGTCCCCGCCCGGGGAGGGCGAGGGGGGGAGAGGGGTATGCACTGCCCCTCCATCCCCGCCGCAGCCGCCGCCCCGGCGCTGCCGTGGCGCGCCTTCCCGCGGTGACGTGGCGCCGCCGAGGGTATGAGTGGCGGTGGGCGTACTTATGTTTTAACCGCCACTACACCCTCCGCGCCCAATTGCGACGCGTACGGTGCAAACCGTACTCTGCGTCGCAGCCTCCTCTGCGGTAGCTGCTGCTCGGGACTCTCCCGCGTGTCCCCTGGTGGCCTCCGCTCGTCTCCGGACGAACCCGCTGCTCGGGATGGCCCGTCTCCGCTACCGGGCTGCCTCCGCACCACAGCTTCCCGCTTCCCTCGTTCGCTCTCTGCCACCGCTGGTCCCGTCCGCTCTCTCCGACTGCCTCCCTGCAATGACGTTGTATCAGCGAACTGGCGCATTACAGCTTCCCTGTATTCGTCCTCTGACCTCGGAGTGTGGTCGTCTACTTCCGCTTTCTCGAAGCGCGGCCTTACTTGCCCCTGATGCCTCATCACTTTCTTATGGAGCGTCCTTACCTCATACATTCTGCAACCATGTATTTTGTGCACCACGCCTGCCACCCACGCTGGTGACGCCTTGAAAGTGGTACAGAATACCTTCTCCCCCACTCTGTACTTGGGAGGGGAGCCCTGTGATGTATACTCCTCCCCCGGCTGTAACAGGGAGAGGTGGGTCCGCGGCTGGCGCCCATGAAGTAGTTCTGCCGGGCTCTTGCCATCTCGGCCCGGCAGTGCCCTATATGAAGCCAGCACCCGCAGCAAGGCCCGGTCCCTCGTGGAACCGGCCGCTCTCGCCTTACCCATGGCTGTCTTGAACGTCCTCACGAACCTCTCTGCTTCTCCGTTCGACTGAGGATGAAACGGCGGCGCACACATGTGATGAATGCCATTGGTTTTGCAGAACTTCGCGAATTCTCCGGCCGTGAACTGTGCTCCGTTGTCGGTTACCAGAGTCTCCGGCAGGCCTTCCGCCACGAAGATGCGCTCCAGCGTGTCAATGGTTGCTGCTGCTGTGGTGGACCGCATCTCCACTGCAAAAGGAAAATTGGAAAATGCATCCACCACCAGCAACCACATGGAGCCCCAAAACGGGCCCGCGAAATCCGCATGCACCCTCTCCCACGGGTGCTTCGGGGAGGGCCAGGAGACTAGGTCTTTCCTGGGGGCCGCCTGGTTCACCTGGCACGACTCACACCTGCGTACGAGGTCTTGGATGTCCTCCGACATGCCGTCCCAGAAGCAGTATTTCCTCGCTAACTGCTTCGTTCTAACCAGGCCCCAGTGACCCTCGTGCAGAAGCTGAAGGACCTGTTTCCTCAAGGACTTGGGCACCACCACTCGTGTCGCCTCCTCCGATGCCAACAGTAGCACTCCCGCCTTCAGAGAGAGTCTGTCCTTCCTGGCCCACCATCGCGCATTACTACGCAGCAACCTGGCCGTCCAACCGTGCCGCATGCAGTCCAGCACCCACCTTAGTTCCGGGTCCTTCGCCGTCTCCTCCGCCACCCGCGTCGCATCCACCGGAAAGTCCTGCACCGCTTGCAGCTCCTCCAGATCTAGCTGCAAGCACTCTTCTTCCCCGGCGTCGAACTCCACGTCTGGTCCAGCCGGAAGCCGTGATAGCGCGTCTGCGTTTCCATGCTGCCCTGTAGACCTGTAATGTAATGTGTAGTTGTAGTCTGACAGGAACAGTGCCCAGCGCTGCAGCTTCTTCACAGTACCCTCCGGCAGCTTCTTCCCCGGATGAAATAAGTGGACCAGGGGCTTGTGGTCGGTGATGAGGTGAAATTTGGATCCGTAAAGAAAGTCATTAAATTTGCGTACCCCAAAGACCAAAGCTAAAGCTTCCTTGTCCACTTGAGCATAATTACGCTGATATTTATTCAGAGTCTTTGATGCGAACGCGATGGGCCTTTCCACACCCCATTCATCTTTCTGGGAGAGCACCGCCCCCACTCCGTAGTCCGACGCGTCTGCCGCCACCGTTGTCACTCTCCCTGGCCTGAAGTGTGACAACCTGGTCGCCTTCACCATCGCCCTCTTGAGTTTATCCAAAGCTTCCTGGCACGGCTGTGTCCATTGAAATTTAACCCCTTTCTTCTTTAAAGCATTTAATGGCGCCGCGATCGAAGAGAACCCCTTTATAAACTTATTATAATAGTTCACCTTGCCTATCAGTGCCTGTAACTGCTTGATATCCTGAGGTGGGGGGAGGTCGAGTATGGCTTTCACATGTTCTTGGGTGGGAGCGATACCATCCTTATTCAAAACATGTCCCAAAAATGTGACCTCATCTTTAAAGAACTCACACTTCTCTCTGTTTACTCTCAGCCCGTTGTCCCGCAAAACCGCCAACAGCTTCCTCAGATTCTGCCTGTGCTGCTCCCTCGTGGCTCCCGTGACGATGATGTCGTCTAAATAGTTCACGCATCCCGGCAGCTGCGCAGTTACCTGTTCCAGGCACCTCTGGAAGATCGCGGCTGCCGAGTTCACCCCGAAGGGCAGCCGGTTGAATCTGAACAGTCCCAAGGGCGTGTTGATAACCAAAATCTTCTTCGCCTGCTCGTCCAGGGGGATCTGAAGATAAGCATCACGCAAGTCAATTTTCGAGAAACTTACCCCTCCCGACAATTTCTGGAATAAGTCCTCCGGTCTAGGGATGGGGAATTGTTCTACATTAAGCTGTTCATTAACTGTGCACTTGAAGTCCCCGCACAACCGCACCGCACCATTCTGTTTTTTTACCAACACCAGCGGCGTGGCCCATTGGCTGGTGGACACCCTCGAAATGACTCCTTCGGCCTCCCATCTCCTCAATTCTGTTTCTACCTTGTCCTTGAGCGCCCACGGAACTGGCCTCGCCTTGTAAAACCGAGGTTTGCAGCCGTCTTTCAAATCTAAGTGGGCTTGAAAAGTTGAACATTCTCCCAGGCCGTCCTCAAACACTTCCGGGAACTCTCTCTCCAATTCTTCCAAAATGTGAATTTCCTGCTCCGCAATGACATTGAGTTCGTCTACAACTCCAAATCCTAACTTGCCAAACGAATCCAAACCCAATATGTTTGTTACGTCATAACGGTCGACCACTATCACTTCCAACCTGGCTTTCTTCTGCTTGTAAGTTGCCCCCACTTCAATCTTGCCCAATGTAGTAATTGGTGTTTTCCCATACGCACTCAGACGTTTGCCTACTTTCTCACACTTCGGCGCTCCCAGCTTCTGATATGTGTCCAAGTTTATAAGGGTGGCTGCCGCACCCGAGTCCACCAGAAACTGCACCTGAACTCCGGCTAATTTAATTTGCACTATCAACCGGTTGTGTCCCCGCGCGTCCAGCACCGCGTGCATTGCGTCTACATCCATTTCCTCCTCGGTCTCCCTACGCTGTGCCCGGGCTTTCCTCGCGCTCCTACACACTTCCTTGATGTGGCCAACCTTGCCGCACCGAAAACACTCGGCCCTGCGAAACCTACAATCTTCCCTCGCGTGCCGCGTGGCGCAATCCCTGCACGACTTCCAAGTCCGTCCGTTTCTTTCTTTCTCTGCCACGGCCCTGCTCTTGACCCTGTCTTCACTGCCGCGGCCTCGTCTTCCCGCGCGCGAAGTATCGCTGCGCTTATCGCTATCGCTGCTACTGCCAGAATCCCTGCTGCTATGCCGCCTGTCACGCCCTTTCGCCTCGCCCGACGCCTTCTGGTCGCTCGAACTCCGCACCTGTGTTACCATTGCTGTGCTCGTCAGCTGCCGCGCCGTCTCCGCGGTCAGCTCGTGAAGTGCCGCTATCTTACGCACCTGCTCCAATGACGGGTCAGCTTCCCTAATCGCTTCTCTACGTATTTCGTCCACCGGCGTGTGCAGAATGACCATGTCTCTTATCAAAGTCTCCGCGTAGGATGCACCGCACTCCCTCTCTCCACATCGGAATTGACAGCCCTTGGCGCGCCCCACCGAATCCGTAATCCATTCTGCGTGAGTCTGACCCTCCTTCTTTCTTAACTGAAAGAACGCGTACCTGGCTGCAACTACGTGAGGCGTTTGCGAAAAATGTTTGCTCAGCTCGTCCTTCATCTCAGCCCACTGAACTTCGCTCATTTCCTTGTCCGGGAACAATTTCTTTAACAGGTTCACCGTGGGGGTGCCGACGGTACTCAAAAAGAATGACTTCCTTGTGCTAACGTCTGCCACGCCATAGCATAACGTATGCTGCTCGAACCTTTCTATGTAATCCCCCCATTGTTCTACCTCCGGGCGGAACGCCGGAAAGGGGGGAGGTGATCGCGTACCGACTGCTCGACTCACCGACTCCAACGTTCTTGCCATTGCCTCGTACCGTTTCTCCATGTCCTCCTGCCGCTTATCCATCGACGCCTGCATCAACTGCAACTGCTGCGCCGCTGCGGCCTCCTGGAGCTGCAACTGCTGCTGCAATAGCCCGACCAACTGTGTTAGGCTCCCGACCTCGCTGCTCTCTTGCTCCGTTTTCCTCGTCGCCATTTTGAAGTGACCGATACAGTGTTCACTGCCGAGGTGCCGTAATCCGAAAGAAGTTCCAAAATAGCTGCCAGGTCGTTACACAGTTCAGAATATCAGTCCAAATACCAAATAGAAGTTCTAATCACAAGCAGGGTCGATCACAATGAATATCTGTATGGCTCAGTCTTTCCGGTGCGGACGCAATCTCGTAAGTGCCGGCCCGCCCGGCCGCAGCCAGCGCCGTCCCCGCCCGGGGAGGGCGAGGGGGGGAGAGGGGTATGCACTGCCCCTCCATCCCCGCCGCAGCCGCCGCCCCGGCGCTGCCGTGGCGCGCCTTCCCGCGGTGACGTGGCGCCGCCGAGGGTATGAGTGGCGGTGGGCGTACTCATGTTTTAACCGCCACTACACAAGGTCGGCGCCGGATCTCTCCATCCAGCGGGGGAAGACCACCGCCACCTCCCGAGGAAAACCTGCACTGCACTGACGGGACTAATGACCTTAGAAGTTGATGCGCCCGGAATCACTAACAACATAACCAACCAATCACCTTAGCGAATCTCCTTGTAGGAGAGAGGGGTCGATGATGCCTTCATGTAGTCCCATGTGTGGCGCAGCTCACCAACTATTGAATTGTCATCGTCTTCCGCTATTTGAGCGAACGTAGGGGTATATTATGTCAGTAAGAAGAGCCAATCACGGCACGTCCTATAGCAAAAACCCCCATGCCGTATACAGGGTGTAGTTGTCCAGTTCATCAACTGATGCGTCTGCGGAAACTGATCGGGAAGTCGTATGTTCAAGTCCGGACAATGGCTAGCTCGAATTCAGCCGCTGATTGGAGGAGAATTCTAGTAGCTGGTTCTGCTCGATAGTTTTCCGTGGTTTCTGGGTTCAGTACTTAGAGGAATATTGGAGTAGTACCTTAACAAAGGGGCCACGAAGCGTGCTAAGGTCCGTTCGCAGTCACTTCACTCCGCTTGTAAACAAACTTTGAGTGTATCCCTCCGCTCTGTAGTTTGTGATTGGCTACACCATTTGCGCCACGACCATATTCAAATGCCGGCACGTGTCACAGCCAGAACTTTCATAGCATATTATTTTCACTAGTACTTTTCCAATACGCCCAAAATACCAGCCAAAAGATGCAGATATTTTTCTTAAATATTACAAAACTTACATTTACGTCTGTTCTTGGAAGGTAGAAGTGAAATCCCGCCCGAAGCACGAATTTTAATAGAACATACAGTGACGTTCTTTTAAAATTCGGCAGTCCCGAATTTTCATTAACCACATCAAGAATTTTATTTTATATTCGAAATTCGTTTCTACGAAAACAATGTGAGACCAGTCAAACAATCGGAGACGAGTCGGCATTTGAATGCCGCTCCAAGTCAGGCTGCATTGTCATCGCTATTCAATGGCAAGTGGCCAAATTTGGGAAAATGACGCGCGTAACTACCAAGGACTCACCTGAATCTTACCGAGTGCCACATGTTTCATAGGAACTTTTGTGAAGTTTTAGCTTCACAGGTTGTAGATTCGAAGGATCTCGTCGTAAGGAAATCGACTGGAGTGTAAATTTTGGTGAAAATCCTTTGTACAGTTTGAGCTCTTGTGTTGGTGGCGGCCGGCCGGCCGAATGGACGGTCAGACGGACGGCCAGACGGACGGCCAGACGGACGGCCAGTCGGACGGCCAGACGGAAGGCCAGACGGAAGGCCAGATGGACGGCCAGACGGACGGCCAGACGGACGGCCAGACGGACGGCCAGACGGACGGCCAGACGGACGGCCAGACGGACGGCCAGACGGACGGCCAGACGGACGGCCAGACGGACGGCCAGACGGACGGCCAGACGGACGGCCACACGGACGGCCACACGGACGGCCACACGGACGGCCAGACGGACGGCCAGACGGACGGCCAGACGGACGGCCAGACGGACGGCCAGACGGACGGCCAGACGGACGGCCAGACGGACGGCCAGACGGACGGCCAGACGGACGGCCAGACGGACGGCCAGACGGACGGCCAGACGGACGGCCAGACGGACGGCCAGACGGACGGCCAGACGGACGGCCACACGGACGGCCACACGGACGGCCACACGGACGGCCACACGGACGGCCACACGGATGGCGAGACGGACGACCAGATGAACGTCCGGACGGACGTCCAGATGGACTGCCAGATGTTTTGAAAGAAACCACTTTTTCGGTAGGAAGGTCAATGGCTTTTATCCATACCATTGAGAAATAATATACAAGTATTACAAATCGGAATAAGGCAAAACCATATTTTCGGTCACACAAAATGAGGTCTCGCCGCGCAGAAGAGAGGCCCTGTTTCCTTCAGTACAAAATTACTTTCCCGCAACTACGTACGAGAGAAAGTAACGAATGATAAATTTTGGGTTTTTTTATTTATAAAAAAACTAAAAACTCTCATATATGTTCTTGACTGAAAACAACCTTTACTTGTTTCAACCTACTGTATGTATGAATAGACAAATAAAATACATAACTACATTGAATTTGATAGGTCACATATTCAAAAAGACTTTCCGTGTTTTAGTCAAGTGCTTTACAGAGAGTATGCACCATTGGAAAATTGTTTAAAAATGCAATTCAAATCAGACGGCCACGATTGCTAGCGCAAGTTCACAAAATGCTTTGCAGCTTGTTAAAAGAGATAACGATCATTAAAACGATGTGTTCGAAACAGTTGAATGGCACTTCCCAATAACTGGAAATTGACTTTTGTAAAACGACGGTCATTTGATTATGTTTGTTAACACGTGCATTGGATTTCGTTACATAGGTTTAATTCATGGAATTACACGCAAGTGTTGTTATTTATTATTTAAAACTCATGAATATAAAATGAAATACGAATGCAAAGAACGCGTATTGCTCATGAAATCTGTAAAGTGTTTTTTTTATGATGTCACGATTCTGATATACTTTGCAGATATTGACTTAATTTTTGGAATCATTTGAATTTCATCCTAGTGAATTAAAAAAACATAAAATTTGTATATTTTCTAGTGAATTAACAATTAAATTACTGTTTAAAAGTAGAAGTATTTTCGGAGAGTGTTATTTTTTTAGTTACATACTTTTCCGTCATGGAAAAGGCTTCCTATGTACGATCGTCATTTGAAAATTCGCAACTAAATCAGTTCTTATTAATCGGAATTTCCCAAACCACTCGCGGCATTAAAACTTTCGATATTACCAGGAGTGGATCTGGTCGTTATATTTGATAATCGGTTCACGAGACTTCATTACAGCTTTGGATGTTCACGGTAGTTACATGGAATACTATTTTATACTGCAGTTACCGCTAAACCTGTGTAGTGTAATTTTCTTGAGATAGAAAATGACACAGATCATATGAGGATATCACATAGACTGCAGCTCGATTTTCTCCATGCATAATCGCTGTAGAAAATTGAAATATTTTTCTTAGACGGTGGGGCATTGACAAAAACTCTTACAGGCAATTTTTGTAAAATACTCTTCAATAAATAATGTCTGCCGGGTTTTCCTAGTATTTTGTATTTGTTATCGCAAAAAGGTAACGGTTTCTATAACGGGATTTTGAGAGCTAACGTCCACCCTGCTCACGACACGGATTGTATTTTTTATCGTGTGGGTGATTTTGCGGGGTCACATCCAATGGCCTAGTTAGTTTTGCACACAGATTTTCCAAACGCTTGTTTGAGGCCAAATAAGCCTACCCCAGGAGTGGGTTCAGGGATCCTTTTCGACAAGGCGATTCCCATGGGCGTCCCTTGAAGTGCTTGGTTGTAACTTGCAGTTTTCCTTCACAAGTTTGTCTTAGTTAATTATAACCAATATCCATTCCCATCCATTTTCACATCCATTTTCACAGAAAAACGATAATTCCAGTCAGATTACAAAAATTTATATTTTAAAAACGTTTCGACATCATTTGTGAGGTCCTCTTGAGTTCCTGTCGTCTTATGAGGTTACATACGCATGTTGAAATTCTAAAAGTAAACACCAGGTTGAAAGTCAAATGTAAACAATTATTATATTCTGTGAATAAACATTAACAAAAACTTGGATCAATGAATTATCTATATTAGGAGGTGCTCTACTTAAAAATGCATACAGACTTTTAGCTGTTTTACGATGGCTCGCACGTTTAACTGGATTAAACACACTGGATGAAACACCGCCTTTGTAATCTAGGGTTAACGGAATCACCACTCACTCAATCAATCAATCAATTAAGCTATGACTGTCTGCTGTACAGTCTCTGCTGCTGATGCATCGCAGCTTATGGTAGGCCAGAAGAGAGAAAAGGTAAGAAAAATCGGATGGCAAAAGCGAAACATTGTTCACTTGATGCGAGTAAAACATTTGATATTTTTCTATTTATTTGGTCAAAAATCAGTAAAAACTGTATATGACGTATGGGGGAGGAGATTATCTGTGCACATTTTCTTGAGGTCCAAAATAAAAAAAAGCGCGAGATCAACAACATTTGAAAAACTAGACAATTTCGTTCCCGAGTTATAGAAAACATACTTGCAACGGTAAACGAACTGCAGATGTGATTTTTCTGCATTACTAAAAAAATAGTAACTCACCCTCAGCTCTGATCCTTCCTCTAAAAGCAAAAGGAGTGCTGAAAAAAAAAGTCCACAAAATATTTTGATACGCTTCTTAATGGGTGCATACCATATGCATTGTTACACGCTGTTAGTGTTCACATGATGCGTGTAATAGTCAAACACAACTGCTCATTCCAAATGTCTTTTGTCTGTGTCCTTTCGTTGGCTCTTATTTTGTTTGGCCTTGCTCACTCGTTGCAAGTGCCTTTCCGCCAACGGCCGCCGCCGTCGACACCTCTAACTCTGAACTCCCATAAAGCGAATATGGGCCCATAAAAGCAGCGGGCAGAGCAGTGTGCTTCTCTGCGGGGAGGTCTGTTTGCTAGCTGGCTGTGGTTGTTTGGATCCAGGAACAGACCGGGGATGGGGCATTCAATGGCACGCTGCGCTGCGAGGAAGAAGACAATAGAAACTGCGGCAGCACATATTTTCTCATATTATTTAACTGTTTCGTAATGTTAAATAGGATAAGGGATAAATGTAGGTTGATGGCCCTTGAAATGGACTACTGCAGAAGGTGCTGCCAGGTGTCTAGGTTGGATCGTGTTAGAAATGAAACAATAAGACAGATGATGAACGTGGAGAGCAGCATCTTGGATTCAATTGGAACAAAACGATTGAATTGGAATGGGCACCTCCAGCGTATGGAAAGCAGTAGATGGCCTAAAAAGATCTGGGCATGGACACCTCCAAAGCAAAAGAAGCGTGGAAGACCACCAAGAAGTTGGATAAAGGGCACCCAAGAAGAAATGGAGGCAAGAGGCCTCAAAGATGGAGACTGGGAAGCGAGAAGCGGCGACAGCCGTAAAAAAACTCGCAGCATATATATATGTATATATATATGTATGTATATATATGTATGTATGTATATGTATATATATGTATGTATATATATGTATGTATATGTATGTATATATATGTATATGTATGTATATGTATGTATATGTATGTATATGTATGTATATATATGTATATATATATGTATATATATGTATATATATGTATATATATGTATATATATGTATATATATGTATATATGTATATATATATGTATATATATGTATATATATGTATATATATGTATATATATGTATATATATGTATATATATGTATATATATATGTATGTATATGTATGTATATATATGTATATATATATGTATGTATATGTATGTATATATATGTATATATACGTAATGTTATGATATTGTAACTTTTATATTACTAACAGTTCAGCTGTTCTTTGAAAAACCCTCTTCTGCGAAAGAAGCTGCTGAGAGATGCTGAAGCAATATTGTAACGAAGGGGCCGCGTACCGACTTAGGTGATTTAGGGCATCAACTGATGTTAGTTAATGCCTTGTTTTACGCGGCGAGACTCGGGCCATCAGGCTCGCTCTTCCGTCTGACCACGCAAATTTCGCTACGCTCCTTTCACCACCTAGCGGAGAAAGAAGGTATTATCTCGGGCGACGAAAGAGGCGATTTTGAATTTAGCTCAGAGGCTTCATTTAAGCTAGTGGATCTTTTACATGCAGTAAATCTACTAACATGAGACAGCCGGCTTTACTTCCCCTCCGAAGGAAGGCGTACGAAGGATTTTTTCGCCTTAAATATCCACGGCTTCGATCGCAAACCCCGCAATCTTGGGTACAACAACCCGATACGCTGACCCTTATACTACCGATGTCACTGTTGTGCCTTTGTCCGGGATGTACTAGGGTTCCAGACGTTGCGGCGGAAGAATTTTCGGCACATGCTGGATCGCGAGGACGTGTTCAGCCGCTGTCTGGAGGAGAATTCTAGCGAACGCCTCAGTAGTTTTCCGTGGGTTCTGTGATTAACACGAGTTTTCCGTGGATCAGTAGTTTTCCGTGGGTTCTCTAATTAACACGAGGCGAATGCTGGAGTAGTATTATAACAAACGGGCCACATACCCGGTGATCTTTCCTTTCCCTTCCCTGCCCTATCTTCGCCCCATAACTACTTTCTCTTACACTTAAATTCACTACACTACAACACATGTTGGAGCTTAGATTTTAATTGGGTTTGGGCTTGCTCCGCTGGTTGGAGAAACCCCGCCAGTTAGCGTGTCTGCAGCGTTGATTGATTGATTCGTGTTTCCAGGCGCGTCAACTACTTAGGTCATTAGTCCCTTTAGTGAGGTGCATGTTTTCTCTCGGGAGGTGGCGATGATCTTTTCCCCGCTGGATGGTGAGATCTGGCGCCGACCTACCGTCGACTAGAAGGGTTTTCCCCTCAACCAGGTATCTCCCACCAGCGGGGCATCACCCCAGCTGGGACTAGCTGTAAGCTCCCGACCGGTCTCCCGGCATGTATGGTAGTGTAGTGCATGTTAGTGTAAGTGTGTGTGTAAGAGGAGAGGATAGGACATGGAAGAGGAACGAAAGATCGAGCGCGTTCCGTGGCCCATTTGTTAGGGTACTACTCCGGCATTTGCCTGATGTTGATCGGAGAAACCACGGAAAACTACCGATCAGAGCAGTCGGCCGCTAGAATTCTCCTCCAGACTGTGACTGAATTCGACCTAGCTGACAAGCTAGTGTCAAAAATCCGGCCGCCGCCGGGACTCGAAACCAGGACCTCCTGGTCAGAGGGACTGAGTTGTTGATGCACTGAGCCATCTCTCCCGGTGGTCTGCAGCGGATTTCACAATCCAACCGAGGAAGACCACTTACCACCTTCCGTGAGAAGACGTGCACTACATTTACAGAACTAAAGGCCGCAGCAGTTGACGCATCCGGGAACAATAATCAATCAACAACGGGTTCCGGCCCGCCTGTGATCCCTCCTTCCCCGCAACATCAGTATTCCCATCCCTAGGAATGAAGAAAGGGCCGGAAATCTCTTAAGGCATTTTCCTCTGTGATCAAGGATATCTCCGAGATGCTTTGTGTATATTGACGTATTCGTAATGGGTTATTGACCCGTTGCGAATTATGTCTCAGAATAAATGTCATAAATTTCTGTGTTATATACAGGGAGCGGAAATGATTTTTGAATGTACTCGACTGCTGTTATATACTGCGACTCGAATATTGTCGACTGCTGTTATAGTGAACTCGAAGTTAGTGAACCTTGGTTATGTGAACTTGGTCACTGGTCCCCTTTCACTTACATTACAAATAAACATAAGAAGATTCTGTTATAGTTAACCTGCATCTCCGCTATAGTGAACATAGGAAATGCACCGTCCTGGAAATTAATTCCCTCTTGGAAGAGAATATATCGCTTCAGTGCCACAAATTACAACATTAATCCGCTTGAAAACAAGATCGGCCAAAGATGATTCTCAAAAAGGTCTCCACTGAGATGGAGGTAGCGGACCCGCAATGGGGACCTTACTGACGACTTTACGTCACTCAGTTTCACTGCAGAAACAAAGGCCATGCGTGGGCTATAACTGGCGGATTGGTTGCTTCAGTTTCAAGCTTGATGTTACTTGATATAATTTGCGAGACAAAGTGCGGTGAGTTCTACGTAGGTGACTGGAAGCATGTGACTGCCACAGACTCACAGCTTGGCGATATCCGCCGTGCCGCGCAGGAAAAGCGATCACTTTCATTAGCAGCCTGAACCATCCAGCCACTGAAAGCAGCTCGTATGTTATTAAGCGAGTAAAAGAGCCTTCGGAGAGTGGGACGGTGTTGCAAAAGTGCAAGAGGCATTGGAAGGTGTAACGACTACAATACTTGACACAGAGGAGATGCAGAATGAAGTATGGAATTGAATTGAATATTTATTTTATTGGCTTTAACCTTGATTATACGCCATTATACAATTATGTACATCATTAATCAATGAAACAGTCAGATCAATACAGTTAGTCAGAAACATGAAAAAATTACAAAAACAGAAATTACAAAAACACATTAATTACAAAAAACAACATAAAACTAACAAAACTTTTAGTACATTTACATTACACGTTCACAGGTCATGTAACAATGAGTCTTCAAAAACCATGACTTTTCATAGTATTCTATTATGGAAACTTAATTATACGCCAGTATACAGTATGGTGTATGGAGAATGAAGTATGGAGAGAGCACGAACCCTGGAGAAGGATCTAAAGAAATTAGTAACGAAAAATGTACGAAGCAAACTTTTGAAAATAATTAGTATTTTAAGGACAAATAAAATTAATGAAATTTTCGCTTTGTGCAGTTAATGTATTTTGTTCCATCTCTGTATTAATAAAATGAATCGTTATGGATAAATTCTATGTATTTAATTTTGCCATCATCAGATATCGTGAACTATAAATGTTAGTCCTGGGTCAATTCATTTTAACAGGTCACTCGACCATCTCAAATGAATTCATGTTTTGTACTTACATTTCCTTATGTTTTGGCTGTTCAAAAACATTTTTAATTTTTTTATTGTACCTGGTATACCATTTTTGTTTTACGCCGTGCGCTATTTTTCACGTTTGTGGACGTTTACTCTTTTCTAAATTTCTCAGCTCTGGGTTGTTTTAGCATTCTAGAATAATGGGAATTGGGTTCAGTATACTCTGGCCTACAGATTGAAATATTATTTATCTACTTTCTATGTTTTTATTTAAGAAATATTTGCAACCAAATATATGGAACGCGAATGAACGAAATTCGTTATTCAGATAGTGATTTCTGGAAGATGGAATGGAATCAGAGCCTCAATATTTTCTGTACTTTTACACATAACAGTATAGTTTCTTTTTCCAATATATCATTGGTAAATAATGTATCACTTGAAAATTACAGCCTCTTAAAAATTGGAATTTTGGATCTTTTCCACATTTTCAACTGTAATATCACTGCTGGGGGATCAGATAAAAACCTGAAAATTGCACGCATGCTGGATCATTGTGATACCAAACTTCAGTAAAAATTTCAAATTTTAGATTTAACTGGAAGTCAAGGAGATTTCATGTACCTGCCGAACACATCTACATAACAATCTGAGTCATGTAGCTTCGTTATGTATCAATATATCAATTTCCCCCTTTATATTTATTGCCAAAAAGTAATCAGTTTAGACTTCTCTACATGGCTTAGAAGTTTGTTATATTTATTAAGTCATTCTGTATACTTCGAGTCTCGAACAGAAATAATAATTTATAAACTTTCAGACGAAACATGATTAGAAAATAACATGTGGAGCTACCCGAATCACATGATTATAACACAAATGTTTAAAACAATTATTTAAAATAATCGCAGGAACAAACTGGATCGTCTTTTATGTAGCGCTATTTTGAAATCCAGAAGCGTTTTCGAACCGTTCTTCGAGAATATACACGGCGAGAGAGCAAAACGATGTTCATTTGTCACGCGAGGTGTAAAGGATATTCGATTGTCACGCAAGTGGCCAAGAATGTTCATCTTAAAGTGAATGATCTGCAGCATTTTCATAAGACTAGAAAAATAAAGATCGTAGGAGAAATAAAAATGGAATGAAAACAATATATTTTATGCAATTTATCTTTCTCCTGCAGGTTTATAGAACAAAATGGATTTTGAAAGTTACCTATGACGATATAATGGGAAAGTTTACCAACCTCTACACTATTTATCAATGTATTTATTTAGTTTTCATTCATTTTATTTTTAATTAATAATAAAAAAGGAACTTTTTCTTGGTCTGAATACCTGCCTCAGTTACATATCTGAATTGTTAATAAATTTACCAAACTACCATTGTGGACATTTGAAAATTGGAATATTCGCTCCCATGAAAAAATATATGCATTGGCAAACAAACTATACATGTTATTTACAGAAGTTATGAAAAATAACAACCCCACCCGACAATACTCCCCCGGCAACTAGTAAAAGAGAGCTTGACAAAACATATGTTTAGTGAAGCTACCATTACGTCATCAAAGAAAACAAGTGGTATCTCAACATTCGTTTGGGCTATTTCTAAATTGCTCTGCAGTTTAGCCTTGCAAAACTCAATAAGTCTAGGATGAAATCGATAGAACTCCAAAGGCCTTCGAATCCACTGCTGTAGTGCACTGTCAGAGGCCTTCTGCTAGTGAATCCAAGCCATGATTAAATTGCATTTTTGTTTCCTCATATCATTCAAGATAACTTTGGCATATAGTTGCAAAATGTCTTTACAGTGCCGTACGAACCTTTACGATATCTTTTCTAACTGGCAGCAGATGGTTTTTATTTAGATTTTTATACATTTTGTTAGCTATGACTGCAGTGATAACTTTTTACAGTTCTGGTAGATAAGTGATCGGCCTGTAGTTCGTTGCCAAAGAATTGTCTCCCGCTTTGGGTAGCAAATAAGTGATGTGTGTGAGCCATTCCGGGAGTTCCTTTGGGTTTTCTAAAATCTTGTTAACAGCGTTTGCTATATGAGAATGTAATGCTTTTAATTTCTTAATTCAATAGTTCTCGATCTTATCAATCCTTGGGAATTTCTAGTTTCTCATGTTCTTAATTGCTTGGAAGATTTTCCGATATAATTCATGAACGTGTTCGGCTGTTTCCAGGAGTGCATTGGCAGCACCAACTTCAGATTAGAGTTCACATGCATCTTTGTTGATTTGCTTTCATCTAAAATTCCTGTACAAATGTTTCGACGTCATCTTTTGAAGGAGTGACAGCATTGGCATTCAGTTTTTGAGTCAGAACGCGATAGAATCTCTTCGCGCCTGTTTCAAACAACTGATTCTGTACACGGAAATCAAATCTACATTTGTAACGTCTCATGCGTTGAGCCCAAGCTTGGATTTTCTCTTTTAGCTTCTCAGCTACCATTCGCCATGTGTCATTTTCAGTTTGGTATTTTGTTCAACATGGAGTATATTTTATTGAACTTTAGAGGTGTGCGTTGATTTAGAAGACGCCTCAGCTAAGAGTAATGATTCACGCTGTGTGTCGGCTATTCGTTTTGCCCATGGGGATACGGAGCTCTTTACTTTGTCTGGCTGCCGGCCGTCGGTGTTCTTGACTGGTCCCAAAATTATCTGAGATACCAGAGATCTAGTTGCATGTACGATGTGATTGATTTCAGTAATATCTTGATCTCTACCTGGGGTCTGAACAAGCTCAATTAAGACAAAATTTGCTGTCACTATCACTCTCTTAGCATTAGCAGTTTCGTATATTCTCCTCAACGGAGCACGAGATTCCAATGGAAGTAGACGAATTAGTTCTATCTCACGTCGAAGGAGGTTCTGCATCATGTCTGTATTGTATTATTCATAGCCAGATAAATTTTCACTATTTAAGGGTGTTTCACTGGGAAGAGATGAGCCTTCGAGATGATGGCTTCGAGCTTCTGCCGCCTCTGGACCCTTGGGACTAACATCTGTGGGATGGGCAGACGTCGCCAAGGTTACATTAGCTTCTTTTACGAGCAGGTATAGTACATTGGTAGGACGAGGCACGTTAAGATTCATTCCATTTCTTGTCCTTAGTATTTTGCTCAATGGTTTTAAGTGAAAATTCGCAGGAAGCAAGTTCGAGTTTACAGATTACACTGAACTCATGGGTTATTTTCTGTGATCCTTTACTGCAACCCATAGTGGCCTCGGGGCATCCCCCCGCCGGGCCCAGCAAGGGGTCCCTCCGATCGCCAGTCGGCATTACTAACCCCTACGGGATTTTCACTGACTGCTGAAGGCAACCTCCTTCGCTGGCTAATGCAAGGTTCGGGCCTCCACTCTAATCAGTGGCCTGGTGTGCCAACCCAGTTTCTCTCCTGTACCCTCCATGGACCGATAACAGAAAGTCGAAAGGTTCATGACCCTTCCCCCATTATTATTATTATTATTATTATTATTATTATTATTATTATTATTATTATTATTCCTCTATATCACGACTAAAGATGTTATGTGTCAGCTGAATATAAAATCTACTCCAGGTTGCAACCAGCCACCTAAGGAGCAGACCTAGGGACTGTCGGTGCCTCTACAATACTTTGCGCAAAATGTGGGCTGTTCCAAATAAAGCGATTTCTTGCAGTTCCCAGTCTTTTGAATTACCTGGGAGGCACTTTTGTGTCTCACATTTCATATTTAGTAGTACCAGAAGTTCAGTGTCTGTGTTATTCGACGTGCCTTGCCTAGTTTTCTTCGCAATGCTTCTTGCCACACTAACAATGCCTCTGTTTCCCATTCTTCGGTCAGATTTCATGACTTGCATCATTAGAGGGTCGTCTTGATGGCTGACTACATACTTTCCCACCCCGACTATTGCGTTGTGCCAGGAGGCTTCAATTTGTCTCAGGCCTCTTCCTCCTTCCTTACGTGACACATAAAGTCTATGTACATTAGCTCGAGGGTGGCGAAACATGATGCATTGTTAGCAGTTTTCTGTTTTTCCATCTATGAAGCGAATTCCCTGCTCAGTCCAGTCCACTCGTCCGACTCTGTATTCGACTACAGGCACTGCAAAACTACCAATTGCTGAGATTTTATTCCTGGAATTCAGAGCGGACTGCAGGACCAGTCTCACTCTTCTGTAAAACTCCCAGGGAATTCTCTCTTTCATTGGACCGTTCGAGATGGTCTCGCATTCTTCAATTCCCAGATATTTGAATGTTTTACCTGCCTCAAGATCTTGAATCACAGTGTGCGTATCAATTTCAATGTTCTCAGACGTTGTCAGTTTCCCTCTTTTTAAATTGCATTTTGCACACTTGTCAAGACCAAACTTCATGCGGATATCATTACTAAAATCATTCACGACAGGCAGCATTTGGGAGAGAATCGCTTCATTGTTAGCAAACACTTTAAGATCATCCATGTAAAACAAATGTGATACTGACCATTCATCACCATGGAGCTTGTAACTAATGTCAGTTTGCAACAACTGTCGAGATAGTGGGATCAAACTCATGCAAAACAGCAGAGAGGATAGTGTATCTCCATGAAAATTACCCCTGTTAATCTGAATACTTCTGGTTTCTACTGCTTCCTTTCCGCTGTGTATTAGTAACCTGGTCCTCCACGACTTCATACTAGCCTTGCAAAATTCAATGATTATTATTATTATTATTATTATTATTATTATTATTATTATTATTATTATTATTATTATTTTTATTATTTTCCCATTACATCACGACTAAATATGTTATGAGTTGGCTGAATATAAGATCTACTCCAGGTTGCCACCAGCTACCTAAGGAGCACACCCGGTGACTATCAGTGCCTCTACAATACTTTACGCAAAATGTGGGCTGTTCCAAATAAAGCAATTTCTTGCACTTCCCAGTCTTTTGAATTACCAGGGAGTTTAGACAAGTTCTTACTCAAATTTTGCGGAACAAATCCCAGAGCTCCGATAACTATCGGTACGACCTGTGCCTTTACGCCCCACATTCGGCTGATCTCGATTTCCAAACTCTTGTATTTAAGACGTTTCTCTGCCTCGTTCGTAACGACGTTTTGATCGCAAGGTACAGCAACATCGATAAGTAAACACGATTTTTTCGCCAAATCCCGGATAACTATATCCGGTTTGTTTGCCGCTATCGTGCGATCAGTTTGAATTTGTTGGTCGTACAATATCGTACATAATCCAACAGACGTCACCGGTTTTGGTGAGTGTTCGTACCACTTGGGGCATGTGTTTGGAACTTCGAGGGCGGTACAGATCTGCCAGTGGAGTGCTACACACCCTATCGTGTCTTTTCAAGTATTCGGTCTTTGCTAGGATTGGACAAGCTGAGACAATATGATCAATAGTTTCTACTTGCTCCTGGCAAATGCGGCATTTATCATCTTGGGTTATTATTATTATTATTATTATTATTATTATTGTTGTTATTGTTGTTATTATTGTTATTATTATTATTGTTGTTGTTGTTATTGTTGTTATTATTGTTATTATTATTATTGTTGTTGTTGTTATTGTTGTTATTATTGTTATTATTATTATTATTATTATTGTTGTTGTTGTTGTTATTGTTGTTATTATTATTATTGTTGTTATTATTGTTATTATTATTATTATTGTTGTTGTTATTGTTGTTATTATTATTATTATTGTTGTTGTTATTGTTGTTATTATTATTATTATTGTTGTTGTTGTTATTATTGTTATTATTATTATTGTTGTTGTTATTGTTGTTATTGTTGTTATTATTATTATTATTCCTCGTAGAGCGGTGTTCGCCCTGTGAGTTGCGCCGCGTGGCGCACAGTGGCAAGCGAACGCGCGAGGCGAGGGAGCGAGCGAGCGAGCGAGCAAGCGGGCTGGCGGCTGTTACGACGTGTGACGCTTGAACAGCGCTCCGCCCCTCCCCTCCCCCCCCTTCCCCTCCCCTCGGGCGCTTGTATCGATTGCGCAGTCCGCCCACGCGGGGCTGCCCCCACCCCACCGCACCCCCGCCCACGGGTGCAGCCAGCCAGCCGCCCGCTCGCCCGCCCGCGCCCGCCCCGCACGGGCACTTCAAAGCCCCCGGGGGCGGCGGCACCTGCCCCTCTCCCCCCCAACACACACACACACACACCCGCGCACCCAGCGGCCCGCCCTCTATCCGCAGCCTTCTCGTCCTCACCCGCCGCGCCGGCTGCGCGCTCCTACACGACTTTGCCGTTCTCGCGGCACTGGAGGCCCTCGCTGGCCTTACCGCCCTCACTGTTCTCTGCGCCCAATCTATCATCACTAACTTCGCTGTCGAACTTCGCCCTCGCTGTTTTCGTCACCCTGGATATCCTCGCTGTCCTCATAGCCCTTGCTGTCCTTTCCGCCCTCGCTTTCCTCACCGTTCTCACTGTCCTCACCGCCCTCACCGCCCTCGCTGTCCTCGCCGTTTTTGCTGTCCTCACCGCCCTCGCTATCCTTGCCGTCCTCGCGGCCCTTGCCGCCCACGTTGTCCTCACCACCCTCACTATTCTCACGGCCCTCGCTGTTCTCACCGCTCTCGTTGTCCTCACCGCCCTCGCTGTGCTTTCCGCCCTCGCTGTCCTCACCGCCCTCGCTGTCCTCGCCATTTTCGCTGTCCTCACCGCCCTCGCTTCCCTTGCCGCCCTACTATTCTCACCACCGTCGCTTTTCTCCAACGATGCAGCCCTCGTTTTACAGCTCCGGCCCCTGCCCCAAGCACACCCTACCCGCCGGGGCAGGCTGCGCGCTCCTACACGACTTTGCCGTCCTCACCGCACTAGAGGTCCTCGCTGCCCTCACCGCCCTCAACGCCATCGCTGTCCTCGCCGGCCAAGCTCTCCTAGCCGCCCTCGGTGTTCTCGCCGCCCTGGATATCCTCGCTACCATATTCTCATTGTTCTCTCTGACCTCACCGCCCCAAGCTATCCTCACCGTCTCCAGTGTTCTTGACATCCTGGATATCATCGCTGTCACATTCTCCTCGTCATCCACTCTGTCCTCATCATCTTCGCTGTCCTCACCGTCCTCGCTATCCGCACCGCGCTCGTTTCCCTCACCGCTCGTGCTGTCCCAATCGTCCTCACTGCTCTTGCTGTCTTGATTGCCCTCATTGTACCAAACCCTTGCTGCTCTCTCTACCCTCGCCTCCGACGCCATCCTCACATTCTACACCAGCCTTTCTTCCCTTTCCAACCCCTCCGTCCTCGCCTTCGCCACCCTCTCCGCCGTCTCTGGTGTCTAATGAAGCAGCCCTAGTTTCAAAGCCCCAGCACCTGCTCCGTACGCCCCCGCGCACCCAGCAGCCCACCTCCCGCCTGACCTTGTCCGTTCTCTCCCCAGCCTAGCGTCTGCCCGCCGCGTAGGCTGCGAACTCCTACACGACTTTGCCGCTCGTCGCTCTGGAGTTCCTCGGTGGCCTCACCGCCCTCGCTGTCCTCAACCCTCAAGCTATCTTCACAACCCTTACTGTCCTCGCAGCCCTCGCTGGTCTCACCGCCCAATATATCCTCACTAACTCCGCTGTCCTCACCGCCTTCGCTGTCCTCAATGCCGAAGCTATCTTCACAATCCTCACTGTCCTCGGAATCCTCAATGTCCTCCCAATGTATCCTTAATAACCTCGCTGACCTCACCGCCTTCGCTGCCCTCAATGCCGAAGCTATCTTCACAATCCTCACTGTCCTCGGAATCCTCAATGTCCTCCCAATGTATCCTTAATAACCTCGCTGTCCTCACCGCCTTCGCTGCCCTCAATGCCGAAGAATCTTCACAATCCTCACTGTCCTCGGAATCCCCAATGTTCTCCCAATGTATCCTCAATAACGTCGCTGTCCTCACCGCCTTCGCTGCCCTCAATGCCGAAGCTATCTTCACAGTCATCGCTGTTCTCACCGCCTTCACTGTCCTCAACTACCGAGCTATCTGCACATCCCTCACTATCCATAGAGACCTCGCTGGTCTCACCGCCCAATGTATCCTCACTGATCTTGCTGTCCTCACGGCCTTCTCTGTCCTCAACGCCCAAGCTATCTTCACAAACTTCACTGTCCTCACAGCCCTCGCTTGTCTCACCTCCCAGTGTATCCTTACTAACCTCCCTGCCCTCACCGCCTTCACTGTCCTCAATGCGGAAGCTATCTCCCCCCTCACTGTCCTCATTGCTCTCTCTGGTCTCACTGTTGTGTCGAGAAAGGTTTACATAGACAATGAAATATTATTAATATTAATTGCATATTAATATGCACATTTCACAATTTTAGGTCATAAATACATATTTTTAATTGAATATTTCAGTTATTTGTAATGTCGTATCTCCCTACTCCTAGGTATTTGGGAAGGTCTTTGACCCCATGTGATAAGCATTTAGTTAGCGATGCGGCCCCATTTATGTTGTAGGTACTTGTAATACCATCGCATTCCAGAGTATCTGCATTCCAGTCCAACCGTGTATGATGAGGGTAATGGCAATGGTCAGATAAGTGGCATCAGTGGTGTAACGATTAGCATATCAGCCTTTCATCTAGCTCACGGGAACAAATTCAATTGAAGCTGTGATTTTTAAGAGCGAAAAAATCCTTCGTACGCCAACTCGCGGAGGGAAAGTAAATGCGACTTTCCCACGTTGTTTATTTACTGTACGTAAAACATTATCACGCCTAAAAGAAGCCTCTACGCTAAATTCTAATCATTTGTTTCATCGCCTGAGTGATACCTTCTTTCCCCGCTAGATGGTGAAAAGAGCGCAGCAAAATTTGCGTGGTCAGGTGGATGAGCGGGCCTGATGCCACCGAGTCTCGCCACGTAAAATAAGGCATTAACTAACCTTCTTTCTCCTTAAAAATCCACCGTTCGATCGGATTTGAATCCGCAACCTTGGTTATAACAGTACGTACCGTTACACCATCGTCGCCGCGTGATCAGTATCAGGCCTCAGGTCACGCAATATTTGCGTGATTAGGCTCAGGCCTGATGGCCTGAGCATCGCCAAGTGGCATAAAACTTGTTTCATTGAACCTACCCAAAGGGTGTAGAAACTTCCCTGGCAAACTACAGTTATAGAATAATCCATGCAGAGGATTTTACTGTGACCACTCGTTTTGCCATAAACCTAGTAAAACGTGTGACATTCCTCGCCTGCGTAAACAGGGACAAGTTGAAACGCGAGCTAGAAAAACAAAAGAACAAGTGTAGAATATAACTTTCTATAAATCGATCTTTTTTTCATTCAGGTTATTTGTGGAAGTATATATTTCTTGTATACAATATATGTACAGTAAGATTCAGATATTATAGTATAATTTGTTTAAAAGAAGTATTCAATTTTTAGTGATTTCGTGAATGCCAAAGTGCAAAGTATCAATGACTCTGAATCCTGTATTGTTTTTATGTGTTCGACTGTCATCCGACGGAGCTAGGTTGAATAATTGAAGATATCAAATTCCTCCTCCACGACAAATAAGTTATGTGTGTGAGCCATTCTGGGACTTGCTTTGGGTTTTCTAAAAGTTTGTTAACAGCCTTTGGTAGATGAGAATGTAATGCTTTTAATTTCTTAATTCAAAAGTTCTGGATCTTATCAATCCTTGGGGATTTTCAGTTTCTCATGTTCTTTATTGCTTGGAAAAGATCCTCTTCCAAGAATTCGTGATCGTGTTCGGCTGTTTCCACGAGTGCATTGGCAGCGTCAACATCAGATTAGAGCCCACATATTACTCGTTCATTTTACATTTGCAGACGGAGCGCTGCTATCTGTTTACATGAGGTCACCGCCGACAGATTGAGAAACGCGCATCTGCAGTATATACTGACCGTTTAATATGATATAGATGGCGCTGAGCTGCACACAGAACCCCGGACTGACCCCGGCGGGGCAAGAACATAACAATTAAACAGTAGAAAAGTGCAAAGAAGAAATAAAAATATTGTACGTGAATGTTGTGAATAGCGTGTGGTGTGATCTATTTTCTTGAATATTACCTTAATCACTTTAGGGCGCGACTCCAGCTCGCTGTCAGAAAGGCATAATTCGTCAGCTGTGTCCGTAGCGCTTGTGCTGACTTCGGAGACAGCTGATTGGTCAGATGCTGATTGACATCGGAGACCATTCGTGTATTGTCGGTTTGTGTTCGGGCCTTCACTTTCAAAACAACATTATACTGCGATTTTTCTAAGAGCGACCCTCAAGGCCACTCAAATCCCATCTTCGCGATGGAATATGTCACGGCATTTCGCGTCTTTCTCAGTCGTTCCGCTAGATTTCGCAGTATCGCGACCGCATGAAGCAGTGCTTGCGATCATGCGACTTCTACCGGCAAGACCGAGAAAAGACGCGAAATGCCGTGACATATTCCGTCGCGAAGATGGGATTTGAGAGGCCTTGAGGATCGCAGTTAGAAAAATCGCAGTAAAGTTCCTAATTCTGCCGTCTGCAAATGTAAAGGGAACGATTAATACTTCCTCCGAAGTTCCGACCACCTGAGCTGTCCTCCCCGAACCCTCTAAAACCACCACCTCTCGCACCGCTTCTCGCCACCCACGCTGTCCTCTTTTCCTCCTCTCCGCGCCCGTCCTTATCACCTTGCCGCCCGCGCAGTTTACGGCCACTCACACTCCATTACTTCGAGCCTCGACCCCGCTGACGTCCTCACCTTTGCTTGTCCTTTGGGCGTCCTCGCGCCTCCCAGGGCGAGACCGAACCGCGCCCTCGTCACACTTTGCTCCCTGCCGCCGCTCTTCTCAACACACATTGCTGATTGATAGATTACTAGTTATTCGGAGCCCGTCAACTGCTAAGATCATTAGTCCCGTAAGTGTAGTACATGCCCCCTTGCCTCGCTGGATGCCGAGATCCGACGCCGACATATAGTCGGCTATAATATACATACATGTACGTTACTTTACAATACATGTACGTTACTTTACAACGCATTGCCAGATGACATAAAACAATTGAAGTCGGTACACAAATTTAAGTTTAAAGTAAAATCTTTTCTGCTGCAAAACTGTTTCTATACAATTAGAGACTATACTGGTCGTGAAAAAGAAAAATAATGTTTAATGTAACAAAACAAAGATATATAAATAGTTTACGTTTGCATTGTATACATTTAAAAAAAATATTTAATACGCCTGTAACAAGTAATGTACTTCAGCTTCCGGGTCAATGACCCCCATTTCGATCAGGTTTTTGTCAAGTTTCCCTGATCCATTGAGCAAATGCTGAGATGGCCCCTTGTTTTGCTTCTGGACGTAAATGTAGCTTCACTGTGCGCACGATTTGTTGAGCACTCCTTTTGCTTGTAGTTCATTTACAGTTGAAATTGATTTTCTATAGCTCGGGAAAAAACATTTTTCAAATATTTTTATTTTTCTAAAATAATTATTTTCTAAATTGATTTTTTCGTTTTTTTATTTTTATTATTTTTCTAATTCTGGCCCTCAAGAAAATGTGCGCAGATAAATTTGTCCTCACACATCATATACAGTTTTTACTGTTTTTGACAAATAAATAAATAAATAAATTAGCTGGGTTTTTCTCATTCTGGTATGTCCCACCAGCAGGGCGCCGCCCCAGCCGGAACAAACATTCAGCTCCCGAACGGTCTCGGCATGTGTGGGGGTGTAGTTCATACAAGTGTAAGAATAGGACAAGGAAAGAGTAGGATAGTGTAGCGGTACGCTAGTTTTACTGCAAATTATTTTCATAAATAAAATGTCGATGCAGAAGGCTAGTGCGTGGAGAGAAGCTACCGCGCCACGCTGACGCCGGTCCCCGCCCGCGAGCGCGTGACACGCGCTCTCCCCGATGTTTTATGGCACCAGGGGGCGAGGGGAGACCCTTTTGTTCGGGATTCTCGTAGGCCCCGAAACCATTTGAATAGGTTCGCGGCGCGTGCCCGTCACGGTTTTTTGGCTGTCACTCGCGCTGGGAAGCTCAAAGCTGTAATTCACTTCAACCAATCAGGGGTAGAATTCTGTGGGGAAGGGATGATTTCGAAATATCTGCGAAAATTTGGGGGGGGAAACAGAGGAACAGCACACAAAGTGAGGGTACGAGGAGACTTGGGTGACGAGAGCTGAGGAGGGAGGTCGAGGTACCTCGGGCATCGCGTGCTCTGGGGAGCGAATTGGGATTGCCCCGTGCAATCCAATTCTGTCTTGCTTAATCTCGGTAGCCGGGAGAAACTCTTTCCGAGTATCAATTTTTGAACTCTGCCACCACTGGCTATTTGACAGATACTCTCCGAGATTTGTGCTCGCATAGAGCTTATTGAAACTCTCAGATCGCGCTGTGTGACATTGTGCGTGAGATACGCGATCGCTCGTGATTTGGGCCAACAAAGCACTGCCGCCGTCGACCCACGCCGCCGCCGTGCCAACACCGCCCCGTTGTTGTGGACACCCGCTGGCGAGCGTCCCTTCGGCCTTGGAAGGTCGACCCGCCGCCGTCGCCGCGACCAGCTGCCACCGGTGCCATTTGACGCCTGTTCAGCACCGTCATTATCAGGCATTGTATTTGGTCAACGACCGTACAAAGACTTTTTCTGTGAATTGTGGTGCCGCGCTGAGGCACGTAATCGCCAGTTCAGAGGGCGAATGATCATTTCCTTTGTGTAATCAGTAGAATAATTTCATTGTGAATTTTTTTTCTTTTCTCTTAGATTTAAGTTTTTGTTCCTAACCAGAGCTCACTAGGTAGGGCATTTCTTCTAAAATTCCTTGTGTAACTTCTCCGGCCTATCATTAGGCGGAAATAAACCTTCCATTGTGTTTACCAGTCACCCAAATTGTTATTGTCATTATATTGCACCTTGCAGTTCCTTCCATCACCGCCTATTTTCAGAAAGGTAACTAAATTGACTGACTGAGCTAGGCCCGGGCCGCCCTCACGGATTTCCGGCGCTCCCACGCCGCCGGGGACCCCACCCGGGTGCGTGACAATAGGAAAAGAAAGAGGAAGGAAAAATCGTGCGCAGTCCGTGGGCCGTTTGGTAGGGTACTGCTCCGGCATTCCTTGGTGTTGATCGGAGAAACCACGGAAAACTACCGATCAGAGTAGCCGAATGCTAGAATTCTGCTTCAGACAGATTTCTTCAGATGTACCGACATTTCATGATTTTGTTTGTGTAATATATTACAACCAAATCTATGGAACACGTTCGATTTTCACAGAAAAAGTTCTCAAAGAAGGTATAGAGTCACAGCCTTAGTTTTTTCTGTTCTGTCGTTCTGTCTGCTGTTCCGTTTGACTGTTCTCCGTCGTTTCTACTATCAGTACCAAGTGAATGCTGGAGCACTAACTTAACAAATGGGCACGGACCTCGCGCGATCTTCCCTTCCTCTTACTTGTATCCTCTCCTCTCTTTCTCCCTCACACACACACACACACACACACAAACACACATATGTACTCCACAACACATGCCGGGGGATCCTTCGGGATTCTAGAGGTTGGCCGGGCTGGGCCAGTTCCCCGCTGGGGGAGATACCTGGAAGACGAGCGGGGCACATGAGAAGGGAGACACTGCGCATGCGCACTAGTGCTATCTGCACACATTATCGCTGTTCAGAAAACATTGGGTAGCCCAATGCAAGATAGGGATTTTAATCGCCCACAAATTTGTTTTGTTTACGATTGTAATTTGTTACATTGATTTTTCTTACGTGCTGTCTTACATGAATTGTGATTGTAATGTTTTTGTGCCGAGGCTGACTGTCGCTAGGAACTCAATGTTTTCGAGACAGCATTGTGTGTATCCGTCGCCCTCCTCTGTGACGTCAGCCATGTACAAATATTCCGCCCGCGAAGAAAAAAACACACGTATTTCTTTCTTTATCTCAGACGACGCGGCCATACTCTGTCGCGGAAAATTGTGGATTTTAGTGTACTTACTTGATGATAATAAAATATTTATATTTTAAAATATACGAGTAGTTTGATTGTCTTTAAATATCCTGAGGATACTATGGTCCCTACAAAGACAATATTTTGCGTTTTCGAGACAGTAAAAAGAGCTCAAAACAAAAACCCATATTTTCGAGGTCACAGGTTAATATTGTCACTTTGAACTTCTCATTTTTTTATGATTTAATAATAATGAGAGATGATGATTTCAATGATTTGCAAAGTTGCCAAATAGAACTCGCTCCTCAACACACATGTGCCAGTGAACTCCACTAATTGCGACTCCAATGCCGTTTGCATCGAGGGCACTTCAAGGGGGCGTCGAAAGCTTCCCTTAGGCTTCGCCTGTGGTGCGAGGCGAGGTGATTAAACTTCGCTCAAAGCAAAGCTTTCGCTAGACCGCTGAAGGCACATCAAGGCGCCATTCCCTGTTGCGGGCACCCGCAAACATGCTACCGCGCTCCCATACGATTTAATACGTCCACGATTTAATTTTTGAAATGAATGTTTTATGACTCGGTAACGATGAGTGGGGTAATAATACGAAGAAGACGTAGAAGAAGAAAATATGAAAAAGTAAAGACGACGACGAAGAAGAAGAAAAGACAATGAAGCAGAAAAGACAATGAAGCAGAAAAGACGATGAAGCAGAAAAGACAATGAAAGAAAAGACGATGAAGAAGAAAAGACGATGAAGAAGAAAAGACGATGAAGAAGAAAAGACGATGAAGAAGAAAAGACGATGAACATGAAAAGACGATGAACATGAAAAGACGATGAACGTGAAAAGACGATGAACATGAAAAGACGATGAACATGAAAAGACGATGAACATGAAAAGACGATGAACATGAAAAGACGAAGAAGATGAAGAGATAAAAAAAAGAAAATGAAAAGATGAAGAAGAAGAAAACAAGGCGTCTAAGAAGAAAAAGAAGACGTCGAAGAAGGAAAAGAAGACGACGAAGAATAAGATGACGACGAAAAAGGCGATGACGACGAAAAATGGAAAAAGGACGTGGAAAAAAGACGATGATAACAAAGACGTCGACGACGAAGAAAAAGAAGACGATGAAGATGACGACGACGAAAATGGAAAAGATGATGAAGAAAGAGAAGGCAGGGCGGTGGTTTGGTGACTTTGGTGGTGTAGCGGTTAGTGTATCGGACTGTTTCACACAAGTTACTGATTCTCCCTTCTGTCTCGTTCCACCCTGCTCCACTCCGCCCACCTCAATGTACCTATCATTCCGATTCATTCAGCTGCGCCTAATTCGACCTTCTTCAACGTTGCCCCGCCTCTTCTCCTCGCCTAATTCCGCCCCTACAGTTCCGTATCCGACGAAGACGCCGACGATCACGATGAAGAAGAAGAAACAGAAGGCGGAGGGGTAGGCTTCGGTGCTGAAGCGGTTAGCGTTCAGCCTCGTTTCACCCCGCTCCAACCCAACCACTTCATTCGACCCCTTCATTCCGATTCATCCTGCTCCACCCCGCTCCATCCCACTCCACGTTGCTCCACCTCTTCTCCTCGCTTAATTCCGCCCCAACAGTTCCGTATCCGACGAAGACGCCGACGATCACGATGAAGAAGAAGAAACAGAAGGCGGAGGGGTAGGCTTCGGTGCTGAAGCGGTTAGCGTTCAGCCTCGTTTCACCCCGCTCCAACCCAACCACTTCATTCGACCCCTTCATTCCGATTCATCCTGCTCCACCCCGCTCCATCCCACTCCACGTTGCTCCACCTCTTCTCCTCGCTTAATTCCGCCCCAACAGTTCCGTATCCGACGAAGACGCCGACGATCACGATGAAGAAGAAGAAGAAACAGAAGGCGGAGGGGTAGGCTTCGGTGCTGAAGCGGTTAGCGTTCAGCCTCGTTTCACCCCGCTCCAACCCAACCACTTCATTCGACCCCTTCATTCCGATTCATCCTGCTCCACCCCGCTCCATCCCACTCCACGTTGCTCCACCTCTTCTCCTCGCTTAATTCCGCCCCAACAGTTCCGTATCCGACGAAGACGCCGACGATCACGATGAAGAAGAAGAAGAAACAGAAGGCGGAGGGGTAGGCTTCGGTGCTGAAGCGGTTAGCGTTCAGCCTCGTTTCACCCCGCTCCAACCCAACCACTTCATTCGACCCCTTCATTCCGATTCATCCTGCTCCACCCCGCTCCATCCCACTCCACGTTGCTCCACCTCTTCTCCTCGCTTAATTCCGCCCCAACAGTTCCGTATCCGACGAAGACGCCGACGATCACGATGAAGAAGAAGAAACAGAAGGCGGAGGGGTAGGCTTCGGTGCTGAAGCGGTTAGCGTTCAGCCTCGTTTCACCCCGCTCCAACCCAACCACTTCATTCGACCCCTTCATTCCGATTCATCCTGCTCCACCCCGCTCCATCCCACTCCACGTTGCTCCACCTCTTCTCCTCGCTTAATTCCGCCCCAACAGTTCCGTATCCGACGAAGACGCCGACGATCACGATGAAGAAGAAGAAACAGAAGGCGGAGGGGTAGGCTTCGGTGCTGAAGCGGTTAGCGTTCAGCCTCGTTTCACCCCGCTCCAACCCAACCACTTCATTCTACCCCTTCATTCCGATTCATCCTGCTCCACCCCGCTCCATCCCACTCCACGTTGCCCTGCCCCTTTTCCTCGCTTAATTCCGTCTCTACTGTTCCGCCCTGCCCCCTCTCCCCTTTCATAAAGCCCTTCCCTCATCCTTTCCGTTGGGTCACGCCACGCCTAGCCGCGCGGTGATGAGTCTCTACCTGATCCGTTGCGTGGCATTTACTAAACAACCAATTGCACTGTGGGTTGAAATCACAAGACCTGCAGACTTTGGTAAAACAAATTAGGAAGGTTCTGATATGCAAATCCCGTGAACTTTTTCTCGGACGTTGAAATCCATTTATGCACAATTTAGTTGAATTTTGTCAACGCGTTTTTTAATTACGCTACAAGAAAAAACGCACGTATTCCTCGCTTAATTCCTACCCTACAGTCCCACGGAGATGACGACGAAAAAAGTAGTAGGAGAAGGTGGGGCGGTGGTTTTGGTGGTGTAGCGGTTAGTGTATCGGACTGTTCGTTTATATTTGTTTATACTAATAATAAACATTACTAAATTATTTAATTATTTGTTAGTGATTTCGAGCGTGTCAACGGCTACTGTAATTAGTACCGTAAGTGTGGTGCATGTTTTTTATCGCGGCGGTGGTGCTGGGGGGTGGTGATCTTCCCCGCTGGATGGTTTCCCAGCTGGATGGTCAGCTTGCAGGTTTTTTCACTCAGCCAGACATTAATCGCGTTACTTTTCTTGACCGATGGTTTGGAGAAATGCGGCTAGAGTGGGTGTATTAGTTACAACATCGGCCACTAGATTTTATGAAGCAATGCCAATCTCTGGAATATCACTCATGCTTTCACAACTTTCTCAATAATTTGAGATTAACTTTCTCAAGAGTTCGAGGTATCACCTATGATGGATCTGGATCTGCTTTGGCCACCTTTGTAGATTTTGTTTAGAAAAAGACGACCACACGTTCTTGGTTTCAACAGTAAATAGATTTTATTACACGCCAATGAAGATGTGTTTAGAATGTTGTCATCATTGCTCGCTGCGAGCTTTTCCCTTCAATTGTTTATTGCTCAAGGGAGGGGAAGCAAGGTCATCGTCCAATTTGCTCTATTTGAATGAATCGGCGAATTTGCTCTATTTGAATGAATTTGCTGTATCTGAAACTAAATTGAATAACTAAACTAAATCAAATAACGTTTAATGTAAATATATTAAAAGTTTTGTGAGTTTTGGGTATTTTGTTTTATTTTGTTTTGTTTTTTTTGCTGTAATTAATGTGTTTTTGTGTTTTTGTAATTTCTGTTTTTGTAATTTTTTTATGTTTTTGAGTAACTGTATTGATCTGAATGATGTACATAATTGTGCAATGGCGTATAATTAAGGTTAAAACCAATAAAATTCATTCATTCATTCATTCATGTCATCGGCCAAGAAATGTTGCGCGGTTAATATCTGTCACCAGACTGCGCTCCCGCCGGGACAAGCTCTACGATCCCGATGTGAGTGGTAGATTTGTGCATGTAAGCGTGTGTGTGTGTGGGGGGGGGTGAAGCTAGGACAAGGAAGAGGATGCAAAGATCGCGTGGGGTCGGTTGCCCGTTTGGTGCGGTACTACCACGATTTTCGCATGGTGTCGATCGGAGAGAAGGAAAACTACCGATCAGAGCAGGCGGCTGCAAGAATTCTCCTCCAGACAGCGGCTGAATTCTAATTTATTATCTAGGTGCTCTCTCAGTCTGAATCCGTAAAAAATACTGATTGGCAATGACCATTCACTGATGGTGTCAGTTATAACCCTGCCACTGACAATCAGTGAATTGAACTGAGCTAATCAGTGAAAATCTGACGCACATTTCTTGAATCAGTGAAACTTCTCTGTTTGAATCAGTGAAATCTGTGACAACTAGTTGAAAGTGACGACTGAGCGATCAGTGAACGATGGTGGCGCGGCACGTTTACCACTGACGATCAGTGAAATGCTGGCGGTCATTATGAAAAGGTTCGCATATTCGCTGATTGATTCGCGAAACTACACATTTCGACTGAAGATATCAATGACTTCGGTTCTCACCCATTGAATCAGCGAGAATTTCACTGATTCAGATTTAGAGAGTGGTATCGAATCATGCCACCGTTGAGAAAGAAACTCTACACTGCAGTGCTTCTCGGTCAGAGGCACTGCAGTGACATCAATACGCGGTTTATACGCGGTTTGTATGCGGTTTGCGATGGTGTAGTTAGTTAGCGTTAGATGGTTAGCGTAACAGACTGCTGTACCCAAGTTCGCAGGTTCAAACCCAATCGAAGCCGTGGATTTTTAAGGGCAAAAAAATCCTTCGTACGCCTTCCTTCGGAGTGGAAGTAAAGCTGGCTGTCCCATGCTAGTAGATTTACTGCATGTAAAATATCCTCAAGCCTAAATGACACCTCTGAGCTAAATTCTAATCGCCTGTTTCGTCGCCCGAGATAATACCTTCTTTCTCCGCTAGTTGTTGAAAGAAACGTAGTGAAATTTGCGTGGTCAGACGGAAGAGCAGGCCTCATGGCCTGAGTCTCGCCACGTAAAATAAGGCAATTCAATTCAATCAATTTATGCCCTGAGCCACCTAAACCGGAGCATTACCAAAACTAACAATTCAAACTGCCTGTGAAATTTGGGAGGGGGCGGAAAGCTATATTTATTTCCAGAAGCAATCAAGGACCTATCTGAGCATTCCGTCTCGGGGTTGCTGTGTAAACAGACGAAAACCGCGACCGACTTGGAGAGATCTTCACCAGAGAGGAAAGTGATTCGTGATGGATGTGACGGAACAACAGGGCTTGTGCCCCCTCCGAGTGATGAGCAGTGCTGCGTGGGAAACCACTTACATGTGCGTGTGTGTCAGTGACGCTCTACAAGCGTCTGCGTAAGTCGAGCTGGCAGACTTTAAAGAGCAGATCATTAGTAGGATTGGAGCCAAGCTGAAAATTATTTTAAATTTAGTACTTATGTCTATTTATTTATTTTTTATTTTGCTATATTTCTTTCTTTTTATTATTTTTATTTATTCTTATTTTGTAACTAATTTATTTATTTTTAAATTTATTTATTAATACTTTTGCTCGCTTATAGGCCAACTCAGACCACTCGTACACGCATACTGCCTTTTTCCGGGGCTCAAGAAACATTATCTCGGAGGCAGGACATGAACCATTCTTAGGGGGGATCAGCATTTTAGCTGAATCCCATTTTTATATCTCAGGGGTGTTAGCCCTGGGGGTATGGAAGATGAAACGAGGATGATAGTGAGGGGTGAAAGGACAGCACACATATATAGACATACACAAATACACCCTTGTCCGAGGCGGGACTCGAACCCGCGACCCTGCGGTCCGAGATCGCCACGACACTGCTGCTTAACACTTACGTACACTTAATGATCTCGGTCACGGGACCGTCTTATTAATATTTTATTTTTACTATTTTCATTTTATTTCTTTGCTTGTTTTGTCTATTTTCAATTTTTTATTTCGTATTATTTTTTACTTTATATAAATATGTTTTTGTTCTTCTCATTATTATTTTTAATTTTCTGTCTTCATTCGCTCTCTTTTTGCCAAAAATATTAGAATTAAGCGTAGTAGTTGTAATTAATAGTAAAAGCTGTACGTTTATAGTTCATAGATAAGTTGGATTTAAGCACACATACGTACCCAATATAAAGCAATAAATCATATTTAAAATCTAGCTGGGAGTAAGCCATGATGTATTGATCCGTTGGTGTGTTTTTTCGTGCTTTGTATGCTCGCTGCTAGTCGCATGCGTGGAGTGTGCAGTCTAAAAATTGGCATCCGAGACTACTTCACTATGAAATCGTTTTTCAGTAACAGCCTGTACAATAATGATTATTACTATTGTGTAGGGGTTTCTTGTATTACATGTTCTAAAAGCTCCCTCAAAATTAAAAGAAAAGAATCGTATTAACGTGAGCACGGCCCAAAAATTGTTCTTCTATGACTACGTACTTCTCCATGAAAACATATTTCAGTAACATTCTAACTAATAAACATTACACAGAAACTATAAATTACTTTTTGACTGCAAATAAAGTACACAAACTAAATATTATCTGTACTAGAGAATTTGTAAACATGCGCATTATTTGATACTTTTAATTTACTTGGTTATATTTTTAAGCAAGTTCTTTTAGTTAATTACATGTCATTTCTAGAATTTTCTTATATCTGATAAAAAGAAGAGCACATGACGTGTTGATGGGTATACAATTGTATTGATACGTCTAACACGCAACACTCACCGTGATACTCGGAGAGGCATGAAATTTCACCAGCTGATAGAACACCATGCAAAACCTATATACGCAAATTTTGAAGTGCTATGGAATATTATAAATAGTGTTTTCGCGCTTCCCGCAGCGGGCGAGCCGTTGCTTCGGCAGCGCTAGGAACGTTACGCGGCGTCTATCAGCCGGTATCAGATTTCCAAGCGCGTTCGTTTAAGAATTCTTATTTATCTTTTCTTTATTGTATCTGTTTATTATTTATTTTTAATTATTTACTGATTTGTTGTGCATTTATTTATTTACGTATTTATTAAGTATTGTCTGGTTAGTTAAACCACACTGTAATCTTTAAATCCTGTAAATAATGCCAGTATGCATTTAATTATTGCATTCGAACTACTCATGTATGTGTTCTCGTCCTACTCGTCTATCTGAACCTGCAAAGTAAACTCCCGTTTTTGTCACCCCACCTGCCCTCCAAGTAACTGACACCTTGTCGACAGGCCGATAGTGCAGGCGCGGTATATGAGTAACGTCCGCAAAACCAGCGGCGAGCAGCGATTTCCGCCCTTCCACGGTCGGTAAGGTCAAGAAAGGTCCCAATACTAATTATCGCAAAAACATACTTGCAATGCTTCATAGCACGTAAACATTTGTATGTATGGGTTTTGAAAGGTGCTGAACAAGCTGGAAAAATGTCAAGTCAATCCGAGTATCCAGCACTGTGAGTGTTGCGTGTAAGAGAAGTTTTTATCAAACATTGAAAAGTTTACAAATTAGTACATAATGACTTTGACAAATGTTTAATATGACTTATGATTCTATTCTTTTAAATAAATTACTTAGCTTATTAGAATATTTTGTGAGTTAAATCTAACTAGCATAAGTAATTTCTAGACTTTTCTTGTCTGATGAACACAAATTGCATATGATATAAATTAAACATCGTATATCACACCGCGCGTGGAAAGTATATACAAAAATTGTCCACCATATGTATCTCGCCCTGTGAACATATTTCAACAACACTGTGTAATAATTAATGTGCAGGAGTTCGTAAATCATACATGTGTTATTTCAAAAAAGAGACAAAAATCGCGTACTGCGTGTACGTAGCACGGAATTATTGTCCTTTGTGATACTCTTGCCACGAAAACACACTGTACAATAATAAATATTTGTAAGAGTTTCTTAATATACGGATGAATTATTATTCCAAATAAAATAAGAACTAAATATTGCATATTGTGCTAACCGCAATAGGTCTTATGTCAAAAAAATATATTTTTTGTTTATTACACCATTGTGATGAGTCAAGGGAACTACATCAGTTGCAATAGGTCGTAAGACGAGGGAGTAATGGAAAACCGAATAGCGAGCTTCTACATTTGTGAAAGCGACTGTCAAGATATGGAGAGGCAAGAACGTTTTTCGTTCTTCCTGAAAACTAAGCTAGATTTGACATACGACATATTGCGGTTACCACGACGATATATTCTCGCGTGGGCACAGACCAAGCAGAATTCGTCGTCTGCCGCCTCTTTGCCTTGAAAACGAACATCAGTAATGATTTACAATTTTTAGCATGTAGAGGTTCCTAAATCACGATTAGTTTTCTCTTCCAAAGAGCAAAACAATAACAGAATCAGGTGGTGATTTTTTTTTATCAAACATACGAAAGGACTGCAAATTACGTACTGAATTTGACTGAGATTGTTAACGCGACTAATGAATTTATTATTTTAAAGAATTGACTTGGGTAAGTAACGTATTTTATTGGTTAAAGCTAATTGTATTTTGTAAATATTTGGCATGTTCGGATTGAGTTAATCTGATGTTTGCCATCTAGCGGTCTTTCCAGACCTGCACCCTGTTTTTTCCTTAATATCCACGCCTCGGGGTAAAGCAAATATGTGGCAAGCATTAAATATACTTAGCCTACTACAGCTTTGTTTCATCACACAGCAATGGAAATTGAGACGATTGTAATAGAAAGCTACAGCTCTATTTTTTCCCTGACCGGGAATCAAACCTGGGATCGCCCCACGGACAGCTGGCACGCTGATCACGAGCCATCCAAGGGACTGCAGTTAAAGATAATTAATTGTGTGTATTTTCTAGTCTTCCCGTAAACCAGATTCAAAATCTTGGCTCACAATATAAACTGAAAGTCGCCTACACAACCGCACTTGCAAAGCCCAAACAAAAACGTCCTCCGCGAGATTTACGCCCTGAAAACGCATTTCAGCAACACTCTGCGATAATTATTACGTAGAAGTTCCTAAATCACGAATTCCCTCCACGTTATTCCAAAGAGCAACAAAGATGTGGAGCTCCGCCACACACACACACACACACACACACACACACACACACGCCCGCGGCTTCGTAGCAACCCTTCTTGTCCCACCCACGCCAGCGAGGCTTTCGCGGGCTATTCGGCAGCGGCGAGGGAGGCTGTGCGGTGGTGCGAGAAGGGGGGGTGGAAGGAGGGAGGGAGAGGGAGGCAAAGCGAAGGAGAAGTGGAGGGGACGAGAGGAGGGGAGGGAACTGCACGCGGCGCTGTGGCGTTCCGCAGGGTCCTCCCTTGGGACCCCTTTCTCGGTGCCGCGCCGCGCAGCCCCCCACCTCCAACCCCGCCCCTCTCCGCCACCACCGCTGTCGCCGAGCGTTCTCCTCACGAGGCGGGGACTCGTAAGCGCGCGAATAAATATATACAAATAAATGGAGGCGTAACTCCATTGGCACTCATTTCGAGATATTGAGATCTAAATTTAAATGATTATAAAAAAGTCGTGGATAAAGTTTAACCAAAAATTGTGTTTTTCTCTAACATGATATTTATTTGTTCGTCTGAAGACGATATTAATATGCATTCTGTATACTTCGCAAAATTATGGGGGTGTGAATGAGTTATACCACCGTAAAAATGAGTTTGGTGGGCCAAATCGGTAGATGACGTTCTAAGAAAATTTGAAAATGAACATAATATCGATTAACACATTGAGGACATGAATTTAGTTACTGTTGAAGTACATTCAGTTTTCTTCATCTTCTTGAAATCGAAGCCGTTCCTACCTGCATACCTGTGAAAGAAGCGTGATTAAAGCTTGAAACGAATGGAAACATATCAAGCATATCATGCTTCTTCTCATTGTCATTCCCTTGCTGTGGCTGTAGAAGTTGGATATTTAAGTTTTTGAAAACATTAATTCTTTCTCATCCACTCGAAGTTTGAAAGTTCGCTGTGTCCAATGTCTTGATTTAAGGTTTACTCGCACATAATTACAAAAGACTTCTGTCTGACAAATCTAATCCATCAAATATTTAGCCAGTTACAGACACCGTTTTGTTCATTGTTTTCGTTCTTGTTACATACTTTTGAAGGTCTTTTAACACAAAGACAACATTAAACTTAATTTCTGTGTTGAAATAATATGTGTGAAATAATTATATTATTTTCGTGCCTGCTTCAATTATCAAATCTGGATGAAGCTCTTTATATTCAATATCGTTTCAGACCCTATAAATATCTCGAAAATGTTATTTATCCTGAGACTTGTAGAAAATCACGTAGTCATACCACTGACGTTGTACCACTATTAAAATACATAGGTTGCAATCTTCTGTGATTGATTTTATTGTGATGCGCTATGTCGTCCACAGAAAGAGTTTGGCATTCTATCACTTTCAGAATAAATGCATAACACTTGCACGAACCTGAAAATGAAGTTAACTCAATTTCTCAAAAAAGGGAAGTTGTACCACTATTAAAATAAAGCCTCCAAATTAAAGTGTGTGAGACTATTTCACTCATGTCTGCCACGTCGTAAGTAACCAATGATAATCAAGAATATATTCTAATTCAACCAATCTCATATGTCAATCGCCATATGATTATAGATTTTGCTCTCTGCTGTAATAATTTTGTCTACGTTTCTGTAACTATCGATAGCAATTGTCTTATAACCTTAATAGGTTGTGATAATCAACAAAATTAGTCTTTTTGGTAATGTTTTAAACTCTGAAATTGAATCTAGTATTAAAGATTTAGTGCCGAAAAGCATAAAATGGAACAGAGAAGCAATTTCAAGAATTTTGCGAAGAAAAAAAATACAAATTGACAGCACAAACTACATACGAGGAAATAACAAATGTTTTGAAAGTTTGGGCAATTAATATGAGAATATTAGTTGGTGAAGACTACAAAGAATGTGCTATGAAACCTATGTGGAGCGTTACGGTCAAAATTATACAGGAAAAATACATTAATGAGTACAAACCTATGTTTAATCCATTCGAAATTGAGGAGTCTCGCATCTAAATTCAACTTCTACGTCTTCCATTTTCAACATTTCTATGAAATCCCAAAGTATGGAAAACTCTATCCTACAACTTCAATAATTGTGTTTTAAAGTTTGTAAGTTGTTTTGTTATTGCTTTTTAAACGTTTTATTACCATAAAATTGAAACATAGTTGAAATCCTTTTCTACATTAAACTGTTATTCATATTTTCCTTGGATATATGTTATTCCAGGAGACAATGGTAACTCGGAGCTGAATCTGGTTGCAGTTATTCTATTTTTCTGCTCTGTAATTTCCATGCTGATAATTAACTATTCGAGTCATTAATGTGTTAATACATAAAATAGTTTTGGAAGATTTTGGACTAAAAACCTCAGTAAAGGACTCACGCTTACATACGCTAACTCACATGGTGCTCATTCTATTTCCTAACTTGAAACAATTCTGTCAAATTTTATAAATGTTGCAATAATCTCAAACATTGTAACTATTCCATTAATAGGAAATACCTGTAAACGAGAATTGCTGCTATTGGTCAACATCGTCGCTTGCTTTGATTTTCTAACCATGCTCCGCTTGCTGATGTTTCGAACAAATATTATTACTACCATTTACTATTAGTTTACCAAGGTTTGCGATCTGTTTTCACGCTTTATTAAGGAAAGCATATAAGGCAATACATAAATTAGCATTCGTCGGAGCGCAATTATGATTAAAATATGTCTCATTGACTTGCAAGGAATTTCCAGAACACAGGCAGTAATAAATCAAGCAAGGGTTCGTGAAATATTTATTCATTTTTCACATTAAAAATAATTGAAAAGTGTGGAATTTTCTAGCGTATCCAACTAGTAGTACCGGCGACGACAGTGGCAACCGTTGTTTTGGCGGCATTTTAATCACAAGTCATAGGATTTGAGTCTCTACAGGGGCAGGATTATGTCTAAATATATGTATGTATGTATGTACTTGCCGCAACAGCCCGCGTATGGGCTCCGGCCTGCCAGCGACGTCTCGGTTACCACGAAGTCATCCCAACGCCGTAATCTGGTCTTCTCAACCTCAGAAGTGAGTCTAAAATTACGAACATTGTTATGTAGCTATCAATATGAAGGTCACAAAGTACAATAAATAAATATTAATAGCTACATAGCAATGTTCGTAATTTTAGACTCCTGAAGAAGACCCCAACCTAGGATGGAAACGTTGTGAAACTGAATGAATAAACATGAATAAAGTGGAATGTTATATCTGTTATTATGGCCTTTAAATATTTCAGTTTATCACAGACAAGTATCTCCATATATTATTATTATTATTATTATTATTATTGATATTATTATTATCCTTTAAAATCCCATGTAGGGCTAAGACCACCTGATTTCTCAAGGAAGATTTGTGCTGTCAGCTACTTGTGGCCTTGTACATTGCTAGTTCCCTGTCTGGTAATACACTTGTCGTTATGTTCAACATCATTAGTTAACTGACTTAGTTCACTATTCTGACTACGCTTGTTATTGACAATTTTCATTTGTTTAGCTACTTTAACTGATTGTACATTGATACCCACAGTTATGCGTTTTGTTTGATATTCACGCTATAGAGATTTTCAAAACAGACGCAGTAAATGTCAGTGCAACGATTCGTGAAAGTCTTTACGTAGTTTAGAAACGTGTCAACGCGGTTGAAAGCCGCCGAAAACTACTAGCGCCGTTTCTGCACCTTGCCCACGCTGGGCGGAGGTTTGCTATCGACCGGCGGTGCACCGCGGTGGGGGTGGGAGGGCAAGGGGGAAAGGGGGGAGGAACATTCCAAAGCGAATGGCGTCCGTCAGTCGGGCACCGGCGGCGGGACTGGTGTTGGGCGAGGACGGTGCAGAGGAAAGGACGGTGGTAGGTGGTTGGAAATTGGCGGAAGCTCTAGGCGAGAGGACAGCGACAAGGGCTGTGGTGGTGATTTATTTATCGTATTTTGCTGATGCACGGCGATTGGCCGTTGTTCCGCACCCGTGTTTTCGCACCGGGCTTCCTTTGAAGCCTATCTTCGGCGTGGATGTAGGAACCTGTTTCGTACAGACACGTCCTGTGGGCGTCCCCTGAAACGCTTGGGAGTGACTCACTCTCACGGCCAGATGTCGGTCTTGGTGGGTTTTTTTCCTTTGGGAGGGGCGAGTTTTGGGAGTGGCGATGTTCGTTCCCAGCTTGATAGTGAGATCCGGCGCCAACCTACCCTCGCGTTGATGAGGTCGCTTTAGAACAAATGATGGAGCAGATGAAGTTTGGAAACAGAGATGAGAGCTAAGGTTTATAACTAATCCATTATTTGTGATATTGTTCGTGGGTCGTTCAATACTTCCTGTATTACCAACTTCAAAATGCTCAAAAGTAAGAAATGTCATTTCTTGGTGGAGTTTTTTTTTTTTTTTTTTTTTTGGATTCAAGGTGAGATTCCCCCTCCTATGTTTCCCATGTTAAATTCTTAATATTAATGACCCATTATTTCAGAAACTATTGGAGATGACGATTACATTTTTTGCTATATATTACCTGTACTATTGTTGGTGTGCCGATTTACATTTAAAATAGTTGCTTAAAATATTTTTTTTCAGACCTCCATTTAAAAAAAAATGACAAATTTATTTATAAAATTGAAACACATAGTGAGAACTTCCTCAAAATAGATATACAGCTTAACATTGTCTAGTTAAGTAATCTGTCAAGGTTTCATTAAAATGGGCTTAATATTTTATGAGAAAACGGGGCATTTATAACGAAAAACTGGTTTTGAGAAAAACGCTCTTTAAGGTTTTTTTCGGAATCAACCATCATATTTGTTGTATTATTTTACATAAAAATTACCTGTTCCATTTGGTGAATTACGCTCTTTATTGCTAATATCTAGAAATTGTTTTCTCTTTTTTTTCTGACCTTTTTGGTCACTTTCTTCACTGAGAACTTTATTTTTGGGAGGGGGGCAGTTTGACTCGATCACTTGTGGAGTTAATTTTTCATTACTAAACGTATTTTCCGCATAACACACATTGTTAACACCAGCAGTATTCACGACTGAATCTATTTCCTTTGTTCGCAAGCTTTTTAAAAACACCGTTTTTTGGGGGTCAAACTAGTTGTCATTTTTTTCACAGAACAAGCTGTCCTACCTTCACCCCAATAGAGGGAAAATAACAGTTTACTTTAAAAACACGGAAGAACAACACGCCCTCCAGATTGCACAGATAAAAAGATAACCACAGGTGATCACAGCCATCAGCCATCATAAATAGTTTCAGTTGTATGTCTGTATATGTGGACTTCTGAAACTTCAACCAATTTGTGCTAATGCTCATTTATAACGCAATAAAATGAACTTTTTTCAGTGAATAATGTATGAAAACATTCAGAAAATTCTAGATATTATTTTAACATTAAAGAAGAAAATTCTATATTTTTCTCATTTTTGTACCTGGTGGAATCTCACCTCAAGTTATTTATAAAATATTGGTTTAGTGGTGAAATGTCGTTGGCATTTAAAATTAAATGATCACAGGTGTTGTCATTGCCAACAATGTTATTTATTTCAAGAGCACCTTTCGATGGCTTAGCCATCATCAGTTTTCTGCTGTTTGGAAGCCACGAAACGACTACGTAGTCGACTATGTAGTCGTTTCGTGGCTTCCAGACAGCAGAAAACTGATGATGATGGCTAAGCCATAGAAACCTGCTCTTGGAATAAATAACATTGTTGGCAATGACAACACCTGTGATCATTTAATTATTTATAAAAGCAATTATAAGACGTAGTTTAATCTTACACGTTTACTGAGCATGAATTTCCCCCCTCCACGTATCTGTCTCGAAGGAGGAACCGCCCCATCTCCGGCGCATGACCATGCCCCCCCCAATAGTCAAGAGTTTTTGTTTACTTTCCTTCATTTGTCAAAATTGACTTAATATTTTTATGTTCGAATTATGTAATTATTTAAACAATAATATTGTATAGTATCTTATCTGAAGTACATATATTAGATGCAATTTAAGAACAAATATGTTCATTGTTTAACAAAGATCTACGATCCCTCCCCCTTCAAAATGATCAGCTGGATCCGCCCCCACCCACTTGGGACAAGCTCTAAGCTAACCATCTTTTGTTTCAACTCATTTATAAAAATTTGGAGTCAGGTTAACACGGCTTGGTCAGTGGAGCAGAATTAATTTACTCCATCATTGTTTGCCAACGTTTCGGAAAATATATTTCCATCATCAGGGCTTACAACTTCCAATTGACTGTACACCTAATAACTGGTATATGCTGTGGATGCTGAGGTACCTCACAGGTAGTGAGGAACATTCATACGTCTACGTCGCACGAACATATACCGTGACTTCAACCGGTAGAATTAATTGTGCTTCACTGACCAAGCCCCGTTAACCTGACTCCAATTTATTACTTACGGTCGTTAAGCATTCTCCATATTTCATTTGCAAACGCAATTATTAAGCCTAGTTTTTTCTTAGACATTTACTGCGTCTGGATTTCCTCCCTCCAGGTATCTCCCTCGAACGGGGCACCGCTCCACCTGAGACAATCTCTAAGCTCGGTGGGGCACTGTGGGTGGCACCGCGTTGGAAGTGGGCGTGTCGCAACGGCGGATGGCGCGAGGGCGGGGGTAGAGTGAGATATGTCCATTATTTAACAAAGTTCTGCGATCCCCCCTCAAAATGATCGGCTGAATCCGACCACGCCGACCAGGCACAAGCTCTAGGCCTGAATTTCCTCCCTCGAGGTATCTCCCTCGGACGGGGCACCGCTCCACCCGAGACAATCTCTAAGCTCGGCGGTGGCACCGCGTTGGAATTGGGCGCGTCGCAGCGGCGGGTGTCGCGAGGGCGCGGGTGTGGGTGATTGCGCGGCGGGGGGTGGGGGTGGGGGAGGGGCGTGGCGGCGGAGGCGATTGCTCGAGAAGGCCGATCCAATTCCAGGCCGAACGCCTGCGGTCGCTGCTGCGTGCTCCGCGCCCCGCGCCGGCCATCGAACCCGGGAGCGCAGCCCCAGTGGGCCTAGGAACACGACGTTTAATTTAATGGGGGGGTTGGGCATTCGGTACATGCTAACGGCTTCTAAATGTCTCCCAGAGTCAAAAAAATCCTTTCACTGCGCATGCCCGAACGTGGCCTCCCACTCTAAAGCTACAAATATTACCCCGCCTGCCTACGCTCTTTGTCTTAACATAGCTCTCTTGTCAAAGAATACAAAAAACTTTAACAATTTCACAAAACTCTTGCATTGCTATGAAAACACAAAATGAAAGGGATACTGACTAGGCGAGGCTACCTGACTGATACAGTAAGAAAAATTAAATTAGTGTAAACATTGCAGAATGTATTGAAGGTTACGAGGCACACATGCTTAGATTTTTCCAACCAGACTACTCTCATAGTACCACCTCCTCCTTTTTACACAGCAGTCTAGTAGAGGGTCTCAATGCACATAGAAAAAATGCCCTTCGCCGACGGGAATGCTTCATGCCAAAGTTTTTGAGCATTCCCGTGTGGAGCGATAAGCTGCTCACCGCACTGCCCGTTCCGTCGTTGCCCAGCTCTACCCAGCACACTCCCCGCTAACCACGCCAGCTCTGACCACCGCCCCGAGAATGACACCGGGCGCATGGCAGGGGGGTGGCTAGCCGGCCGGCCGGCCGGCCGTGGAGGGGCAGACGGACGGAGGCGGGGGAGATAAGGGCGGTGGCGGTGGTGGTGTTGGTGACCGCGGCGCCGGCCCTGGAGGCAACGTTGGCGGCGGCGGTGACGGTGACGGTGTCGACGTGACGTCATCGGTGTCGGCGGCGTGGGTGAAGCCGCGCGGCGGAAGAAGACGCCCCCATGCGTAGAGGCGCGGGGTAACAATGATTAATTGATTAATTAATCAATTAGTTATTTAATTTTTTTTTAAGTGGGACGCGCGAATTTTTGAGTTCGCGCCCCCATAACACACTAGTGCAGCATGGAACTCCCATAATTTGGCGGGAGTACCACAAAGAGTGCCCAGGTGGGAGGAAGTCACTGGAACTTTGTCCGCGCCGAGAAAAAATGTGCAAACATCTCTCTCTCTCTCTCTCTCTCTCTCTCTCTGTCTTTCTCTCGTGGGTCGCCTGGTAATTCAACACTGCGGGTTTGGCGATAACAAACTGATGAGTGAGCAGGATCAGACAAAAGGTACCTTACGTGTATCTCCAGAAAGGATTGTCCAAACTATGAACAGAAAATCAGGCGTGTCTTGAAAAGAGTTTCAGTTATAGGATGTGATCGACCAACACATTGATGAATTAGTCATTTCTTGGGATACTCCTGGCAGCGCGAGTTCCTCTTGTGACGATGAGGGTAGTGATGACGAGTGACGGCCAGTGCGATCGCTATACTGCGATTTTTGTAGGAAGAGCTCTCAAGATAACTCAAATCCCATCTTCGCGATGGAATATGTCACGGCATTTCGCGTCTTTTCTCGGTCTTGCCGGTAGAAGTCGCATGATCGCAAGCACTGCTTCATACGGTCGCGATCGTGCGAAATCTAGCGGAACGACTGTGAATGATACGAAATGCCGTGACATATTCCATCGCGAAAATGGGATTTGAGTTATCTTGAGAGCTCTTCCTACAAAAATCGCAGTATACGTCTCGCAGTCGCCTCTCCTGTCGCCTCCGCGCTCCCTCATCGCCGAGAGGGGAAATCTGTGCTGTCGCTGAGTGGGGGAAGCCTCTGAGGCTTCACCAAAGGTACATCTGCCATGATGGTTTTTTTTTGCGAGCGGTACAGCTATAGACAAAATAACGGTGAGGCTGAAGTTGGTTGATTGATGATTGATCCCGGGCTCGTCAACTGCTAGGGTCATTAGTTCCGTAAGTGTAGTTCACGTTTTCATTTCTGAAGGTGGAAGTTATCTTCCTCCGCTGGATGACGAGTTCCTGTGCCGACCTATACGTAGGCCCATGGAGATTTCCCTAACCAGGTATCTAGCGGAGCACCGCCTCAGCTGGGACAAGTTCAGACTGATCTCCGAACATGTGTGGTAATCTGGTGCGTGTCAGTGTAAGCGTGTATATGTGAGGAAAGAAGGGTGAGAAAGGAAAGATTGCGCGCCGTCCGTTGCCCGTTTGTTAGGGTACTGCTCCGGCATTCGCCTGAATTTGATCAGAGAAACCACAGGGAACTACCGACCAGAGCAGCCGGCCGCTAGAATTCTCCTCCTGACAGCGGTTGAAAGATCTAGGTATCTAGTGTCGAAATTCTTTCCACCGTGGAGACTCGTACTCTATGACCTTCTGGCCATCACTGCAGTGATATGAGTTGATGCCGAGAGCTACTTAAACCGGTTACAGAACAGTTTTAAGTCCGGTAATCAACATGTGGTAGAATTTGGTGTGTCCTAGTTTCACACAGAGGAAGGGTGTCCCTCCCTCTTCATGCATCCAGCAGTACACATTTGTTTTTTTAATTTTCAGTTAATGGAATCTACATTTTTGGCGCATTTTTTCTAGGAATGTTAATAGTTATGTGCTTGTTGGTCTAAAGGGAGCATAATTTGTCCTTGGGAAATGTGTAGCGGATTCTTCTTAGTTGAGGCCAACATTTTTTCCTAGTTGAAAAAAGTCCTGGACAGAAATATTAGGTAATTTTAAATGGAATTACGCGCGATATGAATTAAGGACGTACTTAAAACCAAAAACGACATGACCTATCAGTAAAATTAGACAAGATCTATTAGAGACTGTAGGCACTCCCACATGACTATTCAGCACATGTTCTCATGAAACTACACACACGAGGGAGAGTAGAAAGCGGGTCGAAGGGGAAACATTCGTCAGAATGTGTTTTTTCTGCTTGAAGAAGGCATTATTTTAAAACAAATATTACAATAACTATAAGAAAAATTAGATAATATCTACAGAAGAAGCTTGACCCCGTGATGTGGCTACTTACGAGCCAAAACAGCACATCTCTCTCCAAAGGTTAACCAGAGATATTTACTGTTCATTTTAAAGAAATAAAAAGTAAAATTTAATGCTTTAAGTCTCTTGAAGCTTTCACAGGCAATCATTAGTGTTTACCGAGACCGCCGTTATTGAAGCAAACAGTGTTATTTAGGAAAGGAACGGAGAGGAATGCGAAGTGGTGGAAAAGGAAGGAAATGGCCGGGAAGGGCAGCGAAAGAGAGAGGAGAGGAAAGGGTCGGGAAGAGGAGAGCAGGGGAAGGAGTCTGGAGGGCGGAATGAAGAACAAAGAAAAGGGTGAAGAGAGGCGCGAAAGTGCTAAATCCATCTCAAAGTTCTTCCTTATTGATGAATTTTTCGTTTAAAAACAAATACTAACATAATTATGAATGAAATTAAACAAGCTTGCTTGCTCACCGATCTGACATATCTACTGTCACACGCCATCGTAATCCTTAGACTCATATTTATTTTAACTTTAAAGAAATGAAACGAAAAACATTTAACTTTTCAGATTGCTAGGCCCACCCACAGTACATCTGTGGCATGTTCCTAGACTGCAGTTTCACAGAGCAAACAGGGCAATTGGGAAAGGGAAGGGAATGGGAGGAATGAAAAGGAAAGCAAGAAAAGGAAGGGAGAAATTTTTTGAAGCCGGGCGAGAGGTCTATATTTAACAGAACGTCCTTTCTGTTGAAAGAATCCATTGTTTGAAAATACTACTACAAAATGATTAGAAAAAAAGAAATTAGATTTACTGATGAATCTTGAGAGCCCGATGTGGCTCAGTTCAAACCAGACATCCCAATAGATAACGTGGGACGCATGTGGAATGTGGGACGCATGCGTCCCACATTCCAATCCCATTGGGACATACGGTATATGTCCCACGCACTATTTCAAAATTTCTGAAATGAAAAATTAAATTTAAATTAACCACTTGTCAAAAAGAACTCTCTAGGCTATAATTTTAAGATCCACGATGATTCACTACTTTTCAGTTGGCCAGAAAAAAATTGGGAGCGAAAGGGTTAAAAGAATTAAAACAAAAACAATTAGTGTTACCGCATGTCGTTCCCGTAGCAAATCTGTGATGTTTGCCTAGACCGTCATTCCCCAAGCAAAGAGCGCGAATGGAAAAGGGAAGGGAAAGAAAAGGAAGGGGTCGCGTAGGAATGACAGGGAAAGGGAACGGAAGAAGAAAAGGGAGAAAAGGAGTGGGAGCGGTGCGTTGTGTCTACATTCATCAGAATTGTCTTTCCGCCTGGAGAATGCATTGTTTTGAAAGAAATTCCACAATAACTATCAGAAACAATAGATTACGTTTACCGAGGTTCCTTTAGTGACTTCTTACGTCACAATACATCAAACTATTTCTCAATTGTTAACGAGTGATATTTACTTTTAACTCTAAAGGAATGGAATAAAAACATTTAATGTTTCAGACCGCTTGACGCTCTCGCAGCAAATCTGTGGTGTTTTCCTAGACCGCAGTTCCCCAATAAAAGAGCGTGATTGGAAAAGGGAAGGGAAAGAATGAAAAGGGAAAAAACTGCGAAGGGGAGAAAAGAAAAGGGAGGAAGCACAAAGAGAGGAAAGGAAGTAAAGGGAAAGGGAGTAAAGGGAAAGGGAGTAAAGGGAAAGGGAGTAAAGGGAAAGGGAGTAAAGGGAAAGGGAGTAAAGGGAAAGGGAGTAAAGGGAAAGGGAGGAAAGGGAAAGGGAGGAAAGGGAAAGGGAGGAAAGGGAAAGGGAGGAAAGGGAAAGGGAGGAAAGGGAAAGGGAGGAAAGGGAAAGGGAGGAAAGGGAAAGGGAGGAAAGGGAAAGGGAGGAAAGGGAAAGGGAGGAAAGGGAAAGGGAGGAAAGGGAAAGGGAGGAAAGGGAAAGGGAGGAAAGGGAAAGGGAGGAAAGGGAAAGGGAGGAAAGGGAAAGGGAGGAAAGGAAAAGGCAGAAAGGGGAAAGAAAGGAGAAGGAAAGGGAGGAAAAGCAAAGAAAGGAAAGGGAAAGGGAGAAAAGGGAAAAAAAGGAAAACGAAAGGGAGGAAAATGTTGGGGAGCGGCGCGAATGGTTTACATTCGTCAGATTTTTCTGCTTGAAGAACGCATTGTTTTGAAACAAAGTATCACAAAAAATAGATTACACTTACCGAAGCTGCTTGAGTGACTACGTACGGCACAATACGTCAACCTATTTCTCAATAGTTAACAAGTGATATTTACTTTTCACTTTAAAGGAATGGAATAAAAACATTTAATGTTTCAGATCGCTTCACGCTCCCGCAGCAAATCTGTGGTGTTTTCCTAGACCGCCGTTCCCCGAAGCAAAGCGCGCCCCTGGCGGAGGGAGAGGAAAGTGAGGGGAGGTGCATTCCAGGGCGCGTTCTTCCGGCGTGCCTCCCCCTCCCCCCTCCTCCCCCCGCAAGCGCCGGGGGGGGGGAGAGGGGCGGGGCGCGCCAAGAGAGCGGTATGCGGGGCGAAAACAGCTCAAGTACTGCGGGAGCTCTGCTTCGCGTCTTGTTTGTGCTCGGAGCGCTCGACCACGTCGAGTGCGTGATACGTTTTTACTCTCTGAATCTGAATCAGTGAAATTGTCGCTGATTCAATCAGTGAGAGTCGAAGTCACCGATATCTTCTGTCGAAATGTGTAGTTTCGCTGACAATCAGCAAATATGCGAACCTTTTCATAATGACGCCAGTATTTTACTGGTCGTCAGTGGTAACAGTGCCGCGACACCATCGTTCACTGATAGTTCAGTCGTCACGTTCAACTAGTTGTCACAGATTTCACTGATTCAAACAGAGAAGTTTCACTGATTCAAAAAGTGCGCCAGATTTTCACTTATTTGTTCAGTTCAATTCACTGATTGTGAGTGGCAGGGTTATAACTGACACCATCAGTGAATAGTCACTGTCAATCAGAAGTTTTTTACTGATTCAGACTGAGAGAGTAGTTCCTTGTGTACGCGCGATGTGAGTAGAATAGAGGAAGTTATGTAATGCTGCGGATAATAGACTTACACTGCGATTTTCGTAACTTTGCCTCCGACAGGAATCAACTGTTGACGGTTTCATCTAATCGGGAGCTTAAATGTCATCATAGTGACACACGACTATCGCGAAATATAAGCTCCCTATTCGATGGCAGCGAAACAGCTGATTCCTGTCGGGGACAAAGTTACGAAAATCGCAGTATAGAGATTTCACCGGAAACTCGCGTTTTGGAGTCCTCAGAGGGTTTTTTTTTTCAAAAGGTCTCTCCGTCTGTTTTTTCTGTGGACAACACTGTCGTCTAAAAATGAGATTATGTAAAAAAAGAGAAAGGAAAGATCATGTGGCCCATTTGTTAATTGTTCCGGCTTTCGCCTGGTGCTGGTCGGAGAAACCACGTGAACCTACCCATCATAGCAGCCGGTCGCTGCAATTCTCCTCCAGACAGGGACTGAAGTCGACCTAGCTGTCAAGCTCGTGTCGAAAGTCCTGGCACTGAAGGGAGTGCAACCCTAGGACCTGCCGGTCGTAGGCACTGCTGTGCCATGAGTCGATGCCCTGAGCTACTTAAATCTGTGATTAAAATTGGGGAGGAATGATGGCGGACACGTGTGATCCGTAGACCCATTGACAGCGAAGTACTCTCTCTGTTCCCGGGCAGACTACCAACTCCTCGTCCTGACTACTTCTTACAAGAGCGGGGAGATGGAGCGGGAAAGAAAGATTATAATTTTCATACAGTGCTTCATGGTGGTTTGGACAAACATCAATCTTGCCACTACCAACAAGCAACAATGATTGCTGGGGCGGGATTCGAACCTTTAAACCCCGCAATATCGATGCTATGTACTGAGGCACTTGGCCTAATGGCCCGGTTGCACCGGAATCGAGGAAAAAGGAACTTTAATTTTCTTTAGTAGGCGATGCTGAAGAACACAGAAAATAACTATTACTATTGTACATGTAGCTATTACTAGTGTACATGTGTCTGATAATTCGTAGATCTTCCGAAAACTAGTTCAGAATTTGCCAAGTCCAAAACATCACATTGTACGTAACGTAGTTATATGTGACTAGGAAAACCCGACAGTCGTTGTTCTGCCCTTCATCCCCCTCTCTCCCCTCCCATCACCCTTTCTCACTGTCTCTACCTCCTTCCCTCACTCTGTCCCTATCTGTCTGTCTGCGTCTGTCTCTGTCTCGGCTGCTCTCTGTCCCTCTCATTCACATTTACTTGCAGATTCTGCACGTCTCTGAACAGGTGAGGTAATATCGGGAATTGCCGGACCAGCAAAACTGTAATGTTCCAGAAAAGCTTATTCTGTGAATTACGGTGTGAGAAACGTTTCTTTGATGCCAAATTTTTAGTTTTTAAGGTTCTAGAACGCATCGTTTAAGGGTTATTTAACGATATAGATTCAAAATGCAGCCTAGTGTGTTGCAGGTTGCATCTGACGTGTCCGGGGAGGAAATGTCGAAACTTCGAAAATAAGCTCTTAAGACAATGCTAAGCATATTTTGTCTAATAAACTACGTGGATATTCCGAATGGTTGAGCCGCAATAAGCACCCAAATGTGGTTTGAAAAAATGATTTATAGGCAAACATTTGCATTATGGAAGCATAGAAATACTTCAGAAACATGTAAATTGTTTATTACTTACAAAAGAAATGAACATATTTGTTCAGAAAGAAAAAGTAAGCGAGAAATAAAAAAAGGAGGGTGAATTGGGTGCTTTTTTATTACGCGTTTGTAGGTTGTAGTCCCAGGTAATGTCCAATGTTTGTAATAAATTATCTGCCGTGTATAGTTTAATTCTCTTCGCTATAATACCTTTGTATCAGAAAAATTAAAGTGTAAGAAAATTCAAACGTGTTATCTTGGAATACGATTACTAATATGTCAACTTAAGTCACTTCATTTCTTTCCATTGTTCTTAACGGACAACGGACTGTTAAATCTCTTAAGAACGCAGACAGTTAAGAGCGAATTTTCGTTCCTCTGTATGAATGCATAATTCAACATAACAGGACACTATTACGAACTATTGCTTCCAAAGCACATACTTTCTCGCATTGTTCCTATATGCAGTATTACACTGTTACATAAACCAGCAAATTATTTTCCGCTCCGAGACACGATCCCAAATCCACACATTTAACTTGATAACATTCATAGCAATACGCCACAAAAGCGCGCATGGTCCGAACTCGGTCAAATGCATTAACACCTAAATGTCCAATTGTCCATGTAAAAAAACAACAAATAATTCAGGACAAAGTATAAAATATTCCACTGTAGATACATTTTTGCCTTTCCTATTAATATTCAAAACGTCAATAACACGGAGTACTGCCAAAGCACATACATTTTTGAATTATTTAAAATGCTCCGCAAAAAACATACACCTACATAAAAGAGCAAAAGAGTTTTCAACCAGCAAGATATTTTTCCATTTTGACAAAAGAACACAGTTCCTCCGAGTTAACTGGCGCTGATACCATTACGCCACACAAACGCAATGCGCTGAAAATACCGTTTTCCGAAGCACGATTACATAACTTTCCCTTCTTACGAAGTATTCGTAAGGCTAGAAGGTAAAAAGAACAAAACATAACCATCATCGTATGGTTTCGTAAGAAGAAAGAGGATCACTGCGTTGTTACTGCAGATGGCCGTATCGGAAAGTGGTCAGGACTCTGAGCATGACGCTAATGAACATTTGAGCGATCGCAACTCTCGCTTTTGTTCATTACGTTGCCATGGCAGCGGCACTGCCGGCGCGCGGGAGCTCGTAAAAAGAAGCATAAAAAAAAGGGTTTTGCGAGTCACCCGCCGCGCAATCTGTCAGGGCCTTCGTGTGTATACACGTGTATGAATCAGTTGCATTTTAGTTGCGTGCTTGCGACGTCCGCAGATGTGCAAGGAACACGCGGGCTTTTCTGATTAACTGCTTTGTAAATGTGAGGTTTGATTTATAATCTTTTTTTTTGCGGAAACGTTTGTGGAAAGTATCGTGCACATTTCTTTCTAGTAGTCTCGTACACGTGTTTTTTTATGAAGGCACAAACCGTTATTATCTCTTCATAAAAGTTAAACATGACGTATTCTCTTTCTATAGAAAGGTCATTAATTAAAAACTGGTGTATTGATTGATTGATTGATTCGTGATTCCGGGCGTGTCAACTACTTAGGTCGTTAGTCCCGTAAGTGTAGTGCGTGTGTTTTTCTCTGGGGGTGGTGGTGATCTTTTCCCCGCTGGATGGCGAGATCTGGCGCTGACCTACCGTCGACTAGCGGGGTTTTCCCCCTCAACCAGGTATCTCCCAACAGCGGGGCACCGCCCCATCCGGGACAAGCTGTAAGCTCCCGACCGGTCTCCCGGCATGTGTGGTAGTGTAGTGCATGTTAGTGTGTGTGTGTGTAAGGGGTGGCGATAGGAAAGGAAGAGGAAGGAAAGATCGCGCGCGGTCCGTGGCCCGTTTGTTAGGATTCTGCTCCGGCATTCGCCTGGTGTTGATCAGAGAAACCACGGAAAACTACCGATCAAAGCAGCCGGCCGCTAGAATTCTCCTCCAGTCAGCGACTGAATTCGACCTAGCTGACAAGCTAGTGTCGAAAATCCTGCCGCCGTCGGGACACGAACCTAGGACCTCCTGGTCAGACGGACTGCAGTGACATCAGTTGACAAAAACTTGTGAACAAATACTATATGTTCTTATTGAAATATCAATCACTGGGGTAGTATGTTTGAAGTCATTGGAGCAATAACATGGTATGCCACATTTCTGATGAAACTGAGATATAAGTGTTTTTCGATGCCCCATAAATGTATCTAGATGTTGGGTTTTTATTTTAAAGATTCGCCGGAAATGGCAGTACAATTCATAAATTAATGTTCTTTATCCCAACGAGTAGAATGCAATGTCTAAACCTTTACTCTCAGTTTTCTCAAAAGTTACGTACTGTGGCATAAAAATTTACTGCCCCAAGGTCTTCATTTTATGGATTTTTATAACGGTTTTCTTACGGACATTTTATTGTATAACAGAAACTACGTAGTCTTTCGAAAAATCATTTTTTTGAGAATTCTGTGAACGGTTTAGACGTTTGCGATGTTCACACACAGGCAGACGGAGGAACGGTCGTTCGGACAGACGGACGGACGGTCATTCGGACGGAGCGAGTCAAAGGCCCACAAAACGTGGATTCTGATTAATATTAATTCTGAAAACATTAGAGAAAATAATTTAATAAATAAAGCAGCAAGGAAAATCCACTTTTTCGGAATTTGGAGTTCACGAAATAAGTTTTTCTATTAAAAAATCGGCACTTTTCCCTGCAGCATTACAATACATTCTTTGTTCCGCGTGGTGGTCGACGGGAAAGTAAAAATTATGATCACATAATGAACGACTCTAAGAGGCTTACTTTAAATTATTTCTCCATCTACGTTAACACCTTTTAATGCCTCTTATGATATTCATGGTACACTAATTTTGAACAGCACGTAATTATTGATTATTCAAATTGGCTGCAGAATGAGATTCGCGGGCTGGTCAGGAGAAAATGGTGGGCCCAGCTCTGCGCTCCAAACGTGCAGCGTCAGAGGAGGCTTATCAGATTTCTTTCTTTCGTTCGTTCTTTCTTTCTTTCACTTTCTTTTTTCTCTCATTCTTTCTTTCTCTCTATCTTTCTCTCTTTCTTTTTCCCTCTTTATCTCTCTTTCTTTCTCTTTCTCTCTTTCACTCTTTCTCTTTCTTTCTCTCTGTCTCTCATACACACACACATACATCACACACATATATCTTTTACTGTTTTTACTATCCAGCGAGAGAAGAACACCATCACATCTTTTGACAACACAAGCACTAAACTTATGGGACCATTGACCATACCAATTGACGCGCCCGAAAATAGGAAATAATCAGTGAACAATAACAACAAAGCGACAATGCTATCAGATAGCTCAAAATAGTACATTATGAAACGATGATGTAATGATGGGTATTAATACACGAGTGTGAAATCACGATACGAGCGAGGAACGAGCGAGTATTGTAAACTTCACATGAGTGTAGTAATACCCATTACATCTAGTGTCATACGGTACTTTTTCTACGACTTAAGGTAACTTTTATAAGTTAAACTTCTCCACTGAATAATTTCGTGGCAGTCGACATGCAAGATTCAGCCAAGGCCACCTAGCGGACACCTCTCTTCCCTGCACCTGCAGCTGGCTTTGTTTTACCAGAGCGCCTGCGAGGGACTATAAAAGTTGCGGAAATAATATTCCGACGTCACCATTTTCGCAGTTTCTCTCATTTCTGAAAACGTCAACACCACCAGAAAGAACTACCATTCACTAAATATTTTAAACTAAAGAATTGGACAACCACACGGCAGCAGCAAATAACACAAAATGACTTCCGTTCAGATCTTAACGTCACTCAAATGTTCTCTGTAATAACTACCACTGCGCTAGTCAAATAGGATCAAATTGAAATTACGATCCAATTTATTTTAAATATTATTTCACGTAAAAATTACTACTAATAAAAGAAATTAAAATTGAGAAGCATAATATAATATTAAATGCAACTTTAATATACACACTCGAACGAAACATTTACTGCAACGATTTTCAATAATTAATGAAGTACTAATACTTGGTGTGTAAGAGTCTCTGTGATTGGTCAAGAACCTCTATCATAATGAAAACTGTATCGAAATGGCTATCTTTATGCAACTGGTTGCAGCCATCCAATGACAGCATTATACAACGGGAGTAGAAAAAATGTTTTTCCGCTCCTAAGTGCGCTCATAAGCACGATTAATTCCTTGTGAGCGCACTTATGAGCATTATTTCATTATTGCTCGGCAATAATGAAATAAAAGCGAACGACGCCGATTAGTCATTAGTTTGGAACCGTTGACAGCACCTCTCTAATGTGACGTAGCCGGAACATACTATTCTCGCACGCCATTGAGAAAGTAGAGAAAAACTTGCGCGTGTAGTAATGCCCCAATAAGAAATGTACTCAACAGGTAGCTGACATCACTCATCATTTTTTAATTAAGTGTCGTTCATTATAAGCTGCTGGACGATTCGCTTTTCCCTATAGCGTCATAACACGCATTCGCGTGTTGACTTTTAATGAAGTCGTGTAGAAGTGTGCAAATCTTATCTGTCTATCGCAAGTGGTGTTTGTTCTTTGATTACATTCACTGACAGGCAGGCTGATCGGAATGGTAGATGTGATGATTTTTTCATACCTTTTCTTGTCCAGACAGGAAATTGCAAAACGCTCTGTGTACTGTGATAGCAATGAAAACAGTTTTCACGTTTCGTGCACTTGTTCAAAAACTGCTAAACTAAATACGTCCCTACTTTTGCGACAACTGAAAATATTTAACGAATTTAAGATCCTTCTTCCAAAATGGAACAGTGAACTTCACCAATTTTTATTCTTGGCTTAAATTGTCTTGTCTTGTCTTATATTTCAAATTTTGTACCATTAATAAATTATTATTATTTCACAGCTTTACATTGTTATAGAAAACAACTTTCTGTTACCCAAAATTCTAATAAATTACATTATTTTAATTTTATTTCTCCATTTGTCCGGATGTTCATAATCCTTGTCTGTTAAGTTCTTGTCCTTTAAAATTCCCTTAATTTCTCTCAACCAGCTGTGTTTAGGTCTTCCTCTTTTCTTGCTACCCACCGGAAACCACTCTAAAATTATTTTTGGAATTCTATTATCTTTCATTCTTTTCACATGACCAAACCATTGTAATTACTTGTATTGAATCGTTTCTAAAATTGTATGAACTTTATTCTTTCTCTTATTTTTAAATTTCTTATTTTTTCTAATTTTGATATCCTGGATGATCTTCTTAAAAAGTCCATTTCTGTTGCCAGTAATTTTAGTTTTAAATTTTTCTTTAATTTCCAAATTTCTGATGCATATAAAACAGTACTTTCTACAATAGATTTATATATCCTTAATTTAGTTTCTTTTGCTAAGTGTTTATCCCTTTATATTTTGTTTAGCATTGATGTTGCTGATCTTCCTTTGTTTATTCTTTGTCTTATGTCATTTTCTTGATTTCCATCCTTATTTATTTCTACTCCGAAATATTTAAATTCCGAACAATGTTTAATTTTTCCTTTTCCAAACTGTAAAATCAAATCTCTATTAATTACTCCACATCCCATATAAAATGTCTTTTCCATATTAATTTTTAGCCTCCATTTCTGATATTCTTCTAATAATTTTCTAAAAATATATTCAACATCTTCAGCATCCATTAATACATCTTAAAAGAAACATACAAGCAAGTTTTTGTTTTCCTGAAAGCTAGATGTTGATTTAGTCGATTTAGTTGATTTAGTGCTACTAAACGATGCTCGAATACGCTACTGTACAGATCCGAATCGTCTAAAACCATGCTTAGCTGCTATATACCTGTGGTTAAGTGGGAGGGAGAGGCCGATGTAAAGCAAACGATGGTTCGTCCGCTCCGAAGTTGACAGGGCATTTGCGGCTAAGGTTTAATAGTTTTCCTACTTTGTACAGAAACTAGTGAAAATATGCGAAATATCAAAACTTTTCCTCCTCTTAGTGTTTTTAATAAACAGCTACGCATTTTTTTTATAAAATGCTTAACGTCATTTAAATATCTACATTTGAGGCCTAAATTGCTTTGAGAAATATATATCTGGCTATAATATTGGAGGTTGTTAACGCAGCGACATAGCTCCTTTTTCAGGGTTCAGAGTTCAGATTTCAGATTTAGGTTATTGTTCGGGAGAGCGCATCAGTTGATTTTGGCGAGACGAACGGGTATGCTTGCTCGTTCGATCTCTGAAAATACACAGTGTACCCCTCTTATGAGAAGATAATATGAGGAAATAAGCAATCAGAGAATAAATCGTTCAACCTTTTACCTCAGTCTCACATGAAAAGCAATGCCTTCTTTTAATCTGTATTCCACAAAATTTACTCATGCATTCACAGAGCTTCCCGTGAAAAAAATGGTTGCTCTTTGAAAATGTTTCATAGAAGGGGACAAGTTATGCCAACCTTGCTAAGTTAAACTATTCTCATGGAACGTTAATGCGAGCGTACTGAACCACGTTCACTGGGCGGAGCGACTACTTTGAAAAACTTGTTTTGCCGTTTGAATTTGTGTTTCAATGCTGTCATTGGTTTAAAAAAGAACAAACGGAAATCTGGTGTGTCTAGGTAATTTTCTCTGCACTAGTGCTTGGGCGCGTAGTCTGGCCGGTGCTGCTCTCTTGTGACGAGAGATGGAACTATTACGAAAAAACTTCTGGGTCGAATGCTGTTGTGACTAACAAAGAAATCGTATATTTCCGCGCTTTTCGTCACCAACACGCGGTTTTGGAGGGAATTTTTTATAAGTCCGACGTGGTACGTTCAAAATGCAAATTCTGAGCTAGTAATAAAGGGCCAAAGATTGTTATTAAAAACCAATCTCCCGCCACGGCGCCAAATATGAATCCATTCCGATGCATATGTGCCAACAGAGATATAAGACAAGTTCGAAAAATATTTGAACTTCTGCAATTTTCAAAACTTTTCAGGTTTCCACGAAAATCGGAACTATATCATATTCGTAAATACATTTTTCTCTACTCGAGCAAAAAATGTAAAGAAAAAAACTGCAGCAATTTTTCAGAAAATTTTGAAAATGTCTCAGGCGCTTCATCTGGCAGAGTTTTCACGGACACGTCTGCCATCTGTCCATTCAGACATCTAGATTTTGGGGACAAAATTACACTTATCACAGCGCAATCTGCATCAACTTTAACCGCCTTTGTAATACCACTAATAGACATTAATTGTTATACTACCGTATAGGAAGGAAAAGTAAAAATTGCCTATTTAACCAACGACTGACGTTTAGTGGTCTACTGGCCTTGAGCTCGCGCCGATCTAGTTGTAAAACAACATAATAATTCTAATAATATTAATAATAATGATAATAATAGCAATTATTATTTGGCAATAAAAGTTGTAAGTACACGCTTCCATTCCAACAAAATATGTAGATGCCAACTAGATATGTAGTGACGCTCGCGATAACTTAAAACATTTAAAGTTATTATCCGTAATTTTGATCCAAAGGTACGATTATCCATTTACAATTTCAATTGTTACGTCAAACGTCTACCCAAAACAACGACAAAGCAACGCGTTCACCCGTTACCCACAGTCCCGTATTCGGGAACAGTGGCCGTCCTCTCTCATCGCTAGCCTCCGCCACGCGGGGGCGCGAGCGTGAGGAACTTGGTTCATTCTTGTGGCGGCCTGCTCCTGGTGGGCAGCTCTTCCGCCGGGTGGCTTCAGTTTGTTGTTTCCACAGATTTACAGATCACCGTATGGTTATCCCATTTTTTGGTGTCTGTTAAGAGTCATTAGTGCATTGTTATATAGGTCGCTCTCCGTTTTTTGTTTTGTTTGCAGCTTGAAGAAATGAAATGGCGTGATTGGCGTCGTTCCTGGTCCTATTACCCGTCTTTGCAGGCGCCGGGGTCTCTTTATTTATTTCATACAGTTTTATACAAAATATAAATACAAAATACATACATACAAGATACAGTTTACAAACTATATGGACGTAATATTTACAACATATACAATACAAAGGTTGAAAGATGTTTGTTTTGGTGTTACAATTCTAAACTTACGTCTAATTTTGGTTTGAATAATTTCTATTTTCTTAATCCTAACTTAATCCCAATCTAAAGCTACTGTTCTATGTACAATATTTACAACATTCGCGGCGGCGATGGTGTAGCGGTTAGCGTAACGGACTGCTATACCTAAGTTCGTGTGTTCAAACCCGATCGAAGCAATGGATTTTTAAGGGTGGAAAAAAATCCTTCGTACGCCTTCCTTCGGAGCGGAAGTAAAGCCGGCTGTCCCATGTTAGTAGATTTACTTGCATGTAAAAGATCCTCAAGCGTAAATTACGCCTCTGAGCAAAATACCAATAAAATACGCCGCGAGCGCAGCAAAATTCAAAATCACCTGTTTCGTCACCCATGGAATACCTTCTTTCTCCGCTAGTTGGTGAAAGGAGAGGAGCGAAATTTGCGTGGTCAGACGGAAGAGCAGACCTCATGGCCTACGTATCGCCACGTAAAAAATAAGGCAATTCAATTCAACATTTGTCTAACCGGGCGCGAGGGTGGCCGGAGTCTAACCCGGCGCGAGCGTGCCCGGAGTCTAACCCGGCGCGAGCGTGCGGTTGAGCGGCGCGGCTTTAAACGCGTTCTTTGCGGCAGCGGCGGCGGCGCGGGGCGTGGGCGAGGCGGTGATGCATGGCCCGCGGACAGAGCGCGGCGGGTGGGAGTGGCGGCGGGGGGGGAGGGACGCCCACGCCGTCTAGCGTCGCCTCCGCCGCCGCGGCGAAGCAAAGGGACGCCGCCGCCATCGGCGCCGCGAGCGCAGCTTGCAACGGACGCGCGCCCAGCGCTGTCGCACGCAGCGCCACAAGGTGCGGGTTCATTGCGAATTAGTGGGCGTTGCTGGTCCTGCGGAGGGGTTTATGAGCAGACAAACGCCCTCTCTGTGCAAGGAATAAATTCTCCCAAAAACACTTGCGTCGGTAAAAAAATAGTATTGGCAATGTGTTAGACAAATTAAATTGATTTATTTAAACCATTTATTATTTACATCTATTTTTAAATCAAAGAATTTAAATCGTATTTTCAATCAAATAGTTTAAATCGTTTATGCAGTCAAATAATTAAAATCGTTATTTAAATCGAATAATTTAAGTCGTTTTGTGTTTCGAGTCGATGACGATGGGTTAAATCAAGTTTTTGATTCAATTTAGTAATACTCTTAGGACTCGCCGCGAGCACAGCTTGCAACGGACGCGCACGCCTTGCCACGCCGGCGCTGTCGCACACAGCATGGGAAGGTGCGGGTTCATTGCGAATTAGTGGGCGTTGCTGGTCCTGCGGAGGGGTTTATGAATAGACAAACGCGCTCTCTGGGAAGGGAATCAACGACTCCAAACAAGATGCGCATTGATAAAAAATTAGTATTGGCAATGGGTTAGACAATTTAAATTGATTTATTTAAACCATTTATTATTTACATCTATTTTTAAACCAAATAATTTAAATCGTGTTTTCAATCAAATAATTTAAATCGTTTTTTCATTCAAATAATTTAAGTCGCTTTTCAATCATATGATTTAAATCGCTTTGTGGTTCGAGCCGGTGACGATGATTTAAATCGAGTTTTTGATTCAAACTAATAATTTAAATCAACGCATTAGTAACACTGGTAATACTCGTCGCGAGCGCAGCCTGCAAAGGACGCGCGCCGGCCGCTGTCGCACACAGCACGGGAAGGTGCGGGTTCATTGCGAATTACTGGGCGTGCTGCGTAGGAGTTTATGAGCTGACAAACGCCCTCTCTGTGCTGGGAATAAATTCTCCCAAAAAGACGTGCGTCGATAAAACATTAGTATTGGCAATGGGTTAGACAAATTAAATTGATTTATTTAAACCATTTATTATTTACATCTATTTTTAAACCAAATAATTTAAATCGTGTTTTCAATCAAATAATTTAAATCGTTTTTTAATCAAATAATTTAAGTCGTTTTGTGCTTGGAGTCGATGATGATGATCTGTATCAAGTTTTTGATTCACTCTAGTAATCGGATTCAATTTAGTAATACTCGTGGTACTCGCCGGGAGCTCAGTTTGCAAGGGACACGCGCCACTGACGCCACTGACACGCGCCGCGGACCGTCGAACACAGCGCACCAAGGTGCTGGTTCATTGCGAATTAGTGGGTGTCCCTTGTTGCTGCGTGGTGTTTATGAGTAGAGAAACTCGCTCTCAGTGCAGGAAATATAGTCACCCAAAAATTTGTGCGCAGGTAAAAAATACGTGTCAATTAGTCTGAAGTAGACAATTTTAATAAATTTCTTTAAATCATTTATTTTTTAAATAGTTTTTGAATCAAATAATTTAAATCGTTTTTTTTCAATCAAATAATTTGAATCGTTTTTCAATCAACCGTGTTAATTTGGTTTGTGTTTCGAGCCGGTGATGATGATTTAAATCGAGTTTTTGATTCAAACTAATAATTTAAATCAACGCATTCGTAATGCTGGTAATACTCGCCGCGAGCGCAGCTGGCAAAAGACGCGCGCTGGGCGCTGTCACACACAGCGCGCCAAGGTACGGGTTCTCTTACGAATTAATGGAGGACGTTGGAGCTTAGTAGGGTTTATGAGTAGTGAAACCCACCCACTGTGCTGGGAATATATTCACCCAAAAAACGTGCATAAAAAATAAAAAAATACGTTCCAATGAGTCTGGCCTAGACAATTTAAATCGATTTCTTCATATCATTTATTATTTAACCTTCCGGTGGACGCGCCTATTTTACTCGAATAAGCGGGCGCGCATGCATGCAAGGAGCAGTGTATGCTGCCTCGAGAAAACAGTCTTTTGCACCCTGGAAACTTCTATTATTTAATTGAAGAAGGAAGAACGAAACCTCACAGCTATTCATTTCATTTTTAATGTTAATACATTTTATAAATTACAGAAATGTGGCTAGTTTGAGGTATAGAATAATAAATAACACATTGTTTTAGGAATCCTTCTAAAACGAAATATGACAAAGAAAAACAATTAAATGGAAAATTGTTATTAAATGTAAAAACTAATTAAAGGAAACAATTACTGTTCTTAAATTTTAGAAAAGCATCAATTGGAGTTCATCAAACCGTTCCCAGTAACTTACAAAGATGCCTGATTTCTTCGTCTTTTTAAGCCCTTCTGCAAAGAAATGCAAAAATAAGACTACAAGTAATAGGAAACAATCCACAAAAGACAGCTTTCAACATCTTTAATTTTGCTTACAGTGATCGAAAATACATGCAAACAAACAATCTGAATAAGTAAAATGAGCGTTTGGAGTACTAAAAATACTTCGAGTGGGCACGGTAGAGCACGAAGTGCTAAAGTCAGATTTTTTTTAAAAATCTTCTTTGCGACTGAGAGGGAGAAGGCAACGGAATGGAGATTCCCACGTTTCGTTTAGAACGAAGTGAGAATACTGAAGCTCTCTGAGATGTCGAATAGCACAGCCGTACTCCGCTTTACAACAACAAAAGCACAAAGGCAGCACCGGAGTGCTCCCGCACGCCCGCCGGTTTTTAAATCAATTAATTTAAGTTATTTTTGTTTCGATACGATGATGATTTAAATCTGGTTTTATATTCAATCTAGAAATTTGAATCAACTTAGTAAAGCTCGCTAAGAGCACAGCTTGCGCCCAGAGCTGTTGCACACAACGTGGGAAGGTGCGAGGTTCATTGCGAGTTAGTGCAGGCTGCTGGTGCTACGTTTGGTTTATGGTATGAGGCAGGCGCGGCTCGTCATTAAAGGCTGTAAGGCGGAGCCTCTCCTAGAGAAATCGCCGTCCAAAAGAAATTGAAAAATATGTTTGCAAATGTATTTATTAATTAATAATGGAATTCTGAGTTGAATTATGTTACAATCATATCAAAATTTTTCTTTGTCGGTTCGTTAACGGCCGTCCGTAACGCATTTAAAGCTGTTGACAAGGAAGAGAGAAGCGTTGGGCTCTCACTTGATTCTCCCATAAGGCCGGTACAAAACGAAGAGGCGTGATGTAATGAATTCACTGCAGACGCTTACCGGCGGACGAAGGCTGCGGCGAGACAGCCTTCGGTGGAGCCTAGGGTCTGAAGAACGGCGGGCTCACCAGATAGCATTACTGTGCAGCTCCGCGAGTAGCATTGCACTTCAACTAGTTTTTCCAGTATGCGGTAGGAGCGCTATACTTGGGTTTTTCTTTCTTGGCGCATGAGGTCTTGCCTTCTGAGGCCCGGCAAAATCGTTGTGAAACAGAACGAGTACTTGTGATTACTAGTACTAGTACTAGTCAGTGCAATGCAATGCAATGCAATGATTTTTACTTTCCCGTATACGTACGTATACACGGAGTGATATACGTATACACGGAGTGATATACGTGGAATAGGGAAAGCCATGTAATGCTGTGCGAAAAAATGGCCAATTTTCGGCGGAAAAAAATTAATTGCCGGGCCGTGAAAAGGAACTAGTGGTTCTACAGAATGGCACAGACTTTTCCGTATTAGTTTTCTATTTCCTTGGGTTTTCGCTAGCTATATGGAATTGCCACATACTCTTTCTTGCCAGCTGCCATCTATCACCCCCAAAAGTACACATTTTTGTATACCTTGAGAGTCGAGTAAGACGAGAGAAATCGAGTAAGACGAGAGAAGTCGAGAAAGACGAGAGAAGTCGAGAAAGACGAGAGAAGTCGAGAAAGACGAGAGAAGTCGAGAAAGACGAGAGAAGTCGAGAAAGACGAGAGAAGTCGAGAAAGACGAGAGAAGTCGAGAAAGACGAGAGAAGTCGAGAAAGACGAGAGAAGTCGAGAAAGACGAGAGAAGTCGAGAAAGACGAGAGAAGTCGAGAAAGACGAGAGAAGTCGAGAAAGAGGAGAGAAGTCGAGAAAGACGAGAGAAGTCGAGAAAGACGAGAGAAGTCGAGCAAGAAGAGAGAAGTCGAGCAAGAAGAGAGAAGTCGAGCAAGAAGAGAGAAGTCGAGCAAGAAGAGAGAAGTCGAGAAAGAAGAGAGAAGTCGAGAAAGAAGAGAGAAGTCGAGAAAGACGAGAGAAGTCGAGCAAGAAGAGAGAAGTCGAGAAAGAAGAGAGAAGTCGAGAAAGACGTGAAAGAAGAGAGAAGGAAAGAAGAAAAGGGAAATAAATGCGAGGAAAAAACGGAAGAAGAAGAAGAAGAAGAAGAAGAAGAAGGACGAGAAGGAGGAGAAGAAAAGGGTTTTGCCTTAGCACAATACCCTATTTCTTAACTATCCACGTATCGTGTACGGTCTTCCTTCCCGCTTGCGGACCTCCAGTTGGCAGGGCCCCCCGCCACAGCCCGTCCAGAGGCGGCCGGTCGCGACTCGCAGGAGCAGGGGGCCTTGGCGGAGGCCGTGGGGCACCGCGGGGCGCCGCCCCCACCGCCGCCGCCAGTGCTTTGCGGGCGGCTGATAACGTCGCGTCTCCTCCCGCCCGCCCAAGGCCCGCCCACGCCGCGGCGAAACGCTGCTCTCGCTCCCTGCCTTTCGCCAACTACCCCCGCTCTCAGTCATTTGCTCTCTGGAAGGCGTTCGCTCTCTTTTACTGCGACGGTTTTTGTTTTTCTTGCCTTATATCTAGAGACAGGAAAAATACGTAGCATAAAACGTCAAAATATGTACATAAATATCTAATGAAAACAGTAAGAATATGTAAAATCCGATATAATATGTAATATTAATATTCTCTAATTAAAAACCATTTTCACAGCAAGAAATTACATTTAGAAAAACTATTCACTTTACATCATACAATTTTCTCGTCAGTAGTACAAGCTTAATCTATTGTAATCCAGGACAGTAGTTTAGCAGACAGACTATTCGCAATAGAAGCCATCGCACAAACTGGCGAGATCTAAGACCAGCAAACATACACCGCAGCATTTTCATCGAAGTGTTACACTTCAGTGATCACAAATTTTTCTCCGAAATTAAGGTTACAGATAACAAAACGCGATGTCTATAATGCTTTGGAGACCTACATTTCCCCACTCATGTAGGAAAAATGCTGATTTAAAAAAAATCATAAAAAATATGGAATTAAATAGAAGAAAATTGATAAAATAAAAAAATATATTGTGTAAACAGCAAAATATGTAAAATATGTAATATAGTACTAAATATGTACCGAAAAAATTCGATATTGTCTTAGGAAGGTTATGATTCGCCAAGATTACAATTTTGAGAATGGTAAGTATAAAGACAAAAAAAAAGTAATTATATAAAAATCCGGTCCCTACTTACATCAGTGGTGTCAAGGTCTTCTACTTGTGGCTGTGGCACGCGTCGTGGCTCCGGAGCATGCCACAAGCTACTCTGCGCAACTAGCGTCAGGAAAGGAAACTGTTAGTAACACCACCGTTTTACAGTGGCACTCGTGGCGCGGACTCCCGCTCGCTTCATCGACCTTGACAACACTGCCTTATAGTTTAATTGCTATTTGTTATTTTTTTTAGTCATTAATTTGCCCTTATTTCATCTCTCTTATTTGTTACTTCAAAATCGTTATTATGCAATCATTTTTTGTAATTCGTTTTTGACCATTTGTTTCCGTAATTTGTCTTTGCCATACTTCGTTAATTTTTCTTTATTTTTAAATCGTCCTTTTTTCATTATTTATTTGTCAGTTTGCGTTGCCATTCTTTTTTGTTGATCATTCTATATAATTCAGTTGTATGTGGAGGTGTAGCGCATGTACGTGTAAGTAGGTGTGAATAAGGAGAGAGGATAGAACAAGGAAGAGGAAGGAAAGATCACTCGCAGTCCGGGGTGCGTTTTGAATTCCCTTGGTATTGATCAGAGAAACACCTACCGATAACTACTTATCAGATAACCGGACGTCTGACCGGATGAACCGGATACCTCTGATCGGGTAACTACTGATAACTACTTTTGTTATTTGCACTCTTACAAAATTTTCATCGCTTAATTTCGCTCACTCTCTTTCGTTCCCTCTTTCGCTCGCTCTCTCTTTCTCTCTTTTTCTTCTTCTCTCTTTCTTTCTCTCTTTTTCTCCTTCTCTTTCTTTCTCTTTTTTCTCCTTCTCTCTCTCCTTTCTCTCTTTTTTCTTCTCTCTTTCTTCCTCTCTCTTTCTCCTTCTCTCTTTCACTTTCTCTTTCTCTCTTTTCACTTTCTCTTTCTTTCACTTTCTCTTTCTCTCTCTCTTTCTCTCTCTTTCCTCTCTTTCTCTCTCTTCCCAGCTCTCTTTCTAGCTCGTTTGCTCTCTAGCTCTATGTCTCTCTAGCTCGCTCTCTCATGCCCGCTCTCTTAGATTGTTTCTGTACAGCCGCCTACCAATACCTTTCCGATGTCCGGAGATCACCAATGTGGGAGGGGAGGTCATCACCGAATCCCAGAATTCTTAAGTTCGGTTGACGCTGTCTGGAAGAGAATTCTAGCTGCCGACTGTTCTGATCGGTATTTTTTCCGAGGTTTCTCCAGTAAACACCAGGCGAATGCTGGAGCAGTACCCTAAGAAACGGGCCACGAACCGCACGTGATCTGTCCTTCCTATTCCTTGTCCTATCCTCACCCCTTACACATACACACACACACACACTAACATGCACTACACTCTCTTGCCAATAGAAGAGTCTTTGCTGAACAATTGTTTTTATTTAAAATAGTTAATGGTCTATCAAATAGCAGTGAATTACTGTCCACAATTGTCATATAATGCACGAGTATCAAATTTAAGAGGTACGATAATTATTATATTTCAATAAACCAAATACAACATCGCACAAATATTCACCACTCTTGAGAATGTCTTCAAAATTCAATGAATTCAGTAGAGTGTGGGATTTAGACTTTAGTTTTTATTTTCTAAAATAATAACAGAACTTAAATAAAATATTGAATGATCAGTGAATGTGGAATTTCATTGTGTTAAGTATTGCTCGCTATTATGTTCCGATTATTTTGAAGATGCGTTTTCCATTTTTGTAATATTGTCATTTTATTACTCATTTTTGTTCCTTTTTTGTATTGACTATTTTGAAGATATGTTTCCATTTTTGTTTATCTTACTGGTGTGTTATGTTTTTTCAGTTTTTGCAAAAATATGTATTGTTGTAATTGGAGTTCTGTAATTTAGTTTTGTTATTTCATTTGAAACTGTTTTTTATTATTTTGTATGTTTTGTATATTTTTCCTTGTAATACCTACTGTAATTAGGGCTTTGCCCTGTTGTGGGTAATTAAATAAATAAATAACTACATTTCCCACCTGCCGGGAGACCGGTCGGGGGCTTAGAGCTTGTGCCCCCTGGGGTGGTACCCTGCTGGTGGGAGATACCTGGTTGGGGAAACCCCTGCTAGTAGACGATAGGTCGGCGCCGTATCTCGCCATTCAGCGGAAGACCATCGCCACCGCCCGATGAAAAGCATGCACTACACTTACAGGTCTAATGATTTCAGTAGTGGACGCGCCCGAATCACTAACAATCAATCAATAATTAATGTCAGTTGATGTTTGTCGTTGTGCTTTCACACTTGATCATCTTCAATATAATTCTTTCCTGTAAGTCATTGGAAAAGCATCACTGATGTTACACTGCTCAGGCAATGGAGGATAAGAAGGTCTAAGCCTCTAACTCTCAGTCATTGCCATCAGGATTGTGCATGTTCATCTGTGTACCTATAGCTAGCTAATGTAATATATATTTACGAAATGTAAAAAATGTGCGAACTGGATTAACAACTGCTTTCCGTGGGTGACGAGAAGATCAGTAGGTAGTACATAAAATATTTGTAAAAATTTGGACTTATTTTTGACAAACGATACACTTGTAGCAATGAAAAGATTGTTGGAAATAATTCTAATTCTGTATCAATGAGCAAACATTTCAAAAGGCTTTAACTTGCGTTTTATCCCTTTCTTAGTTTTAACCCTCCGGCGGGCGCGTCCCATCATTTCCCACCAGCAGGCGCGTGCGGCACTCCATGCCGCACTTATCAACTTCGATTTTCGCGTCAATAGCTATTACTTTTGTTGTTGAATGTGAAGGAAATATTCTTTATTTATGTTTTATATATTTTATTTCACAATAAATAACTAAACACCAAATGAAAATACAATATTAATAAGAATATGATCCATCACTCGCTCCCTCCGTGTCTTGGTACGTGTTACATGTCGGGGAATGAATACGGTGCAAACGTGCCTTCTAATGTTTCTTCGGAAACAACGCATTTAAATTTGAATTAGTAGTTAGAACTCCAAAATCTACTTCACAAAGCTCAATAATAAAACAGCAGTAAGAATTCTAATGGATTAAATACGCAAATATTATAATTTCATTGACAAAGCGCATGTGGTACGGAGTGCCGCAACCGTTGCAGAGTTCGAATTACTAATGAATAACGGTCGATTGGTAGTGTCCAAAATCGTGATTGGAGTGTCATCCGGTTAAATATATAATGAATGAAGAACACCTATGAGCTCAATTGAGTGACACCATTTATTTACACGAAATCAACAAAAATTTAAGAATGCGGCACTGAGTACCGCTACGCGCCCGCCGGAAGGGTTAATGTCGGTTCTGTGGCCAAGAAACTCTTACCGTTCTAAACATGACCTTGATATCCACATATCCAAAATCAACGAATTTAAGTTTATGTAATGTATTTGAAGTAACTCCATACCAGTACAATTTAATGAGGACTGAAAGTAATGTAAGTAAATAATCCAGACGCAAAGACAAAAGGAAGTTTGAGAAACATTTCAGGTTTCTAATGAATAGTCATGTAAGGCAAGGGGTTAGAATAGAAGAGTAACAGCGTTAAGGTTCGAGTTTGGGACATGGAACATTTTTACGCAAGCGTTAAAAAGGAATACATTTTCTCCCGACAATTTTTTAGAAACATATTTTCTCACTTGTGCCTACTGCGGAGAACGTAGTGGTGATGATTTTTGATAACGTGTCTTCATTCTTACTTTTGCATAATCCGGGGCGGAGTGCTTTGTTGTCGTATAACAAAGCTAACTCCGCCTTGGCTCTTCTTCTTAAGCCGGAGAGAGGAAGGCACGTAGCTTCCATTCTGAGCCCTTGCCGTCGAGAGGGAAACCTCGAGATAACGCCCCAGATTCTTTCCCAGACCGAAATTCTTTGCTCAGGGCGAAATTCTAAATGCGATAAAGTCTTGGAGTTACACGAGTTGGTTGGAAAAGCGTGAAGTTGGTCGACAGTCTTTATTAAATGCTATTAAAATGTTATGTTGTTGTGCTATTTCTCGCTTTAAAGTTGATTGCCGGAGTAATTTGTTTTACATATCTCATCCCGGTAGCATATTCTGGTGGTTTTTTTGTTAACTGGAAATGTAAATCTATTTTTTAAAATGTTTTTTAACTACTTTTCTGAAAAGTACTTTTCAAAAATTACTTCTGAAACGTAGTAACAGAGCACAATAAAAAATCTAACTGTTCAAAAATTCTACAATTTTGTAATATTTAAGATAAAATACTGAGTAGTAATGTTTGCTGAAGAACCGTTGGTCTTTCGGGAAAACACATTAGAAGCTCTACACTGCCTTCGACATTTAATAAAGAGCTTTCAGCAACATAGATGCACAATATTGAAACGAATATGAATTTTTTTGCATGCAAAACACACTTAAGATGGTGTACAAATTTGGGATGCAATGAAAATATATCAGGATAATTGCATTTATCTAGTATATAGATTACACCAAAATTCGTAAGCATGTGTAAAATTGGAAAGAGGAAACGAGTGAAGTTACTTGTAGTGCTAATTTTTTTTATTTCCTTATATTTTTCAGAGATTTCTGTCATCGGTTCGGTTCTTTTCCGGAATACTTTTTCCGACGTCAATTCTTGTCCAAGTGAGTTTGACTTTTACAACCCACTTAGCGAAACTTTTTCCCTTGTGGGAAAGAGGAAGAGGGAAGAAAGTCGTTATCTTTGAGCAACTCGCCCTCATACTTGCCAGAGCGTATCCTTATTCGCTCATTCATTCATTCATTCATTCATGCGTTCGTTGTTAGGCATTTTATTTCCTTTACATCCTCTTTTGGTGTAATTTATACCTTCATATCATTAGGTTGTTTATTTGTTCTATTAATTTTTCTTAGTTTATTATTTTGATCACCCATCGTCTCATTTCTTCCATCCTTTATTTCTTCTTTCTTTCTGTTTTTTTTTCTTTTTGCTTTCTTTCTTTTTTCTTTTCTTCCTTCCTTTTTTCTTTCGTTTTTTATTTATTTCTTTCGTCCTTATTTAATCACAGATTTAATCACATCTCAGTTCTTGATTCTTCGTGTCACAAGTCTCATGGTTTCTTTCCTTCATCGCCTTATCTCCTCAGAAATATTTTTCAAATTGAGTTTTACTTTAATAGCACACATATTGTTAATGAAAAAATTCATCGTTCTGTATTGTGTTCATTGAATTTCTCTTTTCCTCTACCACTTTTTATTCCATATACACGTATCTTTGGTATGTTTATTCCTTTAGGCCGTCCTGAGAATTTTCAAGTTTTCCTCGTTTCCTAATTTGTTTATTCATTGACCACGTCATTTTTGCACTTTTTATTTATTCATTTATTTATTTATTTATAATGTCATTTTTATTTTATTTTATAAGTGTTCTCTTTCCCTTGTTGCTTCTTTCAAGTACTCGCGGTTTCTTTCCATCTCTTCGGAAATATTTTCCAGAAGTGAATTTGGCGTTCACAGCCCACTTAGTGAAACTTCCACCCTTGTACGAAAGAGCCGGGGCGACGCAGGGGCCATGATCTTAAGCAACGCGACCTCATTCTTGCCAGCGCGTAATCCCCCATTGATGCCGGATAACAAGGGGTAGCTTTCCGCGCCCCCGAGCAGTGTAGAGTCAGATGGCTGCTTCCCCTTGCCGCCGCGTGGCAGCGCTGACGTCTTGAGCGCTGAGGGACGATGGAAAAAATGCGAAGCATCTGATGGTGAAGGTTGTGATGCAAGCACTCACGTCTTCTTGTAAATTAGATGGGATTTCACCCATTTTTATCTGTTATTCGTCTGTTTATGGTCTGTTATTGGTCTTAATTCGTAATTTTTTTGTGTCAGATCAACAATTTTCTTAGAAAATTGAAGACCACAATGCATATGTTTTCTTTTATTTAATGTTTTACGAATTATTAAAATTGTTAAAATAAAGAATAATTTGTAATGAAAACACTAAAAATTAAAGAAAACATATGCAGTGTGTTTTTTCAATTGTCTCTGAAAATTGTTGCCTAAAGACAATCAGATTGCCCCAATTGTATAAGCAAATAAAGTCAAAAAAACATAAAGAAATTATGGTATTGTCATCTATGGCCCTGAATTAAATTTACAATAATTACCCTCGATTGTCCTGAATTTGATTTACAATATTAATCAAGAGCTTTCAGGGAAAAAGTATCATAATTTATTCAAAAAAATGATCGCAAACTTTTGCGTTGAGTGGAATGCAATGGAATGCAATTCAGTGGGTGGAATTGTCAAGTATTTAATGAGCTACGTAAAATACTTAGGCCTCGAATATTCAGACAATATAAAATCTTATTTTAAGTGTCTAAAATATACTATTAAATGATCAAACTGTATTTTTTTCGGAGGTTCGAATACCCTTACGATTTTGCATGAATAGGATATCACTTCGCGACGTCTCGCAGCCTTACGCTCGTCATATAGCGTACCTGACTTTCAGAGGTTCGAAAGAAAAGTTGAATTATTGTTTAGAAGAGACAAGCGTTGGTTTGGGGTCGACGGAGGTCAGAGGCAGAAAAGAGGGTGCAGAAGTAGACACGTTGAGATGTCAGAATTTGGATGTGGTAATGAAAGGAGAGAAGAAAAGAAAACAAGGAAAAAGAGATGGAGAAAGGAAGGGCGGCAGATTGAGATGTCAGAATTTGGATGTGGCAATGAAAGGTGAGAAGAAAAGAAAACAAGGAAAAAGAGATGGAGAAAGGAAGGGCGGCAGATTGAGATGTCAGAATTTGGATGTGGTAATGAAAGGTGAGAAAAAAAAACAAGGAAAAAGAGATGGAGAAAGGAAGGGCGGCGGATCAGCGAAGGCTCCAGCAAGAGATAATCGAATGACGTAAAAAAAGAAATCGTATGCTTGCGTGGCCGGAGTCATGTGAATGATTTTGGCTGTCGAATGACGCCGCGTCGAAGGCTGTGTTGCCGCTCATTGTTGCTTATCCTGGTCTTCCTCAGAGCTGGTCTCTGGCTAGACCAGCCCTCGACCAACCATCGATGCGGCGTCACCCGGACACCCAAGATCAATCGATGACGTATTTACGGGCAACACAATGCATGAGACACAGCAAGTATTATCATGGATAGGAAGTTTTTAATTTGAAATTTTGATTTTTGTTCTTATTGCTATTTTGGGGTGTTTCAACTGCTACAGCCATTGGCATCCGACAGTAGAAAATAATAGAAAGGCAGGAATGTGCTTTGGGCAAGACCCATTGGTAAGTCTTGTTTGTACAGTCCATAATTTGCTCGAAAAACATTAATTTTAAGTGGAAAATTAATACTAATGTAAAATATATTACAAGGTAATTGAATAATTCTAGTTAAATAAAATGTAACTTTGTACACCTAGAAGAAATGGCCTTGAATTTGAAATTCACCAGCACATTTAGTCGCTCGGGAACTAGCCTCTAGGAAGGTTTCCAAGCAACAAAATGTGCTGGTGAACTTAAAATTCAAGGTCGTTTTAGTTATATTGTAATACTTGTATATTTTTCATTAGTATTAATTTTCCACTTAAAATTAACAATTTTCGAGCAAATTATGGACTGTACAAATAAACCTGTTACTAGCTATATACGGTCCTGTTCCGGCATTGGCCCGAATGTGACCTGAAAATAACGGAAACCATTGATCAGAAAAGTCTGCCTACGCACTCGATTCAGTCACGTGTCACAAACGTCTTGATGTTTAGCATTTCAAGCAATTTTTCGGGTACCGTGTTGGGATGGAACTCGTGACGCTTTAATAATCCGGATGTGCTTGTCTTTCATGCTCTCTACTTCCGGTGCACCAATAGAAGAGAGGGATGCGCTAAAGTCTTCTACACCAGGCTTGCACGAGGGCCCCAGCAACGCGCCCCACGACGGCCATGGCAGCCCTTCCGCGCCCCACCGGCTTCTAGTGAAAGACTTTCACTTTTGGGGCAAGTGATTGCTGCCCGAGCCCTCGGTGGGAGGAAAGCCCTGCGACTATTAAGACGGAAATGTGTGGAATTATGTTGAAGTAAAACTTGAAATAACGGATGTAGTTTCTGGAGAGGGGAGGTTTTGTATGTATACTATTATTTACGAATATATTGCTCTACAACTTCCTCACATTTCATGGTCAATCTTTACTGTTGCAACTGATTTTGTAAATATTTGTAATATAAATTACAAGAACAGAACATTTAACAATTCTTCATCGTAATAATAATAATACACAATTCATAAATTTAATTCAGAAATATCTGATTGTAATACACTTGACCATGCTTTTTTAAATGTTCATTTTACTTTTTGCTGTTACTTTTTCTCCGACACAATCTTCTGACATAAGAGACACGTTGTTACTCCATTTCTCTCCGTGAATAAAAATCCGTGCTCGCACTTAGCCTTGAACCGACGATTCTGATCAGTAAAGTGAAGAGACAGGTCGGCCGTCGGGGATTATGCCAACTTTCCTTGCTCTCGTGGGGCGCGGGCTTCCCGGCGCCCCAAGAAGGGGCTCAAATGGGGCGCTTGTGCACCTCTGCTCTACACCGCAGTACCTGCTGTGATTGCTCAGGGGCAGCATTGCCGTTGTCAATGCAGCGTCTGTGACTGGGAGGTCCTAGGATTCGGGTCGCGAAAGGAGCAGAGTTTCGACACTGGCTGCGAGCTGAGTCAAATTCAACCGCTCTCTTGAGGATTGTAGCAGCAGGCTACTCTGATCGGTAGTTTCCCATGCCCTGAGAGTAGTGTTGTAGTAGAATGTACTAAATATGTTTAGTGAGCAATCGTATTGTAAATACAATTATTCACGTAGTAAAATTTATTAAACATGATTTAGTTTCGTTTAGTAAATCATGCATTTCATAATCGTGAGTGAACAAAGAGAATTGTCAGTGGTACAATACATGTTTCGTTGATAAAATCATTTGGTGAGATCTACATTTCATGTCATCACACTTACTAAACACTGTTTAGTAAGTACTGTTTACTAAACACGGTTAGGAAGCGCGTCCGTAACAGATATGCTTGGCTAGGGCCTGCCAAGTAATATAGGTTAACGATGTACGAGTCCCATAGGCCGTAGGATGGGTATCTTCTCTGGAACCCAAGTTGCTACTTAAAGAGACAGAAAGAAAGTATTCCCTTTCACGTTTCGTTTAGTTATTTTCACTGCAATGCGTTTAATAAATTTTACTCGATGTATTAGTCAACGCAACGATTCGTTTAGTTTTCTCAACTAGATGACATTCGTCACGGGGTACGACCTGTTTAGTGAACATTACTATGAGTGCATTAGTGAGTGTAACTAAACAGCAATTTCGTGAACGTGACTAAGCACTTTGTTCTATCAAAATATACTATACCGTTTAGTTGAATCTACTACGTGATTAGTAGTATGAATTTCTCTTCGTGTGGTTTCTCCGATCAATACCCGGCGAATGCCGGAGAAGTACCCTAAGAAATGCGCCAAGGACGTCTTGCGATCTTTCATTTCTCTCAATATTTTCCCCTCTTCCATTACACATCATTACGTCATTACATCATTACACATCATTAAATGCACTTCATTACCCTTTATGTCGGGATGTTGGAGTTCGTTCCGGCAGGTGCGGTGCCATGCTGGAGAGATACCTTAAGGGGGAGCCCGCAAACCGGCATGAAGGTCGGCTCCGCATCACACTTGCCAGCTTGGCAGGAACACGCTGTCACCAAGAATATTACACGAACTACACTTATGGACGTAATGATCATAAGATTCAATACGTGGCAACCTGAATCATGAATGTACACCGCGATGAGCAATAGAAAAAGAAATCCGTTAGTGCGGAATGGAGGGGCGTGGACCACTTGGGTAGTGTGTCGAAGAATGGGTGAGAGACGGAATGAAGGACAGTTGAAGGACGCGGGGGGGGGCAGGGACGAGGCGTCGGAATGGACTGGGAGGGGCAGGGGGCGACGGCTGGTGGGGCTGAGGCTTCCACAGGCGGCGCCACCGTCGCCCGTCTAAGCCGGCTCGGCGCAGCTTAGCCCCCGGCGGGAACACGGCTTTGCTGTCCCCTCTTTCCTCGCTTCAGCCCGCGCGTCCACACCCGCATGCCCGACCTCGTCTCCTCGCCCCCGGCCCCGCTCACGATCTCACATTCGCACTGGCACTCGCTCTCGCCCTCGCCCACCCCTACGCCCTTGCCCTCGCCTTCGCCCATCCCCTCGCCATCGCCCTCGCCCTCGCCATCGCCCTCGCCATTGCCCTACCACTCATTCTCGCCCTCACTTTCGCCCTCACCCTCACCTTCGCTCTCGCCTATGCTCTCACCCTGGCACTCGCTCTCGCCCTCACCCTCGCCCTCACCCTCACCCTCACCCTCGCCATCACCCTCACCCTCGCCCTCACCCTCGCCCTCACCCTCACCCTCGCCCTCGCCCTCACCCTCGCCCTCACCCTCGCCCTCAACCTCGCCCTCACCCCTCGCCCTCACCCTCGCCCTCACCCTCGCCCTCACCCTCACCCTCACCCTCGCCCTCACCCTCGCCCTCACCCTCGCCCTCACCCTCGCCCTCACCCTCACCCTCGCCCTCACCCTCGCCCTCAACCTCGCCCTCACCCTCGCCCTCACCCTCGCCCTCACCCTCCGCCCTCACCCTCGCCCCTCACCCTCGCCCTCACCCTCCGCCCTCACCCTCGCCCTCACCCTCGCCCTCACCCTCGCCTATGCTCTCACCCTGGCACTCGCTCTCGCCGTCACCCTCGCCCTCACCCTCACCCTAGCTCTCGCGTACGCCCTTACCCTCACACTCGCCCACGCACTCGCACTCACTTTCGCTTTCTCTCTCCCGCTTCTCCCTCCCCCTTCTCCTCGCCCTCAACCTCACACTCGCCCACGCATTTGCACTCACTTTCGCCCTCGCCCTCCCCCCTCCCCCTCCCCTTTCTCCTCGCCCTCACCTTCGCCCTAGCTCTCGCCTACGCCGTCACCCTCACACTCGCCCACGCACTCGCACTCACTTTCGCCCCTCGCCTTCCCCCTCCCCCTCGCATTCGCCCTCGCCTCGCCCATTCCCACGCCTGTGCTCTAGCCTGTGCTCAGTCTTGCTCACGGTAATGCGCGCGTTGTTGCTCAGGTTCATGTGAGTGCTCACTTTCGCGCTCACTCTATTGTTCATGCACATGTCCACGTTCACTCTCACGTTCACAACCGCCACACTGACTCACATGATCACGCACACTCTCATGTTTATACCTTGCCCCTTTAGCTTTGCCTTTGCTTTCATCTTCTCCGTCGCCTTGACATTCATCCTTCATCCTTGCCTTCGCCGTCCTGCCCCTCACCACCGGCTGAGGTAGCTCAGTCATCATTGCCGCTCGCTCTGCAGCGTCTTTGACAAGGAGATCCTTCGGTTGGAGTGCCGACAATAACAGAATTATATACACTAGCTACACACACACACACACACACACACTTTCACTAACATGCACTACACTACCACACATGCCGATGACCGGTCGGGAGCTTAGAGCTTGTCCCGGCTGCGGCGGTGCCCCATTGGTGGGAGATACCTGGTTGAGGGGAAAGCCCGCTAGTCGACGGTAGGTCGGCGCTGAACCTCGCCATCCAGCAGGGCAAAGATCTCCACCACCTCCCGAGGAAAACACGAACTACACTTACTGGACTAATGACCTCCGTAGTTGACGCCCCCGGGATCACGAATCAATCAATCAATAAAACGACACTATCTACAAGGCGAAGTCGAATCTAGGCGCTGTCTGGAGGAGAGTTCTGAGTCTCCGCCGCGTTGTGCAGTAGGGAAAGAAATTACGTTGTGTGGAATGGAACGTAAAGGTCCGGTAACGGATGTGTAGGTTGCCGACGGATCTCACCATCGAGTGGAAGCGGAACATCTTTTTCCAGGATAGAGCGCTCGCTACACTAACGGACCTAATGATCATTGTAGTTGTCACGCTCGGAAACGTCAATCGCCTTGTCTCTCGTTCACACCCTTGCTCTCAACGTGAATGTCGTTCATCCGTCGCCATCTCACTCGCACATGCCCTGGCCTTGCCTTCGGCTCACTAGGCCTAGATCTCTGCGTAGGCTATAAGTGGCTCAGGCATCAACTGACGTGGCTGCAGTGCCTCTGACCGGGAGACCCTAGGGTTCGAGTCTCGACTGTTGCCGGATTTTCAACACTACCTAGATGGCTAAATGGAACTCAGTCTATGTGGGGAGGAAAATTGTTGAGGCCGGCTGCTTTGAGCAGTAGTTTTCCAGGGTTTCTCCTATCGTGCACCGGGAGAGATGGCTTAGTGCATCAACCTGATGTCACTGCAGTCCCTCTGACCGAAAGATCCTAGGTTCGACTCCCGATGGCGGGAGGATTTTCGACACTAGCTTGTCAGTTAGATCGAATTCAGTCGCTGTCTGGAGGAGAATTCTAGCGGCCGGCTGCTCTGATCGGTAGTTTTCCGTGGTTTCTCCGGTCAACACCAGGCGAATGCCGGAGCAGTACGAACAAACGGACCGCGCGCGATCTTTCCTTCCTCTTCCTTGTCCCCTCGTCACCCCTTTCTTAAATATACTTACATTTACATGCACAACCCTATCACACTTGTCGGAAGACCAATCGGGAGCTTAGAGTTTGTCTCGGGTGGGGCAGTGCCCGGCTGATAGGAGATGGCCTGGTTCGGGGAAATCCCGCAAGCTGACGTGTAGGTCGGCACCAGATCTCACTACCCAGCGGGGAAGAACTCTTGCTACCTCTCGCAATAAAAACATATACTACAGTTATGGGATTAATGGCCTCAGCCGTTAACATGTTGGTTTGAACAGTCGTAATCATACATCAACACTAAAGTAATCATCCATGCCGGGGAAGAACTCTGCTACCTCGCGCGATAAAAACATACACTACAGTTATGGGATTAATGGCCTCAGCCGTTAACATGTTGGTTTGAATAGTCGTAACCATGCATCAACACTAAAGTAATCATCCATACCGAATGCGCGATTCGAATTCTGCATACACCTTGCAGCTCGCGGTTGTTGCCGCAACCACTGTGCTACGGTCACAGCTTATCTATCTCAATTTGAAAAACTACTTAACTAAATGCAAGAACATTTAAAAATAAAGTACACTTAAACAAACTGAAGTTTAATTTTAGTATTTAATAGGCTGCAACGTCCAACTTCGACAAATTTTGTTCGACATTCCATTTTTTAGATGCGAAACACTTCACTTAAAATGCGCCAGAAGTATAGCTGAATGATCTCTCTTACCAATCGTTTCATTTATTTACTTTGGATGAGCTATTGTTACAGAATTTTCTCTTAAATGATATTATTGCAATTATTGAGTACCTATTAAATTGATCTGCGGTCACGACTGCTTTTGACATCAAATGATGAATGGTTTAGAAGTTTATTATATTTTCACATTTTAATTTTGAAACTATAGTTTGTTATCAATTGTTGTTATTTATATATTTATTGTATGTAAATGCTATTTGTCAATTGAAGAATTGATTGAATAATCCTTTGAAGACTTGTGCCATCTTCTATGTTTACTTGTTTATACTGTTTATGAAAAGGTGTATGGTATTTTTATTTGTGTTTTCTTTTTTACAGGTAAGTGGTCAATTGTCAGTAACCAGTAATATCGAGATGAGAGTGTTACAACTGCGGTAAGTCTAAAGTTCAACACTTAAGATTCCATGCCTTCCGATTATGTACTAATGTATCTCAATTGAAAAGAATGTCGCGTTTTTAAACTAAGTGCAGAGAGAAGTTATTTCATTTTAAATCATTTTCAAAGATTTTGGATGACATGACAGCTGAAAACTCAGTGATAACACGAGTTTATATTAGCGTATTAAAAACGATACATGTTTTAGTTTAAGCTAAGTTCTCAACAGCCTTCCTACATTAGTATAGTCACAACCTTCCTGTAAATCAGAACCACGGTGCACCCGTAACAAAATAATTTTCTATCGGAGCCATCCAGGACCTTGAAAGTCTCCATCAAAACCGGGGACAAAGCTTGAGGATGCTACTATAGGAGGCGCTAGTGTCGCCGAGTACAGCTGCAGGTTAGGCTCGCCAACTTTCGCACGTAAAAATTGGCTGAGTTCTGAGAAATACGAAAAGTGTTTCCAAATGTTCAATTATTCGTAAAATATACATATAAGGAACCGCTGAAGAAAGCGCGAACTTCAACGTTATTTTTTTGTATCTTTACGCGCCTGATTGCGTCTCGCGAGCCCACGCAGCAGCCGCGCAGGTTTGAAGTATCGTTGGCAGTTGAAAGCCCCTGGAGCCATCAGTTCTCGTTCAGCAGTGGTGGTAGGCGAACGTTCCCAGCTCGGCTGTGCCTACCTGGTTTGCTAGTCGTGTGATAGCGATGTTGCGAACTTAGTTCATGGTCCTTCAAAGTTCACTACAGAGCTCTACTCGTCAGAAACGCAAGGTAATAGTGAATTTTAACATTTAAAATTGAAAAATACAGTAATTTTCTCAACCGTGAAGTGAAAGAAAAATAAGAACGTAAAATAATGTGTTAAAATGGACGATATTGGCTGCCTCCCTATGTAGCTTATAAGCCATATGGCTTATAACAACAGCTATGTCGGTAGTAAATATCAAAGATTGTACTGATGAATCAAGTATACCGATAGTTAATAATTCCTCATTTTTGAGGTCATTTCGCATGTGAATCAAAGTGCAACCATTTTTGAATTAGAACTACAAATAATATTACTTCACCAACAATCTCAGGAAACTCAACTTCAAATATAGCAGGCTCAGCAAGAATTATATTGTCAACATCACCAAAGTTACCATTGAAATGAAACCAGTAAAATGCTACAAGAAAATTATTCTAATTTAGCCATGAAGAGCTAGCAAAGGAGGAAAACTAATTAAGGAAACCTTTAAAAATTACAACCATATGTAGGAATATAAGGTATACCACGAATATGTATCAGTGTTCCATTTGGGTCGTTTGAAACAACATCCTGTTGAAGGAGGTTGTAATTTTTTGTCTGTCAACACCAATACGCGGTGATTATCTCTCAAAGTACGGTTGATTCAATTCTAAAATGAATTTTCACATTACGGGGAACTGGTAAACCGCTGAGAATATATTTAATAGATATTTCTGAAAACGAGTTGGAAGAAATTTGTTTTCAATATAGTAAATTACAAGTTTGAAATCTACATAACTCATTGAGGGATTCGTATGATCAAGGTATCATTTGAAAGTTGAAAACTCAAGTTTCGGAAGTTTTTGATATATTTTGTTATTTCAGGTCCTTTTTGTCGTTTCGTTTGCCCTGAAAAAGTTAATTACAATTAAATATGTATAAGAATAACCAACGTATTGGAAAAAAATTGCATTAGCAGACCAGCAGCAACCAGTTAATAATGAATTTTGATGTATCCGTGAAGAATTGAAGAACCTGCACACTTTACTGGTTCCATTGGTTCTATTTCCCCTTTATTTCAACTCTTGAAAGGAACGAACACTTCATGGATAATAAAGGAAATTGGTGAATAAGAGGTTCATAATCGTAGTAGAGAAATATTGAACTCCGTGCTTATTATTAGTAACTAGTTTACATGATTATGTCATTAAACAATTGTAGGTTACACAATATTGCTACTTTCGGAATGCGTTACGAGTTGAACACCAAGATTCTTCTGGAATGTAGGGTTCGAACATGGAGCGAAAGGGACCCCAGAAGGCTGACAGAGTTCGGACTCCTTTTCGATAATTTAGCGAAAGAAAATAATTGTTTTATATTTATTTAACGAACTTTCATTCTAGAAAATGGACCAGCACGATTCGAAATCTAATAGAAACTCTATCCATCAATTTTTTAACACGTCAAAATTTTAATCTAAATGTAATTACATTTTTTTAAATTCTGGGCCTCAAGAAAATGTGTGCAGATAAATCTCTTTCCCCACACGTCATATACAGTTTTTACTGGTTTTTGACAAATAAATAAATAAATAGAATCGCAGATACGAGCAAGCATTTCCGTACAAACCACTTTAGTCTCTGCACAGGAACGAATGAGATCAAAATTGTGCACAGCAGTAATTTATTTATGCCTCTATGTGACCAGAATAGTCCATTGTTGTCATTAAATTTCAAAAATATAATTATACAGTTCATTAATTTCTATTCGAATTAAGAAATTAATTTTGTGTCCCGTGTTCCTAACGGGTGCTATTTCGCCCTTCCGCTGGGCCCTCCTGCACCAACGTTGAATTTCTAGTGCCCAGGCATTGAACTCATCGACTTTTTTTCTTACACCCTTTCGCGAAACAGTCGTGACACATATCCGTGTTCGTGATTTTAAGTTGTTTTGTTAGTACCTTCATTCTAACAATTTGTTCCCATGCTTAATCTCAGCTGCATTGAATGCGGTAAAAGATTTTTGTTCCTATCAAGCCTAGGTAGTAAAAAAAGTTGTTAGTTTCCTTTACTTCCCCACAGCACCATAACTCGTCACAATGATAGCGTTTTTTTATCTCGCCAATACAATCGATTGTACCCCAGAGCTTTAAAGGATGCCGTAAAAGTCAGCGGAGAGGCTGTCACATATTGACCTAGTAAGAAACTGGGTCACTCAATAAGAACGAGAGATATGGCTGCAGTCGTTGCGAAATGACAGCTGTATGCCGTCAACACTTTCCCTCGCCCAGCGCGGAAAACATTTGAGCATCGACGAGGCTTGCACAGTGGGTCTTTTACAGCGCATTAAAGGCACCCTTATCTGTTCAGGATAAATGTCGATTTGGCCGGGACGGATGTCAATTTCACCCGTCCGGGATTGCACGGCGTGGGGTACTGGTCACCGAAGGCGCACAGGGATGTTCACTTTTGGCCGATTTTATGTTTGTGCAACCCGTGTAATCTCATTCCGATTACACTATCACACGTTTCGTTTTGTCCGTACCGCTTTGCGCGTCTCTTATTTATCCGCTTGACCATCATCAACCTGTTTTCCTCGTGAAAGAGATTTCGTTAAGAACTACATTGTATCTTCACAATTGTAGTTATAGGAAGACGCTGATTTTTTTTCACTTTTCGAAAAATTAGCTTTTTAACGAACATGATACCTGCGCCATACTCTTTAGCGTTCTTTACGCTAACTAAGATCTAAGTTTAATCGAAAAGATTTGTGCCGTTTGTAAGAAAAAAAGGTTTAAAGGAAATAAAAGTTGTCTATGTTTGACGCACAAAATACTCATGTTTTTGAAAAATTGAACATGGCACTTTTAGATCTATTTTTCATTAACACATTTCATTAAGAAAAAATGTTTCTAAAATTGCAATATGAAGATAAAGACGGCGAGAAATTTTTAATTATTTTTTCAGTTTTCGAAAAATCAGATTTTTCAACGAACATAAGATCTACGCCATCCTCTTATACGTCCTTCACACCATCCAATAACAAAGTTTGATCAAAAACGCTGGAGCCTTTTTTTAAATTTTGAAAATTTCTCAAGGGCTTCATGTAAAATACTCCAAAATTGAAATATGAATTTCAAACGCTACGGGCCGCGTCATCAGCCAGATCGATTGGTGAATATCAATTTTGGAGAAAATTGGTTGAACGTTTTAGCCACTAGCGTTGTTCACAGGCAGATGTTTTGCCGTCAATCGATTTTTCGGTATCGAGGACCCACAAAACATGGACTCTGGCTACATCACGTGTTAGACGATTTTTTTCTTAATTTAGCATCTGGATTTATCCATTTTTCGTTGCTAGGGCTCTTTAATAAGAGTTTTCTGCCGAAAATTGGCCGTTTTTTCGCGTGTGACTGACTACTTGGACTAGTATATTTCAATAATAACAAACCTTCTATTTCTTTATCCATCATGAAAAACTCTAGGATATATAATCAGATATATGAATACTTACTTTAACAAATACTCACAGTACCCACAGACACAGTGACGCAAACCACATGCCGATAGCAGCGTCGTAAGCCAATAATGAATTTGAACTTAAACAAAAGGCCGGTTGGTTTGAATAACCGTTCTTTTGAGTAGAAAAATTTAATCCCCCAAAGTCTGAAAGATTGAAAAATTGATATTTTTGAACTCAGAAATATTAATAATGTTGTTATACACACATCGTCATAAAAAAAATCTGCTCCCCAAAGGACCCTACTTATCCGCTGCAAACTCGATGGGTATTTTGCACTCCATTCGCTAAGCCAATGATTTCGTTTTCACGGTCGGTCTCTCATTGGAGGGGTCGGGGAGAGGGGCGAGACGTCGCGCCCACCGGCCGAGATAGGACGACCTTAAACGGCCGCGCCGGTCATTGCGACATCGGGTAGCGTCGCGAGAGCGTCACCTGCACATACATTATGCCAAGACGACGCGTTCGACAGCCGGTTGTTCAGATGGAAGCTTTCGAGAGGGGCCGCACCGTGGGTCTGCGGGAGTCTGGTTGGTCCTGTCGCCGTGTCTCGCCACACCGATCGTACGGACACCACCGTCGCCCGCTGTTGGCGGCAATGGATTGAGGAAGCCACGCACACACGTCATGAAGGATCTGGACGTACAGCATGCACCACGAGGAGGGAGGACCGACGGATGGTCCGCCATGGACGACCAGATCCAACGGCAACGATAGGTGTGATCAGGCGTGATTCAGCGGGCTGTGCAGCCTGCACTGTCACATCCTGTAAGTGCCAGTACCACTGGCAGGCGGTTGCACAACGCAGGGCTCGCCGTACGCTGACCGTTACGATGCATGCGCCTCATACCCCAGCAACGTCGCTACAGACTCGTCTTGTGGTGGTAACGACGGACCTGGGGCCATGCAGACTTGCAGTGGGTCATCAGCAGCGACGAGTCCCGCTTCTGTTTTAATGGTGTCGACCACTGGGTCCGTGTCTGAAGGCGGAGTGGGGAGCGCCACAACGAGCAGTTTGTGGTATTCCATCATACGTCCCGCCAGCCTAGTGTGATGGTGTGGGGCGATATCCTATGGTGTTCGTACACCGTTAGTGTTCCTCAGGGGCAACGCGACAGCCGCACGGTAACGTTCAGGAGATCCTTCATCCGGTGGCCCTGCCGGTCGTGAACGCCCACGTCCTATTTCAACAGGAAAACGCGCGTCCACATACCACAGCCACCTCCCGAGCATGCCTTGCAGCCGTGGATACTCTGCCATGGCCAGCCGCATTGCCAGGCCTTTCCCGATCGAGAATGTTGGGGTGCTACGAATCGTTCGAACAGGATCCCACCCCTACTCACCAGTCTGCAAGAACCGCGCGTTCAGGTGCAGGCTGCATGGGGTGGATCAGCCTAGGACTCCATTAGAGACCTGTACAACTCCATACCACGACGTCTGGAAGCGTGTGTTTGCCAACATGGCGACCTCACGCCAAACTAACATGTACAGTCTGTGGGCGTGTAGCGCAGTAAATATTGGTCTTACAAACGTGAAAATGTAATCATTTTGTATGCATGGTACCCTCTATCTGCCTGCCAACAACGATCGCAATCCGTCTCGTCCTTCTGGGTGCAGCTTTTTTTATGACGATGAATATAATTGTATACAAGCAACTTTACATTACTTCGAAATATTTTCAAATTTAATTAGTTAGATAATATTACTATTTTTTTAATTTTAACAAACATCAATAAATCTCGTCTTTTGAAGGGGCCCCAATTTGACGGGGGCCCTAAGCAATTGCTTAGTATGCTTATGCGGTAATCCGGCACTGAGACCTAGGTGCTGGTGGCCATCTTTGTGCCGTTGCACTTAGAAGCCTTAGATTCCTTCAATTTATATTTACGCTTTCTGTATACCCTTGGTTTGTCCAGACTGACGAGGTTTAACATGCGAGAGTTCTCGCACGGATGCGCAAGTTTATATTACTCTGATTAAATAATTTTCGCAGTGCTGCCACTTAATTTCGCGGCACTTCTGATCGGATCTAGCGCACCTGGGATGTTGAGTGGTTAGCTTATTGACCTCAATTCTCAGAGCATGGTTTTGATCCCAGCTGAGGGTGCAAGTGAGGGGTGGAGAGGTGGAAGTATGTTTTACTCTTCTTACATACTCGAAACGCGTAGTGAAGAGAATTCTACTGTGAAGAGATTATATAATAGTGAGTGAATTTTAAATTGTTTTAGATGAATGTTAAGAAGTTATACTGTAGTAAAAGTTGAATAAAATTGTATTTCATTTTAGATGAGCTGTCCAAAAAGTAAACTGGGTCAAAAGAATTTAATATAGATGCAAAAGAATTATGAGGCAGCTTATAAGAGAAAATATTTTACACCCAGAGCTCATTCTGTAGATTACGGTGTGAGAAACGTTTCTATGAGGGCTTCGGCTTCACAATTTTAGTTTTTAAGGCCCTAGAACGCATCGTTTATGAGTTATTGAACTATATAGATTGATAATGCTGCCGAGTGTGTTGCGGGTTGCATTTAACGTAAATATTTTGTTTTGTTCTACAGCGCCATGTAGTGAAATTACAACAGAATTAACAACACATAAACCTTCTGGGTGAAAAAACACGTAGAAGTGCCAACTTCCATGGAGATCGGTCCAACCATGTCGGAGTTTAGCTCTTACATATTTATCAACATTCAGGTTTTATATATATATATATATATATATATATATATATATATATATAGGATGTCCGGCGTGGAAACGTCGAAAATAAGCTCTTAAGACAATTCTAAGCGTATTTTGTCTAATAAACTACGTGGATATTCCGAATGGTTGAGCCGCTATTAGCACTCAAAAGATGGTTCGAAAAAAATATTTTTAGGCAAAAATATGCATTATGGAAGCATAGAAACACTCCAGAAACATGTAAATTGTTTATTATTTACAAAATAAATGAATACATTTGTTCAGAAAGAAAAAAATAAGAGAGAAATAAAAAAGGAGTCGAATTGTGTAAATTGGGTGCTTTTTTATTACGCGTTTATAGTTTGTAGTCCCAGGTAACATCAAATGTTTATAATAAATTATCTGTCGTCTATAGTTTAATTGTCTTCGCTATAACATATTTATATCAGAAAAATTAATGTGTTAGAAAGTTCGTAGGTGTTATCTTGGAATACCATTACCAATATGTCAACTTAAGTCACTTCATTTCTTTCCATTGTTCTTAACGGACAACGGACTGTTAAATTTCTTACGACGTTTTCTCCCCGGACACCCTATATATATATATATATATATATATATATATATATATAAAATGATTAATAAAATATATATATTGATTCATATTTATTATGATTATTTTGATATATATATATATATATATATATATATATATATATATATATATATATACATATTGATTAATAAAAAAGCAATAAGTAAACAAACTTGTAATCTGGTCGAAAGCAACCTGTGGATAAGGCTTTCTTTTAAGGTTGGCCGGAGATTTTCCGCGCTCTCGTTCCGCCGGCGCCGGGGGTTGGGGCGAGCAGAGGGCGGCTGTCTGCGCGGGGCTGAGCCCTCGCCGAGTGCTGGCTGGCGGGGCAGCTGTCACAGACGCGGAGAAATAGAGCGCGCGCCCGCCAGCCAGCCAGGCAGGCGGGCAGGCAGGGCGGCGGGGGGCAGCCGTGACAGCTGCCTGCCTAGACACCCCTCCACTGTCACACCAAGGCTCCACGGCACATTGGGCCGAAAGAAGACCAATGACGCGAATGTTTGTAATAAAATAGAAACGATAACAAGAAAAAAGCGTACGCATAGTTTAGGCGCTAGTGTTCTTCACATACACCAGACAGATAGATAGACGGACGTTTTGGTTTCAATTGGTTTTCTTTATCATGGACCCACACAACGGATTCTGGCTCCACCACGTGGTAAGGAATTTTTTTCCTTAATTTAGCAACTGGATTTATCCACTTTTTCGTTATCACAGCCCGACAACGAATTTTTTCTCCCGAAAATTCGCCATTTTTTTTGCGCAATTTTCTGTCTAGTAAAGATGTTTTTTTCTTGCTGTTCTTATAAATGCACGAATCGTTACCAAAAGGGAGTTGATATTTCATTTTTTCGGTAAGTACTAGTGGTAATGTATTTAGATTAGCTACATGCTGTTTTCACATGTTCGCAACGTAATGAAGAAATAAATCCAGATTTCCAGTGGACATCTCTCTCAGTAAGATATGGACCATAAAAATCAGGAGAGATAAATGGAAACCGAATAAACAGAAGAATTAGAAGAACAGAAATTTAATACAAATAATACATTATTGGTCTGCAAGTTAAACTTGGAACTTCAAAAACTATTTTGGGATAAATCAAGTTAAAATTCTTCCCCATTGCTAAGGGGGAAGATAAACGTTTCTTTTTACTTTCCCAAATCTTTCAAAGAAAATTGCCATTAAGACTAGGCTTTATTTTAATAATATTAAAGGAAAGTAATGTTTCCGCTCTACTATTTGGAAACTGAACAATTAAAAATATACTCTGGGCGGCGATAGAAGGCAGGTGGCAAGAGAATGTGGCAAGTCCGAATAGATAGCCGCGACCAAAGAAAATAGAAAACTAAACAGGAAAGTCTGTGTCATTCTGTAGCACCACAATTTTTTAATTAGTGAAATCATTTTATTCCTGGAGTTAAATGTACTAAATTATAAATTATTTACTTGTTTCAAATAGTCACATAGCAGTGAAAATATACTCGAAAACTCTATCAATGAACATTATTTTTCGTTTCTTAAAAGGTATGTGGAATTGAAAATTATTCAGAAGCATAAAAAAAGCAATTGAGTTTAATTTGTTTACCGGCGATGTAAAAATATTTAGCTTAAATTCGTTTAAAATTGGGACAGAAAGGTAGTCCATGCCATTGCATACGACGTCACCAGACTTCGGCCAACCTGTGACGTCATCGGAGTCGTTTCATGTTTGCCTCAACTTTCCGCGGGTAGGAAGCGACTATGGCGCCTCTATGTATTCTATGCTCGAAGGTTCAAAGACAGTATACAACGTCTGTGTCGGAAAGTCTCGGAACTTCAATGTGTTCAAAGATTATTCAACAATTCTTACATAAAATCGCTTTTGAGGACGTATTTGCTCAACTGTGCTCATCTGACGAGAGCATTTACTCTGACGAGAGAGAAAAAACTTTATTCATAAGTATCTGAGTAATTACACTGAGCGAAATGTGGCTTTTTCTCGAGTATTTACTTAGAGAAATTGCTCGTTTTTATTTATATCACCCATCATTTTGTATTGTTTGATTGATGCATTATTTTGAGTTTTCGGACGCGTCAACTACTGTGGCCATTAGTCTCTGAAGTGTAGAGCATGTTATGTCGCAGTGTTCAGTATTCTTCCCTCCCTGGACGGTGAGATCTGGAATCGACATACTCGTCGGCTAGCAGTTTCCCTCAGCACGAACCAGACGGTATGTCACCTCGTGCCACGCGGAAGAACTCGAATATATATTTATTTTTTAATTTTCTTTAATTTTCTCATGTATGGTTTGTTTAATTAATAAATAGGGAGAGCATTTTTATATCATAAAAATATGCTGAAGATATCCTGAAATATGCTTAAAAATATGTATTTATGACCTAAAAATTCCCACTTTAATTAAAAAAATATGCACTTTAATTCGCAATTGGGTTTAACAATATTTCATTTCTTGCATAAACCTTTCTTGATAAAATTCAGGAGAAGCCTGTTTGGAATGAAAAGATATATGTTTGTGCAAACATAGTATAATCTACCCTACTTCGCCAGAGAAATAACTAAAGTAAATATTCACCTTAGTGAAGTACATAGTATGTCTTGTTGTATTTCTTCTGACTGGTTTAAAAAATATGTTATCAAGAAGTATCCTACATTTGCACAAGTATTTTATTTTCTATAGAAAACAAAGACAAACTGTGTCAAGCTCTTTCAAATAAATGAACGCTCACAAATAAATAGATTCTATGAAAAGATGAAACTTTTCATAGATTAGTCTCTGTTTTAACCCGGCTGTAGGCGCGCGACGTTTTGTAACAAATCAGTCGCCCCACGGTAAAAATGTCAATAAAACAATTAATAACAAACTATTTTGTCTCTTTAATGAATACGTGTTTATTTCCAAATATTTATACATAGTTTGGAAACAAGTACAAATAAAAGTTTAATATTTAAGAATGTTCTTTTTGCAAACAACTTTCACAAAGCAGGAGCTTACGATTTTCTCATCGCGTGTAGGATGCCAGCGCCTAAAAAACAGTAAAAATTATAAGAACAGAAAAAAATAATATGATGTAAAATATGATGTCAGTATATTTCAGAGTACAATATACAATAAATATATATATATATATATATATATATATATATATATATACAAATATATCATAATACTATAAATATATTATACTCATATCATTAAAATATTTGTTGTGAAGAACTTCTAGAATAAAAGCACTTACCATGGTGTATATTTGAAAATGAAACCGCTCTCGGTGCCGTCCTGCTGATGCGTACTGTGAACAGCGTGGCACGAAGCGATAACAAATGTTGCGCGAGGTGACTCTGTGGCCCCCACGCAACGCGCCATCGCCTTTGCGACAAAATTTCCAGAAAAGGGCAGGAAGCAGTTGAAAGAGAAGAGTAGAGATATGTGCACAAAGCTTTCCTCGAAAGGTATTGAGAAGCACGCAAGATTATAATAAAACTAAACGTACAGTGAGCTCCGAAACAATACTGGGGTGACTCACGCACCCCGCGCGCCTACTGCCGGGTTAACGAAGTATGCAAAATATGAGCCTATAATTAAACAAATATGGACAAACATGAAAAATCGGCCAAATATGCACTAACATATTAATCTACATAGCATACAAATGCCAAGAAGTTTCACTTCCCTCCCTATGCCCTGAAGCAACGGACAAAAATATGCAGAATCACACAAAACCCGCTCCCTAATAACAAAAAATGGTTGTGCAACCCGGCAGGAATTCTCATTTTCAAAATCTGTCCCGACTTCTGTAAAGATTGGCCACCCTTGCTTTCACGGTTTCCTCTAATAATTTTACAGCGCGTCTAGTGCACTCCGTAGCGGAGCGAAATTTGCCCAAGACGACGGCAATTTGCTCGGGTATTATCGGAGGTCATGCGTGCGTCGTTGGGGGGTGGGGGTGGAAGGGCGCCATTTTGCGGTGGCTTGTGGCGGCGCTTGCGGACTGGGAGCCCATTACAGCGTCTCGGCCGGAGCTCTCACAGCGCGCTGCTCTCGGAGCATTGCCTTGCCGGTGGACGAGGAACTCGGGTCGTTCTGGCGGCGGTCTGCTCCTGGTAGGGAGCTCTTCCGCCGAGCGTTGTCGGCTTATGTTTTTTTTCACAGATGCAGAACACCGAATGGTTGTCCCATTTCTTGGTGTCTGCTAAAAGTATTCGGTTCAATTGGGTCGCTCTCCGTTTTTTGTTTTGTTTGCAGTTTAAAGAAATGAAATGGCGTTATTGGCATTGTTCCTGGTCCTATTACCCGTCCTTGCAGGCGCCGGGGTCTCTTATTTATTTTATTCAGTTTTACATATAAGACAAGGTACATATGAACAAGATACAGATATATATATATATATATATATATATATATATATATATATATAATGCAGGGGTTGAAAGGCATTTGTTGTTTCTGTTATAATCCTGAAACTTACTCTAATTTGGTTTTGCCAGCGGAAGCGGACGGGAGAGAACGACGTGAAAACCGGTGTGGAAAACTTGCATGTCCCTTTACGTTCGTTTGTTTGTTCAGCGTATTCCTGACGCAAAAGCTTTTTAACACCATTTTTCTATTCTAAATGTATAATACTGTCATTCGATGGTTGTGACCAGTAGTATTATGATAGTCATTTGGATACAGATTCCATTATGATACAGGTTCTTGGCCAATCACAAAGAAGTTTTCAAACCAAGTATTGACAATGAATCTTTGAGAATCGTTCTAGTAAATGTTTCGTTCGCTTGTGTACATTAAAATTACATGTGATATTACATTACGCTTTTCATGTTTAAATATTTGTAATTTTTCGTGGAATATTATTTAAAATAAATTTAATCGTAATTTCACTTTGATCCAATTTGACTCGCGCAGTATTCCCTCGCAGGCGGTCTGGTAGTCACAGCCACCTGCGGTAGCATGAGTGGGTAGGGTCAGGGAGCTGTCCGCTAGAACAGCTCGTTCCTCGCTCGTATCCTAATATCACATTCGTGTATTAATACCCATCACTACATTATCGTTGCATAATGTACTATTATGTGTTAACAAAAATTGCGCACACTTGATATTGATACAGTTCTTCGTCCTAAGAAAAGAGTCTAGCCGTGTTCATTGGGAAAGGAAGCTAAATAAAGTTAAAAGTTTTAACATTGGTTTTCATAAAAATAATCACAATTGGTTCCTACCCACTCCACTACAATGGTTCCTACCCACTCCAATGTGGTATTTTTATCGTAGTGCTTCCTACTTTTTTAAGAGATAAAATCCCTTCATAAAATTCTTTGACAAATTATAAGCGAATAAATTCGAATAATAGATTTTCCTTAAACAAATGGTTTCAGAATTTCTCGAAGTACCGACCAAGTCTTTTCACATTGTTTTAAGTACGTGTCAGTCTGCAAATATTCAACGTCATACCGCAATTCTCATATAACTTTTATGCAACAGAATTTGAAAGAAGAACAATCACTATTCATCATCATAAAATCACTAAACTGTAATCTTGGCTTCAAATTCACTCCCGCCATCTTGCTCATTTGTCAACTACGAAGGCCAGAACACGATAGATAATTCGCGTAGCTCCACTTCGGAGCCCATGGCTGTTAGGGGTTCAACGGCCCCACATTCCCCTCCCGAAGTCACTTGCCGTCCTGCTGGGTGATGTCCGCCCTCTCCCAGATAGAACGCAGCTCACGGGAGAATTTATGGGTTCGTGAGAAGCGAGTCGCTCGTATTAACTCAATGAGCAACTGACTTGCACAGGTCTGGCTTAAGAAATGAACACTCTTGGAACCTATAAGTACTCACTCACTAAATTAGTTACTTCAAATGAGCAATGTGTCTCAGGGCGTCAACGGATGTCACTGCAGTACCTCTGACCCGGAGGTTCAGGGTACGAGTTCCGAAAGTAGCAGGATTTTCGGCACTAGCTAGATAGGAGGCGATGTATCATTTGCTCTTCTATGTGAAGTTCTTCCTTCTTGGATTTACGCTTTGTATTTTCGTATTCTATATTTCGTGGAATATTATTTGCCTAGAATATTTCAGAGTATCTAGACAAGATTGTCGATAAAAAAGGCATAAAGACATAGTTGTGCAAAAGGTACTGATCATAATGATAATTTGCAATGGAAACGCGGAAGAGAATCGTGACCCAAGTGATCCTAATCTCGATTCCGTGTCCCTTTCTTCAAGTGAACACGCTTCGATTTTTGCTTCCATCCCTGTTTCCGCTTCCAGACCCGCATTCTCCTTCCGTCCACGCTTACGTCCCCGCTTCCGTCCCCGCTTCCTTCCCCGCTTCCGTCCCCGCTTCCGTCCCCGCTTCTGTCCCGCTTCCGTCCCCACTTCCGTCCCCGCTTCCGTCCCCGCTTCCGTCCCCGCTTCCGTCCCCGCTTCCGTCCCCGCTTCCGTCCCCGCTTCCGTCCCCGCTTCCGTCCCCGCTTCCGTCCCCGCTTCCGTCCCCGCTTCCGTCCCCGCTTCCGTCCCCGCTTCCGTCCCCGCTTCCATCCCCGCTTCCGTCCCCACTTCCACCCATCTTTTTCCTTACCTTCCGCCGTGCCTTCCATTCCTCTTTGCGCTTCAATTTCCATTACTACTTCCACTTCAACCTCTGTTTCCGTCTTCGCTTCCTTCACCGCATCCGCCCTTGCTTCCGCATCCGCCTTCACTACCGGCGTCGCCTCTGCCGCGCTCATCGCTGTCTCGTCCTGATGCTCTCGGCCGTCGGCTTCGGCCGTCGCCCCCCATCCCGCTTCCGGCTCCGCTTCCGTCCCCGCTTCCGCCCCCTTCATCCGACGTCCGCTTCCGACAACCGCTTGCGCCTTCGCATCCCTCCGTGCTCCCGACACGGGCACCCGCCCCTCGCTTCCGGTGCGCCATACGGGTCTACATTCAACCAGTGCCCTCTGGAATACAAAGCCTGGCGACGATTTTGTGACGTAAGCACGAGTAGGCCCACGAAGAGACTCTCCGGCCGGATACTCCGTGTGTTTTGCGTGTTGCTATGTTGTGTTAGTTGTGATTTTTTCGGTAATTTGATTATTTTTATTTACGGAAATTGGAACTTGGTAAGTACAATTTATTAACAGTAGTTTCTGATTAAGTTCACTTTACGTCTTAGATCTAAAATTAAGGCAAATATAAGCAAATGATATATTTGTGCTTCAGTTTGTAAAAATGTGTTACGAGGCTTCTAGGTTATTGTGCATATTGATCATACAGTGTTTAGAACTTAAGTGATTACACAGTAAATATATGTTAAAAAATTCGTAACTATTCATACCCTCATTGTTTCATTTACAGCTCATCACAATAATGCCTTTCAAGTATTGTGTACCCAATTGTAAAGGCAACTACCGAAACTGCCGTACTGTTAGTGTGTTCAGCTTTCTCAATGAGAAAGAGCCAAGGAGTGCGTGGATCAAAGCTATTTGTAGAGAGAAAACTTTCATACACAACAATAACTCAAGGATATGTATTTAAAAAAATGTTTTAAACTTGCAAACGTTGGTGACAGTGATAGTGATAGTAATAGTTGTGGTGATAGTTATTGAATTGTTGAAAAATGAATTCAATCTTTGCCTCATCAACAATTAATATTGTCTCATCCACATATTTAGCACAAAATATTACTTCATTTTCACTTAAGATGACTGTGTCTGCTGCTTAACCGATTCAGAAAAGAGATAACTCATGGGTCCACCTATTGGAGTCCCTGTTTTTGTTTGTAACAAGAATCACTGAACTTGAAGAATTTGTTATTCAACATTAATCTACTTGCTAGCAGGATCTCCTCATTCGGTATTTTAAATGAATTTTCCTTATCAAGTTTTTCGTTCAGAGCTTCAAATATTATGTTATGTGGGATGTCTTATGTGTTTTAATATTTACATAATTGTTACGTGATATCTCAACTCGAAATCTAGCCTGCAGCATGATTCTGCTTCTGTACTTTCTTTCCCAAAATATTTTAAATCGCCTATTCTGTAAAAATAATGTTTGTGTGTATGTGTTATGTAGGAATATGTATGCATATGTATTGAGAAAATACTTATATATTCTTGTGTTACACAAACTATCTATTGAGTAATATATGTAAATTGTGACATGATTTTCTTCAAAATAAATTACTATTTCTAAAATTAATCAAAGTGTATTTTTTATTAACTTCTGATTTTAATTTTGTTGATAGTTGTAGGAAAAATTATATTTTTTTCTTTCAAAGAAACATTGTCCTGAAATACAAGCAACATATTTCTAAAAATATGAATCCTTCAATTTTCGTTACCCAAATCTATTGGTGGAAAATGAAGTGCCAGGGAGAAATATATTGTGAAATGCTGTTGCTAGTAAGTTCAGCATAGATCGTAGGCCCACGGCGGGGCTGTTGGGCCTACTCATCGTGACGTCATTGGCAAGATGGCTGCCCGTCGCCAGGCTTTGTATTCTAGAGGGCACTGATTCAACCCCGCTTCCGCCGCCACCCCTCCACTGCCTCCACTCCGCAACCACTCCGTTCTCTATCACCTGAGCTAAATCGTTTATCTCAGAGCCAGCCAGCGTTGTCGCTGGCCCCACAGCGAGTTCTCCCCGGAAGGTCCTAGGTTCGAGTCCCGACGGTGAAGGATTTTCAACACTTTTCAACACTACTCTCTCAGCCTGAATCAGTGAAAAACTACTGATTGACAGTGACTATTAATTGATGGTGTCACTTATGACCCTGCCACTGACAATCAGTGAATTGAGCTGAACAAGTCAGTGAAAATCGGGTCCACGTTTTGAATCAGTGAAACTTAACTGTTTGAATCAGTGAAATCTGTGACACTAATTGCCCGTGATGACTGAACGATCAGTGAGCGATGGTGGCGCGGCACTTTTACCACCGACGGCCAGTGAAATGCTGGCTGTCATTGCGAAGAGGTTCGCATATTCGCTGATTGTCACCGAAACTACCCATTTCGACTGGAGATATCAGTGACTTCGGCTCTCACTGATTGAATCAGTGACAATTTCACTGATTCAGATTCAGAGAGTAGCTACATAGCTGTAGTGCAATTTTTATATAGCTGCCCCTCATGCCCCTATGGTAGTGTTGTCAAGATCAATGCCGCGAGCGGGACTTTGTGGCACGAGTGCCACCATGAAATCGCCCTTCAGGCAGTTCATCACCCCGCCTCCAGAGACGACGCCATTCACTATTGTAAAATGACGGGTAACTAATAGTTTCCTTTCCCGCCACTAGTTGTGCAGAGATGCTCGTGGCATGCTACGGTGCCACATGGCGTGCCACTGCCACCAGGGGAAGGCTTTGATACCACTGACCTAGGGCCACGATGGAATATCACAGGCCGTTCGCGTCTTTCTCGATCGTGTCACTAGATATCGCATGATCGCAAGCACTGCCATGCGATATCTAGCGGCACGACTGAGAAAGACGCGAAACCTCTTCCCTCATCCCCCTTCCTTCTCCTTCAGCCTGTCCCCTCCTCCCCCTTTCACCTCCTTCAGCCCTTTCCTTCCTCCCCCTTCCACCTCCTTCAGCCCTTCCCCCTCCTCCCCTTCCCTTCCTCTCCCTTCCCCTCCTCCCTCTTCACCTCCTCCCCCTCCCCTTCCCCTCCTACCCCTCCCTTCCCCTCCCCCTTCCCCCACCCCTTCTCCTCCCCTTCCCCTCCTATCCCTTCCCCTCTTCTCCACATCTTCCACCTCCCCCACCCCCACCCCTTCCCCTTCTCCTCTGCGACATATTCCATTGTGATCGCAGTATAGATCGAATTCAGCTGCTCTCTAGTAAGTAACCGAATCATATTCTTATTATGTATGCAGCAACAGCTTCAGACGCACAAATGTCAATCACCAACTTATTTTAATCGGACCATACACAACCACACTTATCGGTAGACGAGTGGGGAGCTCAGGTAGATTCGTAGGCTTCCGCGGCCGGAGTCATTATGTTCTTGGCTGTCCGGGATGAGCCGCGTCTCAGTCGGTTTTGCTGACGTTTCGGCCATCTTGCTGTGGCCTTCTTCATGCGATATCTAGCAGCATAGCAGATATAGCAGAGCAGTATAGCTCAGTATAGCTCTGAAGAAGGCCACAGCAAGATGGCCGAAAACGTCAGCAAAACCGACTGAGACGCGGCTCATCCCGGACAGCCAAGAACACGAGTGGGGAGCTCAGTTTGGAAGGTGCCCCGCTGGAGGAAATACCTGGAGAGGAAATCCTCCGCAAGCCGGCTTGTTGCTCGGCGTCGGAGCTCATGATCGAGCGAGAGAGATACTCCGCCACTCCAAGCATAAAAAATCATTCACTCCTATAACTGCACTGTGGGAATGCACCATCCACGCGCGGGAGTGATGACCACGACCAGTTGACGTCCCCCAAAACTTCAGTCTTATCATCTCCGTTTCCACCGGACGCTCTCGCATCCGCCTTCGGATCCAACGCTCTCTCCCGTCGGGCCCCACCCACCTCCGCTGCACCGCTCCGGCACGCCCGCGCCATTCTTCCGCACTTCGTCACCCGTCGGCCGCCCCGGTCGCTTTTTCGGGCGACTGCGGGAATTTGAAAAATGACGGCGCAGACGCGGCCGGCCCGCTGCTCGGATGCGCCGCTCCATCTTCGCACCCCTTCCCCCTCTTCCCCCAACTCTCCTTCCGCCTACCCCACCCCTTCCCCCTCTACTTCTTCTACTTGCCCTCTTCCCCTCCCCATACACCTTCCCCTCTTCCACTCCCCTTACACCTTCCCCTCTTCCCCTCCCCTTCCATCTTCTCCCCTGCTCACTCTTCCCCTTCCTTTCCCTTCTCCCCTTTCCCTTCTCAATCCCTTCTCCTTCTTCTGCTCTTCCTTCTCCTGCACATCTTTCTCCTTCCCTACCCTTCCCCGCTCCCCTTTCCTTTCTCCTTCCCTTCTCCTACTCCTGCTCATCCTTCCCCTCCTCATACCCATACCTATCACCTTTCCTCTCTCCTTTTCTTTCTGCTTCCTTTTTCCTCCTGATCATCCTTCTCAATCCCCCTCCCCTTCCCCCTCTCCCTTCTCCTTCCTCTACCCTTTTCCTGCTCATCCTTCTCCTCCTTCCCCTCCCCTTCCTCATCTCCCTTTTCTCTTCCTCTCCTTCTTCTGCTCATTGTTGTTCTTCTCCTCCGTTCCCCCTCACCCTTTTCCCCCTATGTCCACTTCCCCATTCCTATCCACCGTTTTCCTCCTTCTCCTCCCCACATTCCCTTCTCCTCCTCTCTCCTCCTTCCCCTCTCCTTCCCCTTTCTCCACTCTCCCTTCCCCACCATTTTCTCTTTCCTCTCTCCTTCCCCCTTCTTCCCCTCCCCCACCTTCCCCCTTTCCCTTCCCCTCCTCCTGCTCATCCTTCTTCTTCTGCTCCTCATGTCACCGCCTTGTGGAGCGCTCCGACGTGCCTTGCCTGAACCCAGCGCGCATTCCTGCCCAGAGAGACAGACTTAAAATGCAGTGATGCGCCGCTACGTCTGCTCCACTTTATGAATGAGCTAGGCTGAATCGGAGGCTTGTTTTTTCGCGGTACAATTGCCGTCCAATTTTCGGTCTGAAAGTGAAGAATGGTTTGCATATAAATATAGGATGCACAGTTGACATTTTATACGTACTGTACGAAATGTTGATGGTTTACAGATAAAAATGTTTAGACTGTCAACGGTAGAGCTACTTTTGTGAAGTTGTAGTTCGATTAATATAATTATGAAGCATACAAATGTTACAAAATACTTCCGTGTTCGTTGGGCATGTAATGTCTCGTTTTATTTTATGTAACACAGCTTTCACTATATATCAAATACCTTGTTATTATTTTAAACGGTCTTAGCGAAGTAAATTGAGTAGTTTTAATGATTTAAAAATTCTGTTAGAAAAGAGGATTAAAATATCGATTGAATAAGATGTAACTTTTTATATTACATGCAGCGAAAGTAGCATTACGCGTTCATTAGCAATTAAGCCGTCGCAATATTGCATTCGTGAAAAATCAAATTACACATAATAGTTTCTTGTACATACTTGTAAGTTCAATAACTATTGATCCAAAATGTTTTGCTTCTGAAAAATGCTTTATTTGTATTGACATTTCATCTAATTGTGAGTGTAGTACGTGTAGTCGTGTAATACGTCTGTAATGTATTAGGTCTATTGAACGACAGAGAGGCACTGTATGGACAGTGTAACAAATATGCATCAATTTGTTGGTGCGCCATTTAGCTTCGCGCATGTAATTATACGCCTGCATCTTGTGGATGCGCTTTGAGGGGCATCCACAGGATTATAATAATAATAATTTATCATCAGTTGGTCCATTACTTATAAGACAGAATTTTTTTAAATAACAGCTTTATATATTAAAAATTATATTATATATAAAATTTATATTATAATATATTAATTATTGTCACCTGATGATGGAAACCAAATGTTTACGAAACGTTGTGGGAAATTTGTATTCTTTTAATATATAAAGCTGTTATTTAAAAGGTTTCTGTCTTATAAATGATGGACCATCTGATGACATATATTAGTAATATAGACAGAAACGAAAAGTAGTATGATAATAATCCTGTGGGTGCGGTTTAAGAGGAAGCTTTGCCGAACAGAGACCCCGCTGCATTGCCTAGCAGAGTGGAGCGATTGACTGATTGGTTACTTCGTGTTTCCAAGCGTATCTAAAGCTCTGGGCATTGGCCCCGTAAGTATAGTAGATATTATAGGCTGGGAGGTGGCGGTATTCTTCCGCCGATGAATGACGGGATCCGGCGCGGAAATTCAAATTTGCTTGAGACGTTTTCTCTAATCAGGTATCTCCCTCCAGCGGGGCACCGCCTCAAGATGCAAGTTGCCGACATGTCTTCAGATATGTGTTATAGTGAAGTGTATGTAAGTCTACTACACTTGAGATTTTATGTCTTGGTGCGTGAGAGCGTGTCTTTACGATGGAGTATCTCACGACATTTCGCGTCTTTCTCGGTGGTGCCGCTAGATCTTTCATGATCGCCAACACTGCTCTATAAGTTTGCGATCATGCCATGTCTAGCGGACGAGAAATAAGCGAAATGCTGTGAGATATTCCATCGTGAAGGCGGGCCTTGACGCGCCACGTTGTGAAAACCAAAGTGGCAGTAAGAAAAGAGGATACGACAGTGTTGTCAAGGTCGATGCCACGAGCTGGTGTCCGTGGCACGAGTGCCACCACGAAGTCGCGCCTCCAAGCAGTTCATCATCTCGCCACCAGAGACAACGCCGTCACTTTTGCAAAACGGCTGGGTTACTAATAATTTCCTTTCCCACCGCTAGAGAAGCTTGTGGCATGCTGCGGTGCCACAGAGCGTGCTTCTACCACCAGTAGAAGACCTTGTCACCACTGGGATACGAGAAGGAAGAGGAAGGAGGATCCACTTGTCTAGCTGGAAGTGCAAATCCCCCCAGCGTCGTTTGCGGATTCGATGGTGGAACGGTTAGCGTACCGTACTGTCATACTCAAGTTCGCGGTTGCAAACCCGATCGAAGCCGTGGATTTTTAAGGAAGAAAAATCCTTCATACGCCTTCGTTCGGAGGGGAAGTAAAGCCGGCTGTCCCAAGTTAGTAGATTTACTTGCATGTAAAAGATCTTCAAGCTCCTAAATGAGGCCTCTGAGCTAATTCAAATCGCCTGTTTCGTCGCCCGAGATAATGCCTTCTTTCTCCGCTAGTTGGTGAAAGGAACTTACTGAAATTTGCGTGGTCAGACGGAAGAGCGGGCCTCATGGCCTGAGTCTCGCCACGTAAAATAAGGCACTAACTAACCGTCGCGAGACGAACCGCAGGACCTGTCGCTCAGAGGCCCTGCAATGGCATCAGTTGATGCCCTCAGCCACCTCTGCACCGGTTAGGGTCCGAGTGCGGTGACGGAAGGGGAGACTGGGCAATGACGCGGCTGTCAGCGAGGATTTGCGCCTGATGGCTCCCTAATTGCGTGCAGCATGCGAGGGGGGGGGTGCAGATGGCAGAGGAGGAAGATGGAAATTTGAGAGGGGCGACGTGACGGCAAGCCCGACAACCTGCGAAGAACGATGACCGACTGATTACTTGGTATGCGTCAACTGATAAGGTCATTAGTCCCGTAAGTGTAGGGCATATTTTTTCCTCGGGAGGTGGCGGTAATTTTTTCCCCGTTGGATGCCGAGATCCAGCGCCGAGGAGGCGGAACTAGCGGATTTTTCGTGTTAAGCGAGTTCGTGGTAACGAGAGTTTACTGGACTTTAAAAGAAACGAAACCTGTACTACGTACTATTTACCGTAAATCAAAGGCGAAAGTACAATATGGGAATTTGAGAAGGGCGACGTGACCGGGAACCTGCGAAAAATGGGAGGCTACGTAATCTGGGATGAGAGGGTCAATAAAAGAATCTGGAGGAAAATTATATCGGTCGGCTGCTCCGATCTGTAGGTTTCCGTGGTTCCTCCGATCAAGGCCAGGCGAACCCCAAAGCAGTACTCCAGCAAACGGACTATGGACCGCACGCGATCTTTCCTTTTCCTGTTCTTTCCTCATCCGTTACTTTTACACACACATGTAATAGTTTTGTAAGTGAGAGAGACGAAGAGGGAGACGAGACGAAGAGGGGACGAGACGAAGAGGGGGACGAGACGAAGAGGGGGACGAGACGAAGAGGGAGACGAGACGAAGAGGGAGACGAGACGAAGAGGGAGACGAGACGAAGAGGGAGACGAGACGAAGAGGGAGACGAGACGAAGAGGGAGACGAGACGAAGAGGGAGACGAGACGAAGAGGGAGAGGAGACGAAGAGGGAGAGGAGACGAAGAGGGAGAGGAGACGAAGAGGGAGAGGAGACGAAGAGGGAGAGGAGACGAAGAGGGAGAGGAGACGAAGAGGGAGAGGAGACGAAGAGGGAGAGGAGACGAAGAGGGAGAGGAGACGAAGAGGGAGACGAGACGAAGAGGGAGACGAGACGAAGAGGGAGAGGAGACGAAGAGGGAGATAAAAGGCAGAACGTCTGCCGGCCTCCACTAGTTTTTATATACGTTGGTCCTGCATTCGTGGATTGAAGCTCCGAGATTCACTAAGGAATGCAAATACGGACTCCCTTCTTCAACTAAAGATAATGTACAACATTGTTATCACTGATAATATAAACCTACTTTTGTAACGAATCTTACTCTTGTCTTGCTTGTGAAATGATCTTCCTCCCACATAACTCCTTTCACTCGCGTGTCACGCGATTATCAATGCGAATGAACGTCAACCAGAAAATAGAATGCTACGTAAATTTCTGCCCAGAAATCTAGATGATCACGAAACTTCATCATAATTCTCGTCTGTACTTTTTCCTTTACCATGTAAGGCATGCTATTATTGGATATTGAACTCATATATTGCCCTCAGTAAATAAGAAATTGAAAGTCGCATTTCTCGGAAACAGAGCTCGTTTTAGCCTGAGGGACTCAGGCTAATGAGATGCAGCTCCTCAATTAACAATTCTCTCCAGAGAAGAGTTAGTTCTCCAATTGAAAACTTCCTCTTTCCTTCCTCTTCCTTGTCCTATCCTCTCCTCTTACACACACATTTACACTAAAATGCACTACACTACCACACATGTCGAAAGACCGGTCGGGAGCTTACAGCTTGTCCCGGCTGGGGCGGTGCCCCGCTGGTGGGAGATACCTGGTGGAGGGGAAACCCCACTGGTCGACGGTAGGTCGGCGTCAGATCTCGCCATCTAGCGGGGGAAAAAACGGAAACACGGTATATTCAATCAATGAATCAATCTTGCAGTCTTTGAGACTTTTAACCGGTATAAAAGTAAAAAAGTCTTAGAATACCGCATCTCTATGTTCAGTTTTGTAGTTTTAGGAAGACGCCGGAAAAATTCAAACATTTGCAACTTTCGAGAATTCAGAGTTTACCGTGAAAATAGTACCTATGTCATTTTTATAAGTGTATTTTATTCTATTCTAACAAGAAATTTAAAGAAAAAATTTAGACGGACAGATGGACAGAAAATTGACAGACGGACAGATGGACGGACGAACATACACACGAACAGACGGACGTTTAAAAAATCTACTGTTTCGGTATCAGGGGCCTCCAAAAAGAGTATTTGCGTTGAAATCGATTTTCCGCAGAATTACGTAACTTTTCCTATACTAAGTATATTACTACGTACATACTTATGTATATGGGAAAGTAAAAAAGTCTTAAGAGTCCGCATCTTATTTGAAACAGCGTAACAGCCGTTCCCTGGCGTGCCAGCGTCCGTTCGGAGGGTATGCGTACGTAATTGCGGTGGAGGTGTACCGCAGGGCTTTTGTGTTTCGCAAGCGAATGGAACCCCCGCAGTCGTTGAAGCTGCCGCCTCCGCGACTCGACTGCTTCACAATGCTCGCTTCACCCCCCACTCTGCTCCTCCCCCCTTCCACCCCCCCCACCAGGTTTGGCTCGCGACGTTGCGGCGCGGCCCGCGGGCAGGTCGATATGCCGAGGTCCACGGTTCGAGTCCCCAGACGGCTAACTATAGAATGTTCCGAAAATAAAGGGCGGGTTGTGATGGCCCAGTGGTAACCTTGCCACGTGGTTGACCGAGAGGTCCCAGGGGAGGTTCGAGACCCAACAATGGCAGGATTTTCTGTAATAGCTACAAAGCAGGGTGGAATTCAGCTGGCGTCTGGAGGAGAATTTTAACGACTGCTTTTATGGACCTTATCTGCGATCGGTATATATATGTTCGGTTTTATAATAGTACATTATGAAACGATGATGTAATGATGGGTATTGGTACACGAATGTGATATTACGAAACGGCGAGGAACGAGCGAATATCGTAAACTTCACACGAGTGTATTAATATCCATTACATCGAGTTTCATACGGTACTTTTTCTACAATTTATGGTAACATTTATAAGTTAAACTTTTATTTTGAATAGTTTCGTGGCAATTGACATGCAGGATCCAGTCAAGGTCACCTAGCGAACAGTTCCCTACCCACCGCAGGTGGCTTTGTTTTGTCAGACCGCCTGCGAGGGAGTACAAAAGTTGCGACAATAAATCAAACGTCACCATTTTCACTTTTTCTCTTATTTCTGGAGGTGTCACGTCTACCTTTGATTCACTGGACATTTTAAACTAGATATTTTTTAAGGAGAACCACACTGCAGCAACATATGACCCAAAATGACTTGCATTCAGATTTTAACCTTAGTCAAATGTTCTCTCCAATAACTACCACTGCGCTAGTCAATAAGATCACAGTGAAATTACGATTTAATTTATTTTAAATAATAATAAATTATTTTAAATAATTTATTTTGAATTTTAATAAATTCAAAAAAGTCTAATAATAAAAGAAATTAAAACTGAGAAGCATAATATAATATTAAATACAATTTTAATGTACAGAATCGAACGAAACATTTACTATAATGATTCTCAATTATTAATAAAGTGTCAATACATGATTTGTAAGCTTCACTGTGATTGTTCAGGAACCTGTATCATAATGAAAACTGTATCGTAATGAGTACCATTATGCAGCGGGTTGCAGCCATCAATTGACAGAAGTATACAATGGGAGTAGAAATACCTGAAATACAATTTGTCATGTACATTTACAGTGTGAAACGATATGGTTCACATAAAAGTGTTTTGGATTTCTGCATTCGTGAAAAATGCACAGGTAAAGAATATTATGACGATATTCCGGAACTGACGGCTTCATGTAGCGATCCCCCCGCAAAATCGTATGTAATCATTAGGACCAACTGCTTCCCGGAACTACCGCTGTCTCAGTGCCTGCCAGAGTGGTCATTAACCTGCTCTGGAACCCTGAATATCCAAACTTTTTAATTGATCCGTAAGCTATTTCTGGGTTGCAATATTAATGTGTCATTAACCGGTTAATTTGGTCTTTTTCAAAATAGGCACTTACTTTGTTACACATATACAAACTGATAAGAGTGTGTAAGAAGTGAATTTAATTTTGATTCTTGCCCATAAAACGTATAGCCATCACTCTGTTATCTTGATCCAATTGCATTGCAACAAATAATTTCAAATACTTTTTTTTCGTACAATGGGTATAATGCTGTATGTCACAATTTAAAAACACTAAGTGAAATATAACTGCAACGGCATTCTGGCAATATTTTCAAAGGAAATTTGTTTACGCAGTTTTCTATTGTGGTTTAGGAAGTTGCGGATTTCGGAGGGCATTCTGTACAGCGTACATTACGAAGTACGTTGCGGAGGGTATTACGCAACCAAGGGAGGAGGCGAATTGCTCAACGCCCACCGCCCACCGCCCACCGCCCACCGCCCACCGCCCACCGCCCACCGCCCACCGCCCACCGCCCACCGCCCACCGCCCTCCGCCCACCGCCCCGACCGCTTGGCCCAGCCACGCCCCTGACACACCCACACGTTTGGATGATTCGTCCGCTCTCGAGTGAACTGTTCGATACATTGCGTTGCGTACGATGGTATCTCTGTTTCCTAAGAGAGTAGTCATAAGGGTTGGTATATAAGTCTCTTTCCTAGTAGGAGTAGTCATAAGGGTTGTGATGAAATCAGTTGATTTTAATTACTGATCTTAATGGTGATTTTTTTGTATATTTTTATCAAAATGTTCTCGATTTCGATCCTATTTCACAACCTTTCATTGTTTTAATTCCCTCGACAGAACAGGTTCGATATATTGCGTTGCGTATGAGGGTATTGATCTCGCTTTCCTAAACATTAGCTTAGTATGAGTAGTCATAAGGGTTGTGATGAAATCAGTTGATTTTAATTACTGATCTTAATGGTGATTTTTTTGTATATTTTTATCAAAATGTTCTCGATTTCGATCCTATTTCACAACCTTTCATTGTTTTAATTCCCTCGACAGAACAGGTTCGATATATTGCGTTGCGTACGATGGTATTTATCTCGCTTCCCTAAACATTATCTAAGTAATAGTAGTCATTATGACTGCTATTACTTAAGAAGCTATTGCTGCGATTACTTATTGAAGTTTCAATCAGTTGATTTAATTACTGATGTAAATGGAGATTTTGTGTCATCAAAATATTTTTTCATTAAAATATTCACAAATTCGTTCCTATTTTACAAACTCACATTGTTTTAATTATTCAAATATACATGAAAAATATTATTTGTAACACGTTTTGAACATTTGAAAAATGAAGGAACATCATATTAATGTAAATGGGCAATAAAACACATCAAAATACATACGTTTGCAATATCCTACTTGGCTGGTAAATTCCTTCATTAAATGTTGCAAAAATCAAACACTAAATATTTATACGAGAAACAGAATTATTTATATAAATATTTATATGTTTTCACAAATTAATATAAGTGAATGAAATTTACAATTTATTACAAACCAACATTTATTAATATCTCACATTTTATATTCACTTTTTTTCCTACTTCATTAACTCGTTTTACATTCAGTTTACATTTACCATAAATGTATAAAAAATATCTTTATAAATAAAATTGGAGTGTCAGTCTGCAATTTTGAAATGGCTTTGTATAGTTTCGTCTATTTCTTCACATAATATGGTACCCACGGAGCTAAGAATAAATGTAGGTGACGTTACCAACTCTGCCATGTTCCGCTAGTAAAGCCAGTCCGACATGTTGGTGTGCCCAAACACTTCTGCCAAACACGATAATAAAGGGGTAGTACCCAATTTTTAAATGTAATTTAATAATCTTCGAAAAATTGATGAGTGTAATAACTAAAACGGAGAAGCATCGTTACAAATTGCGAGGTCACGGTAAAGTATTTTCAGTGCGTGAAAACCAAAATAACCTAAAATGTAAAACCTCAAGAATACTACGTTGGGTTTCTTCGGTTTTTGAGATTTCTCGCATGCTTTCTCACAAAAAGTATGCCAATAAATGAACACTTAACATAGATAACATTCTGAAAACAGAAAAAAGTACAATTTCACAGTGGGTTTTTTTTCGCGATTGAAAACAAATTGGAGGGTGGTGGCGCGATTTTGGCTTCAGAGTCGGATTCAGCGCGTCGAAATACATTTATAAAGAAACACGTGTCAAGCCTTTGGGTCTGACAAGCTTTTTTTGTGTGCTTGTGTAACTTTAACAACTTGATTGTGATAAATTTCGAATGGTTCTGCGTGTCACAAAAAAAATTAACAATCGGTTCTGTGAACTACAATAATTTTAACAACCGGTGCGCGCAATCAGGTACGAACCAGCTGAATTAAAGCACTCTTTCTATGTGAGGTTCCGACTCACTGGAAAAGCATATGATAGAACTTCGTAGCAGCCGGTGGGTTGCGAATTATAATGTGGCATAATATCCTGTCAATCTCATGCATTTTCTTTCTTCAGAATATTTCTTGAACCAAAACATATATCGTACGTCCGATTTCCAAGTAACGGAATTTAATCCAAAGCAACTTTTTACTTTAATACAACTGAATGTAGCTGAAGATGCGATTGTACTTACCCAACTTACTTACAGTATGTTTGTAATATTTGCAGCAAAAAAGGCAGTAATTTACGAAATTTGATGTTTTCAACGTAGTTAATACACGCGGTCATTGCCAGATAAAACCCTAATGGCAAAACTGTCTCTAACCAACTTTCAGTATCCTCACTCTTTCTGATGCTTCCATTGCCTACCATGCACCAGTTTCGGACGGCGACGCGATAGTCCACTTTGCGATCCATTCTAAAATCTTTGATCATTCCTTTACGTGGGCGCATGGACTTATGTTCGTTTTCAGAATGCGAACTAGTGATACACACAAATTAAACTATAGAATGAAGAGTAAGATTAATACGTTCTGCAACTTTTTCCATGATTGATTTTTTAGGGGAGGGCGCCCCCCTCCCCCCAGACCTGAAGAAGGATCCCCCACTAGTAAAGACTTTTGATGACAAAACATGGATTTGTGATTTTGGGAGATATCTCCCAAGCCATTCTAGCCCATTTAATTCGCGCATTTCGTTATCTACCCTTCGAAAGAGAATTATGATTAGATTTTCACATCCCGGTATTATTTTAAATATGAAATTAAATTGTACAGAACAAATTAAGCAACTTTAATCTATCGCCAAAGCAAACATCTACATGTGTCAACGACGGCAATGGAAGTTATAATTTAAAAATAAAATTAATTTTATGTTACGTACCCATAAAACCAATAATCCAACGTAAACAGTTAAAAACCTACCTGAAAACGACAATGTAAAGTTTTTTCCTGAAACTTGTGTACCAACATTCGATAAACTACTCTGCAACTCTTTTCCAAACGTTATGAAGAATATCCTTGGAGATGTCTAGTCGGAGTTTTACTTGAGTCCTAAAGTGCTTTCGGTTTAACGTCTCTGAACTGGAAGAGAAATGTATGAATTTATTTACTAAAGATATATTAACACATCATATTCAAGAAGATAAAACAGAAATATTATACCACGCATTTAAAGATACGCAAATAAAATGATGTTTATTTTATTTCATTTTTTGCAGGTAGAAGAACTAAGGCGATTTTAATGAGTTGTGTACTTCACAACTATGCCACAATGTTTGTGACATTGCGGCATAGTCCTACCTATTTTTGATTTAAATTTGTTTCTAAAATGTATAGAAAGACCATACTCAAATGAATAAATAAGAAATATTGTAACAAGCATGTAAAGAATACGTAGATAGCATGCTGTGTTCATTTCGTTCTTTGCAGGTAGAAGAAATAAGACGATTTAAATGAGTTGTTTACTTGAATACGATGCCACAAATATATATTATTTATCTTTCGGGTGAATACAATCTATTCATTAAAGTGGTAAATTAAATATGATAGAATAATGCGAAAATATTAACAAACTACATGAAAATGCGGAGTATTCGATTCAATAATGAAAAGTTACGTTACTGCACTGCTAAGTACAGAGCTACTTACTAAGTACAGTGCTGTCAGTGTGTCTCTTTAAGAATTTTTTTCTGATCTGGAAACTAATAGCTGCATTTAACAAATGTTTCATCAATTAAAATTGTTTCATACAACTCTAAAGTTGGATTTTATGGCATATTTATAGTCGATAAAACTCCACGTTTTCGTTCGAGACCGTAAAAAGTTAATCCACGTGGCTACAAAGATATTAAACAGAACTACAAAAAAGATCTATAAACACATAGTGAACAAAACTTTATTTTCAAAGCGTTGGTTTATTGTAGAATAGTTTACTGTTTCATTGCAGTATCAGGCACCTAGATCAAAAATTCTTTTGTTACATGTGGTTAACTCAAATACTCAAAACATTCGAAACTGAACATTTCAAACTGAACTTCCAAATATTGTTTGTTGCAGAACGAATCATATATGAATTCTTGTATAAATTTTATTCTAATGTCACGTCTGAAAATTGTGAAATATGTACTTGAATACAGAGATTTTTTCAAATTTAATACTGTAAAATATAAATTTTCAATTGTTCTCACGACGCTCTTGATTTTTATTTAATTGTGATTTGAGGGCGTTTGATTGATTTATTGATTAATTATTCTTCGCGCATCAATCGCTAAGATTATTAGTCTCGTAAGTGTAGTGCATGCTTTTATCGCGGGAAGTGATCTCCCCCTGGATGGCGAGATCCGGCGACGATCCACCGTCAACTTACGAGGTTTTCCCCAACGAGGTATCTCACAACCGAACACCGCCCCAACCGGGACAAGCTTTAAGCCCCTGACTGGTCTCTCGGATATATGGTAGTGTAGTGCATGTTAGTATAAGTGTGTAAGGGGAGAGAATATGACAAGAATGAGGGGGGAAATCATTGTGCGTGGTCCTGGCCGTTTGTCAAGGTACTGCTCCGGCATTCGCCTGGTATTGATCGGAGTAACCACGGAACACTATCGATCAGAGCAGCTGGCCGCTAGAAGTCACCTCCAGACAACGACATAACTCATCTTAGCTATCTAGCCAGTGTCGAAAATCCGGCCACCGTCGGGAATTGAACTATGGGACCTCCCGGTCAGAGACCCTGCAGTGACATGAGTTGATGCCCCGAGTCATCTCTTCCTGTAGGGCGCTTGAATCGTTATATATTCGGTACATGGAAGTAGGAAGTTCAGAGAGCGTGTGGTCCGAGATCTGTCGGTGGACTGGAGATGTTCTGGAATGAGCCTGGAACAATGGACCCAGGACAACCACAGAAATCACATATCAGAGCAGTCGGCTAAGGAATTCCGTTTCGGCACCCGACCGTTTCAAATTCCGTTTCCACGAACATACTGATGTTAAAAATATCGAGAAAATTTCAAAATAGAACCCTAGACATCCCAATTACAACTTTCGTCAATCGTACTTTTTGTGGTGGTGTAATGGATAGCGTATTGCACTCTTCAACCCAAGTTTGCGGGATCGAAGCCGTGGATTTTTAACACTGAAGAAAACCTTTGTACGCCTTTCTTCGAAGGAGAAGTAACACCGGCGGTCCCATGTTGTAGATTTACTACAATTAAAATATCCTTAAGCCTAAAAGAAGCCTCTCAGCTAGATTCAAATCGCCGGTGTCGTCGGTTTCGATTGATACCTTCTTTCTCCGCTAGATGGTGAAAGGAGTGTAGCGAAATTTGCGTGATCAGACGGAAGAGCGGGCCTGATGGCCCGAGTCTCGCCACGTAAAAAAGAGCATTAAATAACTAACTACTCTTCTCGTTTACTAATAAACTTGTCTCTAAAAATCCTCCACCGTTGGAATTTATTTACTTTATTATGCTATATAATATATCAGAATAAATGTAACAATTTTCTTTTGTAGGGGGGTCCAAGATGTTCACTTTTTGCCAATAAACACGCGGGAAATTTCATATAAAGACTTTACACAATCAACAGTTACCCTTCTTCTTGCACTAGTGTTTACACCTCTTGCACTAGTGTTTGGCAGGCCACATTTTCACGGAAAGATTTCGTTTTTCCGCCGAATGCCATTAGACGACAAGTTGTATATTATTAAGGGCATATAATACATGTGTAACTTAAATGAAATTTTACGTCATATAACTCCACCAAGTTGAGAATGATGTTTACAGGAGAGCGCCACCGTCTGTGTTTACAGCCGAAGCGACAGAGACGGAGATATTAGGACACTCTAATCCAATTAAAAATGGGACCCTGCGAAACTGTTTCAGGAAAAGCGCGATTTATTTTGTCACAATTCTGTTATCTTCCAATTAATATTTTAACTGTATTTGGACGTGTCTGCACCTCATATTAGAAGAAATAAAATGTAATTTTTTCAGAAGAATAATTCAATTTTGATTGATGAGCACACAATTTGTACAGTAACATTCATATACTTGTAAATCATTTAATTGAACTTAAGTAGTTTCTCATAATATATACCAAATCAAATTCATATTACCTAAGAAGCAACTACCACCGTAATGAATATTCCTCAATATTTATATCTTCAATATTTGTTACTTCATTAGTCTTTACTATGGTTCTTTACTATTAGAAATTGCGAACCGATTAAAATTTTCTAAATGACAATCGTTTTCTTTTATTAATTCTTTCTCATTTTCTAAAAATATTACATCTCTACTCCCATGAATTACTTTATCTTCTACATCAAAAATACGAATAACCTACGAAGATAGCTTGTTTTGCTCAATTACCAATTTTTTTCTGGATATATCATAATTCCTATAGTATGTTCTACATCCAAATATTCTAAAATATTGTAATGAAGAATATTTTAAATACTTGCGACAGTAAATTTAATGTTTTGGTACTTTATTGCATAAAGTAAAAAAAGATGAATGCAGAAGAATACAAAATGTTTGAATTCATCCATAACTCGTATTTCCCAAAGCTACACCCATAAACAACTCGCTTCATGCTTCACGTGACTTTTGTTAGCGAGACTGACTGTACAGACCCGTGTTTACACTGTTAGTACCACGACTTGCCGCAATCACCTTCATTCTTCGCTTGGTCGAGCTATACATAAATGAACGCTTCTCTGGCGTCATTTGATTATTATGTAACTTCCAAGTCTGACTGCAGCACACTTAAAATATCTTTGCTCCATGAGGTTAAAGTTGGCGAATCGATGATTTCAAGTTTTTAAGTTCCAAGATTGTCTAATATGAAAAACAAAAGTTAGTAAGTGTACATAAATAAACTCAATGTCCAGCAATCATCTGTCACTTGTCTGCTTTTACAAAAATGTTTTATGTTATATAATGATAAGTAATGCATCAGGTTTCTAAGTTATGATGAGTAGTAGGATATTCTTAGCAGTTCACATTCAAAGTTTCTCACACATCATTCTTCAACAACAAATATTGTTCGAGAATTTGTAAACTTGCCGCATTACATCATTTTTGGAAAATAAGAACAAAACACGGTATTTTCGTATTCTTGGTTTTCCATATGATACGTATGTTATTTAGACTTTTCAGTTGTAACTTATTATTATTATTATTATTTATTAATATTAATTTATTATATTTTTATTTATTATTATTACTAAATAATAATAATAATAATAATAATAATACTTTTTCGGAATGTATTCTCAGTGGTTTAGCTAGGATTGCATTATTTAAACTACATCATTTAATATAAAGAGCCTTCCAGATCTTCGAAGCGTAGAGGAATGTCGCATGTCCTGTGCGAACAGTTTGCTTTCGGAATTAAAAGGCGGAACGTGGAACGCCACTCCAATTGGGCGTAATAAACGGCGTTTGTCGTCGAGCACGTGCCGGCGCGACGTGCACGTGTGCTGTCTGCCGCGGCGTGTCACGATGCTACGTGCAGTCATAAACCCCTTCCTTTATAGGATCACTACGCTGATGACTCACTGCACATCGCACCTCCCTGCCCTGCCCCGATGCCGTGCGCGTCACTGGAACACAGTCCAGTTCAGTCCTACCTAGCATAGCTCAAGTGCTCTGTCCCAACCATTCCATCCCAGCCCAACCCTCATCCCAGGCCGATTTCCAGCCTCCATTTATCTCAGGTCCCATCCCAGGTCCCTTTTCACAACTTTATCAGCCCCAACCCAGAACCCAACTCATGCCAACCCCCACATCAGCATCCAGCTCAGTCTCAATCCCTTTCCGACCCCTTTCCCATCCCCATCCAAGACTCAAGTTCAACCCCCAGCCCCCCAACCCCCCAGCATCCAGCCAGGCCCCCAACCTCAGCCTAGCTCTCAGCCCAGCCCTCAGCCCAGCCCTCAGCCCAGTCCTCAGCCCAGTCCTCAGCCCCAGTCCTCAACCCCAACCCCCAGCGCGGTCTCCAGCTCAGCCCCCTGCCCAACCTCCAGTCCCCAGTCTAGCCTTCAGTCCAGTCCAGCCCCCAGACTAGTCCTCAATCCAGCTCCAATGTGCCTAGTTACTTACATCGTGAATTAATCCAATTCAAAATGCAACATTTCTTCTTCTTCGTCGTCGTTTTGGTTGACCCTTATTACCCCCTTACGGCGGCCTAACTTCTTCTTCCACTCTCTCTATTGTTCCTAAGTTCCCAGGAGGTATCTGCCATCCAGCCAATGTCTTCTCTACGTTGACTCTCCAACCAGGTCGAGGCCGGCCTCTTTTTCTTCTTTCTTGCGGTCGCTAATCCAAAAGCTTCTTTGGAAGGTCTATTGCTCTGCATTTTCTGCACATGTCCAAAACATGGCAGTTGTCTTCCTTTCGATTTCGTGCAGTGTATCCAAATTCAAAACCATGACTCTCTATAATTCTTTCATTTGTATTTTCTCTCTTCTTGAGATACTGCTGATCTTCCAAGAAAGTCCGTTTCCATTACCCCTCAACTTTGTTCTCATTTGTTCTAAGCATTGCCATATCTCAGCACCGTACAGTACAACACTTTGAATTATTATTCTATATATCATTAGTTTTGTTTTTTACTGATGTTCTTGTCCCATAGGATAGAGTTTAGAGAACAGATGAGTTTTCTGCTTTGTTTAATCATGCAAATTCTTTTGCAGTTAAATGCCGCTTGTACAAACACCATGCCATTCAGTGCGCAAAAGCACTATATCTCGTTATTTATTTTCTGGTTAATCAAATTAAAAATTTCAATATTTCTATTTCATTAAAGGCACTAGCCTAAAACGTCATACAATTCATTGCACCAAAACACTCCATCTTGCTACATACATCATGCATTAACCAATTCAAATTTCCAATATTGAGTTGCGTTTGAAGGCGCTAACCCAAACGCCATGTCGCTCAATGCGCAACAGCACTATACTTAATTATTTTCTCGTTGATAATACCAAAATCCAACATTTCTGATGTCTTCACAAACGTTAGTTCAGACGCCATTTTCGATGCCATGGCTCATACTCATATTCGATTGAGGTCGATTACAACGTTGCGAGGTATTTTAAAGCGCCTAACTGAACGTCACTCAATTCAATGCGCCAACGTACTTTCCATATTATTTGCATAGTCCATTAACCCAATTGCCAATTCAACATTTCTGTTGCTTCAAATCGTTCAAATGCCGTGCAGTTTAATGCGCCATTTTCGATGCCATGGCTCATACTCATATTCGATAGAGGTCGATTACAAAACATCCTAATGAGTTTAAGGCGCTACCTCAAACGTCACTCAGTTCAATGCGCACAACGTACTTTACCATATTATTCGCATAATCGATTAACTCCATTTAAAAATTGAACATTACTATTGTCTTCAAATTTATTTGAAATACCATGCAGTCAAATGTGCCATTTTCGATGCCATTGCCCCTTCTCATATTCGATAGAGTCGACTCCAACGTTGCTAAAGCGTTTAAAAGCCGTAACTCAAAGTCTCTCAATTCAATACGCGAACGTTCTTTACCATATTATTTGCATAGTCGATTAACCCAATTCAAATTCAAACCTAACTAATTTGACCCTAACAAAATGCAACTGTTGCCTTCAAAATCGTTCAAATGCCTTGCAGTTCATGCGCCACTTTCGATGTCATGGCTCATGCTCGTATTCGCAGAGGTTGATTTCTACCTCCGTGAAGGCGGACAGCAAAGTGTTAATGAGCAGTTATTCCTGCGCGTCAGGCCGCACGCACTGCTAATGAGCCACTTTGTGAGCGTGCGCACGGGGAGAGCCTCGGAAGAGTGCGTCGTAGCAGTCTCAACCTGGTATCTCCCTGCCGCGAGGTCGTTGGTGCAGTGCAATGCAGAGGACCGGTAAATTTTTGCATTAAGGGCCGTATTCATAGTCGTCACATAGAATAAGAAAATACTTAAGCTATAAGAAGTTACTTTTGGTAAGGAAATGCTATGCACATTTGGTATTCATAGACGATACTTAAACATAAGTACGCCGCTAGCAGCGTCGTGTGGCAACAGCGCATTGGAGGGTTCACAGGCACTTGAATCCTGCCTGAAACGTCCCATCAAGCTGGCCGTGAACTATTCTTATGCATGCGTCCGTAGGCATCCGTGGGGTAACATAACCTACAGAATTACTTAAATAGTGGTAGTAACTTAAATAGTGTCTTAAATTGTGGGAAATCGGTAAACCTCAGTTAATTGTAGCTGATTTTTGCCACCAACGTTTACCAAAACATGTCCTTTCGTCCGGGAAAACGCTACCTTTTCTTAAATATTCTTGATCATTGTGCTTCCAGACGGTTGTACATATCACGAAGAACAATGCAACTACAACTGCTACGAAGAACAATGCAATTATAAACATTTTTATAATGTTCAAAATCGTAGTCCACATTACGACTATTTTCAACCCCCAAGAGACGAATCACTTATAGCTATAAGTGGAAGCTGGCCTTCCTTATAGCTATAAGAAGTTCCTTATGCAAGCGGATAAGTTGCCACTATGAATTGAAAAACTTTATAAGGAACCCCTTAAGGTTTTCTTATTATAAGTGATGACTATGAATACGGTCTTAATCTCGGAAGGAAAACGCAGACTCTTGCCTCGACCGGGAATCGAACCCGGGGCCGCCTAGTGGAGCGAGCATGCTGACCAAGAGCTACCCGCGAGGTCCAAAGAAATCAAATATACACTTTAATTTAATCGTGAAAGATAATAAGATATGTGGATAAAACATACTGATATTTCTAATCGTTGAGATTAAATTTCACTTAAAAATCAAATATGAATGGGTGAAAACCAGAAAGGTATAAGTGACATTTTATAAATTCTGAAAAAAAACTTTCCTTAATTCAATATTTCTGTAAAGTCGCGGTGGTGCTTTGTTTCATCATTAAAACCACGCCATTCCAATTGTTCATTAAAGCCACTAAATTATATTGCTACTGAAATATAGTCTAAAATAAATAAGTTTTTCTCAAATATTATAAAACGTCACTTATATCGTTCCAGTTTTCACCCATTCATATATACTTTAATTTTATAGCGGAAGACTAATAATCATAAAAGACTATTAAACCTGTTATAGATTTGATAGGTTATTAGACTCATCTAAGAACGAGTACACTGTACTTCTGCCGGTCGGCTGGCAAACTAATGTCGTGTCGGTCTACAATCTGGAGCACTTGCAATACCGTTCGGGACGCATTTCTTATAGCAACATCTACGAAAATTCCCGAACAGAACTGTTTTAAATTCAGTGAAAGGGGTTCAAATCACCGACAGTAAACAATTCTGAATTCTCTATTGCTTTTTCTGCATACCATAAACTCTTACTTGATTAAACTGGGTGGTACCAGAGAAATCGTGTGGATAGGTAAAAGGAAGTCATCTCCCACATCCAAAATGTATTTAAACTAAATAAAGATGAAGCATACATGCTTTGAGACGTTTATCTCATCATCAGTGCCCCCTATCAGATATGTAAAGGAAAAACATGAAAACATGGCATAAAAACAGAAAAATTATGAAAATTTAGACATAGAAAAATTAAATAATACAGTTATCTTAAATAAAACTATACACCCAAGCCACGTAGTACAAAGCATGGCTTTTTAAAAAATTTGAAAGCTAGTCGACGCCATATTGTGCTCTGGGCGGCTTTGTAAGCTACATTGATCTTTTGCAACTGGGAAAACAAGCGACCGATACAACAAATAAATGGAATGTAGTAAGTCTTGACAACGACATAATGAACAAATGGCGGCAGTTATAATTCATTCTATTAATTTTAATATTTAAATTTAGAATTTTTACTCTAAAACGGATTTATAAGAGCGAATGATATGTTTTGAGTCCACTACCTTTCATTCATAGCTCAGATCAGGAAATTTGGATGCGTTGAAGGTACAAATTCTTTCTAAATGAAAACACACAAGTATTTTAAATAAATGAAGTCTGTGGAAAATTTAAATAGGTAGATTTCCATTTACCATGATATAAATGCGAGTGTTCATACTTACAGTGATGAAGAGTGAGTATGTGACATTACGCAATAAATTCAATTTTTCTTCAGGAAAAAAGAATGCCCTCACATATGAGCCGACGTTTCGGAATTAGACATTTTAAATCCAGTTTTAGATTATTTTTTGTCAAACCGTTAGCATTCGATTTCAAAATTCCATTGGAATTCTCGTGTTGCCAGTGGAATGCATTGTAACTGAATTGCTTGCAGGTCATATTAAATAACATGACAAAACTAATATTTTCATGGACTTTATATTCCGACTGTTTCGTTCCCAATATCATTGCTATCTACAATTTTACCATGCGTTTCAGAGAGTAAATACATTTTCGAACGATGGAACTGTAAAACAGTCACATTTATTATTATATCTTGTAATAAATTACACCACACAAAAGGAGGAGCGGTAGAAAAAAATAGCCTACTATATTATTTCAGTAGTATACCTTCCCTTTGCGGCTCTCACACACAACCAATCTTTATAAATGAGGTCTATAAGAAAGATAATTTCACAGAGACGTGACAAATTGCACTTTGTCTTCAAAATATGAAAGATTTGGTTAAAAACGCAATCAAGTTTCACGTAAAATGCATCCCGCAACGCACGTCAGGATTTTTGAATTTATATCGTTAAATGACTCCTAATCATCTAAACGATTTAGCCGCTAGTGTGTTCACACACGGACGGACGGAGGAACGAACGGATAACAGAAAAACATTCAATTCAATTTTTCGGTATAAAGGATCCACAAAATATGGATCTGGCTACGCCAATGTTAGAGAATTTTTCCCCCTAAATTTAACAACTAGGTTTATCCAATTTTCACTCCAGGATCCTGTATTAAGAGTTTTTGTGCCGAAAATTAGCAGTTTATTTGTGCTGCATTACATAACTTTCTCTTTACTCCGTAGCTAGAAAGTAAAAGCACTTGACTCAACAAAATGATGTAATGAACAAATGACGGCAGATAAGCGTTCATTCGATTATTTTTACAATTTTATTAAACTTTGTGTTTATATATAAAATCGGTTATTAATAGCAAGCGACAACAAATCTGAGGCCTTTTAATTCATGTAATGTGTTAATTCGTGAAATATTCACTAAATATCACTTCTCGCTATGAGAGTCGTGAATTTACCGGCCATTACAGCACTTCTCGTGATATTAATAATGATAATTCCACTCGCGAAATTAAAACCGATTGTGCTTAACTATACATACAAAATGCCTCAATCAGAGCGGTGTATCTAAAAATGTTTATCGCTTTTTCTATCCAATTTTTCTTACCGTTTCTCAATCCTGGCCAATCAAAAACTGTGACTCATCTATTTTAGGAGGCGGTAAATATAATTCGCTTTGTCGATGTCTAATTAACCGCGTATGCATTATAGTATAATATCTTTGATTTTAACCTATCTTTCAGTTATTTTCAATATATGACACATTTTGGAACTCTGTTGGACGTAATTTCATTCGTGGAATAGTCCTGTACACTCGTGCTTTTGAAATTCTCAGATAAATCCCCTCCTCGCTTCGCGAGTCGGATATTTATCAACAATTTCCGAAGTATCTTGGTATTACCTATGACTATTTCACTCATGTCTATCGTGTTGTAATTAACCAATGCTAATCAAGGATATATTCAAATTAAACCAATCCCAGATGTCAATCGCCATATATCACTTTGTTTACCTTTGCACTCCGCTGTAATCACTTTGTTGACCTTTTAAGACAACGATAGCAATTGTTTCATGTTCAAAATAGCTTGTGCGCATCAATATAATATTAAAATATGTCGTTTTAGTAATATTTAAAACTCTGAAATAGAAACTGTTTTAAAGATTTGTGTCGAAAAACAGCGAAAGAAAAAGAAAAAGCGTGTGGAAGCAATTTCAAGAATTTTGTGAAGAAATAAAATACAAATGGACAGCACAAACTACAAATTAACAAATTGCACATATTTTAGGCAATTAATGTGTTTGATGTGAAGAGTACAAAGAATATGCTATCAAAACTATGTGGAACGTTACAACCAAAATTATTCAGGAAATACTTTAATGAGTACTTATGTGTGTTCAATACATTCGAAATTGAGGAATTTCGCTGCTAATTCAGCTTGTACATCTTTCATTTCAAATACTTCCACGGAAGACCCAGACATGAAAAGCTCAACTTCCTACAACTTTACTAATTGTGTTTTTAATACATGTTCTTGTAAGTAGCCTTGTTTAAAAATTGTTAAAAGTTTTATTACCAAAAATCGAAACATATTTTTTAATCATTTTCTGTAATAAACTGTTATTCAAATGTTACTTTTTTTATTATAAGTTATTCCAGGAGGCAGTGATAAGTTGGAGCTGAATGAAAGTCTCATTTTTCGGTAGTAAGTTTGAGTAATATTTATCTTGTTGTAAGTCCTGTGATTGAAATTATCCTTTCGATTCATGTAATGTGTACATTCGTGAAATAGTTACACTAAATATCACTGGAAGTGCTGTGATACCCGGTAAATTCATTCCTCGCTACGCGTGTCGTGAATTTACGGACTATCACAGCACTTCTCGTGATATTGCTTATGATAAATACTGCAGTGAAAAAGCGGTCCACATAATTATCGTTCAACGTCAACCAGTACCAAATACTCCAACTTCTACAATATGAAGTGACGTGCTTTGCGTGGCGCCTGTAGTGGGCATATACTTCATAAATTATAACATATTTTGCTCGAATAAAACAATATTACCAAACGAACGACGTTATGAGAGAGTTCAGTAAATCTCATGTGTGCAAAAAAGGAACATAAACGAGTTTCATACACGCTATTTGTAGTAATAACATTAGTATACATTATTAAATGATTTAAGAAGCTAAGTTAATTTGTATGGTCTCAGACCCATGTTATAACGTCAAGTCTACTATCTAAGCAACGAATTTGTTTGTTGACACTTAAAATGATGAATGGAAATACTACGTCTAGTATTGTACTTCTAATTTGTCACGTCATCCATTTAAGCAACAAATGTAGTTTTTCATAAAAACTACCGTTTCAGCCACGTTGTAAACGACTACACACGGGTAAAAACTAACCTCTTCAGTTTATTCTGAATAATTGAATTAAAAGAGAGCAGGAGAGGACAGAAGATGCAGTGTGGTAAATTCCAAAGAGAAATGGCTGTATGAGAGACTGTGAGAGACCTTGGCTGTATGAGAGGCTGTTGAGAGACCTTCAGAAGTCTCGATGGGTTGGTAGGGATTTGGCCCCGCACTTGGAGGCATCTGGAATCCTTGAGGCTGTCCCCAGGGCGGTGCGGGGTTGAGGTATGAAGCGGGAAAAGGGTTACGTAAAACAGAACAACCTAGAACAGGGGTGTCCAAACTTGCAATGCCACAACTAAAACCTTTAATATCGTTGCGGGCCATATTTTCATTACTCGAGCGATCCACACGTGACCATGAATTGTTGAACCAGGCAGTTTGCCTGATTGCTCTTGATCGGGGGGAGGGGAGATGGAACCAAGCTTGATATCTAATTCTACCATGCATAATACTGTAAAACACATTGGGATTTAATTTTATGAATATACTAGAAAAAAATCCTTAAATCTAAACATAACCTATTTTATGTTAAGGGATGTTGACCGTGACAAGGCACATGCGCTAAGCGTAATATTCTCGCGCGACATTCATGCAAGGGACTTTCACGTTTGTCTAATAACTAGGGAGAGGAGTTTTGTATGCCCTAAAAAATCTTGAAATATGCTATTAAAAACGCATTAATTACCTAAAAATTCTGAAATATGCACTTTAATAAGTCATGTAAATTAATATTTCATTTCCTGTATAACATTTCTTCATCAAATTCAGGAGAATCGTGCTTGCAATAAAAAGATATTTTTTTTTCAAACATAATATAATCTATCTTACCTCGCGGGAAAAAGAATGAAGTAAATATTCACCTTAATGAAGTACATTGTATGTCTTGTCGCATTCTTCTCCCGGGTTAGAAAAAGGTCATTTAAAAAAAAATATCCCATATTTGCACAAGTGTATTATTTCTATAAGAAAGAAAAAAGACAGAAATTCATTCTAATAAATGAAAGCTCCCAAAGAAATAGTAGATTCTACGAAAAGATGAAACGTTTTGAGATAAGTGTATTTTTAACGAAATGTGCAAATATGCGTATATAATTACCCGAACATGCACCAACAGGAAGAATCGGGCAAATATGCACAAATATGTCTACATAGCAGTCAATACTAAGCAAATGCAAAGAAATTTCACTTATCTACGCACTGAAGCAGCGGACAAAAATATGGGTAGTAATAGAAAAGCACTCCCTAATAACCTTTTTCTACTCCCGTTGTATAATGCTGTCGTTGGTTGGCTGCAACCAGTTGCATAATGATAGCCATTTCGATACAGTTTCATTATGATACAGGTTCTTGACCAATAACTGAGACGCTTACAAACCAAGTATTGGCAATTCATTAATCATTAAGAATCGGTGCAGTAAATGTTTCGTTCGAGTGTGTACAATAAATTGCATTTAATATTATATTATGCTTCTCAGTTTTAATTTCTTTTATCAGTAGTAATTTTTACGTGACATTTTATTTAAAATAAATTGGATCATAATTTCACTTTAATCCTATCTGACTAGCGCAGTGGTTGTTATTACAGAGAACATTTGAGTGACGTTATGATCTGAACGCTACCCGTTTTGTGTTATTTGCTGCTGCCGTGTGATTGTCCTTAAAAACCGGCCAATTTTTAGTTTAAAATATTTAGTGAATGGTAGTTCTTTCTGGTGTTGACGTTTCCAGAAATGAGAGAAAATGCGAAAATGGTGATGTTGGAATATTATTGCGCAACCTTTGTAATCGCTCGCAAGCGCTGTGGTAAAACAAAGCCGACTGCGGGTGTAGGGTAGAGAGGTGTCCGCTAGGTGGCCTTGGCTGAATCTTGCATGTCGACTGCCACGAACGATTCAGTGGAGATGTTTAACTTATAAAAGTTACCATAAGTCGTAGAAAAAGTACCGTATGAAACTCGATGTAATGGGTATTAATACACTCGTGTGAAGTTTACGATACTCGCTCGTACCTCGCTCGTATCGTAATATCACACTCGTGTATTAATACCCATCATTACATCATCGTTTCATAATGTACTATTAGCGGGCCACAATAAATGGCCCACGGGCCGTCAGTTGGAAAGCCCTGGCCTAGAAGATAGCGAGCAGGGAGGGGAAGAGGAAAGTTTAATCCCGAAGGAAGGAAGAGGCGGCGGCGGCGGCGAATACGAGCGGCGACGGGGGTGGGGGGAGGGAACGAGGAAGAGAAAAGAGGGGGGGTTGGAGGGAGAGCGGGTGGAGGGTCGTAAAAAGGAATACGACACCAGCGCCGCGACCGTCAAATCTGCCACCTACGCCTGCGCCACACTCGGGACCGCAGGAACCGCCTTCGTCACTCAAACCACAGCCGCCCCCCACTAAGACCACTCCTCGCCTGTTTTCGCCACCGCCCCGCCGCCGCTGCGACTGGTGGTGCATACAGAAACATCCGTTTCTAGGTGTGAGTTGATCTCTACCTACAACTCAGCCTACGATTTCACCTCCGTCTCCAACTCCTATTCAGTCGTCGACTCCAACTCCCATTTCATCTCCGATTTCACCTCTGGCTTCACTTCCAACTTCAACTTCGATTCCATATGCCATTCCACCTCTCATTTCACTTTCGGCTTCACTTCATGTTCCATCTCTAGCTTCACTTCCGAAACCCACCTACAACTTTCACTTCGTATTTCACATCTGATTCCAACTTCAACTCCATCTCTAATTTCTCGTCCGATTGCGCCTCTGGCTTCAGTTCCAGCTTCACCTCTAACTTCACGTCCGACTACACCTGCTATTCTACTTCCGACTTCCACCTCCGATTCCGCGTCTGACTTCACCTCCGATTCCAGTTACGACTTCACCTCCGATTCCATTACGACTTCACCTCCAATTCCACTTCTAACTTCACCTCCAGTTCCACTTCCGTCTTCACCTCCGATTCCACTTCCGACTTCACCTCCGATTCCACTTCCGACTTCACCTCCGATACCTCTTCCACGATTTTGAGATCACCTCCCATTCCACATCCAACCTGGAATGGCCTCCGACTCAACCCCTTAACCCCGATTTCCACTTCACCCGCATCTCCACATCCGACCCCATCCCCGCCGCCACCTCCATCACCACCGTCTCAATATTGCTTCAATCTCCTTGCCCACATTTGCTTACTCGCCCTCTTCTCGGTGCGAGGGTTCGAGTGGCGAATTTTCGAGTAGGTACAAACTAGATCGAAGCTGGAAAATATATATTATATTTCTCATAACATACAGTCGTAAAACGTCACTCAGCGTTCTGGAACACACATCAATCCCAGGCATAGTTTTCATTGCTACGCACGTTTAATATATAATTTAATAAAATGAATTTGTCCCCGATCCGCTTTATGCTACATGATCCACAATGACTTGACTAAGAATCGTCTCCTATTTTATTTCAGTAGTATACATACCTTTTGCTTCTCTCACTTGCAACCAATCTTTCTAAATGAGGTCTCTAAAGAAAGAGAATTTCACGGAGATGTGACGATTTGCACTTTGACTTTACAAAATGAAGTATTTATTTTTAAAAAACAGCATCGAAATATTCATGTACATTGCAACCCGCAACGCACGTCAGGAGTTTGAATCTATATCGTTAAATAACGAGGCATAACGAGGTTAACGAGGCGTTCTAGGGCCTTAAAAATTAAAACTTTGAGACCAAAGGTCTCAACAAAAAGTTCCTCACACCATAATATACAGGATGAGATCTTCTTGACCATTCTATTACATTTTTGCTGGTTCGACGCTTCTCGATTCTACTGCACCTGTTCAGAGCCTGCAGAACCGAAAACTGTATGCGAAATTACTAATTACTTGATATTCTATGCGAAATACAGGGATGTACTACTTTACTCGATAATAAAGTTTAATAAGAATAGTTTGTATTGGCAAAAGTGTATTATATGTTATCATTTACAACTCCATCACCACCGTCTCAATATTGCTTCAATCTCCTTGCCCACATTTGCTTACTCGCCCTCTTCTCGGTGCGAGGGTTCGAGTGGCGAATTTTCGAGTAGGTACAAACTAGATCGAAGCTGGAAAATATATTTGAACTTCGTAATTCGCCATGCCTGTCAGGAGCATTCTGTTTCTCAGAACATACAGTTGTAAAACGTCACTCAGCGTTCTGGAACACAAATCAATCCCAGGCATAGTTTTCATTGCTACGCACGTTTAATATATAATTTAATAAAATGAATTTGTCCCCGATCCGCTTTATGCTACAAGATCCACAATGACTTGACTAAGAATCATCTCCTATTTTATTTCAGTAGTATACATACCTTTTGCGTCTCTCACACGCAACTAATCTTTGGAGATGAGGTCTCTAAAGAAAGAGAATTTCACGGAGGTGTGACGATTTGCACTTTGACTTTACAAAATGAAGAATTTATTTAAAAAAACGCATCGAAATATTTATGTACATTGCAACCCGCAACGCACGTCAGGAGTTTTGAATCTATATCTTTAAATAACTCCCAAACGAAGCGTTCTAGGACCCTAAAAATTAAAACTTTGAGACCAAAGGTCTCAACGAAAAGTTCCTCTCACCGTAATATACAGGATGAGATCTTCTTGACCATTCTATTACGTTTTTGTTGGTTCGACGCTTCTTGATTCTACTGCACCTGTTCAGTGCCTGTAGAACCGAAACTGTATGCGAAATTACTAATTACTTGATATTCTATGCGAATTACTTGATATTCTATGGGTGTACCACTTTGCTCGATAATAAAGTTTAATAAGAATAGTTTGCATTGGCAAGGATATATTATATTGTTAGCAATTACAAAGTGACATATAGAACAAGTGACGAAGGATTAGAGGGCCTTGAAGAAAAGTATATATTACAGGATTAATATGGAAATGGAAAAATAAGGAAGAGGGTGGGGTATAAGATGCTTGAGTTCTCGCCCGGGTACGCTAGTCTAATAAAAATCTGTTCGTTTTTATTTAGATTAAAACTTAATTATTTACTAATAATATCAAATATATAATAATTGACGTTCTCCATATGTCCACCAAGATATTGGAAATCCTCATCTGCATCATTGGGCAAGAACAAGGGTGAAACATTTGTCTATCTGCCATCAATAAAAAGTATCTACAATGACATAAATATCCTTGAGCGCAGCCAATTCAGTTGACAACAAAATACAGATACTGGTTTTCTGTTTATGAAAATATTTTCCCCCTGAGTATGAGTATAACAGATGCTCGTATTTCAAAGACGAGGCAAATTCGCTCGGTGTGTCATGGACAGCAAAACCCTATTCTACTGGCCTGACATCTAGCGGATTTTGTGTGAACTCCCGCGGCGCTCCAGCAAAATAGTATCGTGCAGGACTCTAGTGACAACAGTGTACGAAATGGTGCAGAAGGGCACATTATACTTCGGTTTTTCTTTCTTGGCGCGTGGGGAGGGGGTGTCATCAAAATGGAACATCTCTCGGTATTTCGCGTCGTCGCTCTCGTTTCGAGAACAAAGCGAAATACCGTGAGATATTCCATTTTGATGACACATTCCCACGCGACAAGAAAGAAAAACCGAAGAACAAGATTGTGGAGCCAGAGGTCTCACAACAATGTAAACCAGTTATTCGAGACACGTCGAACGATACCGCACATGCCTCGATTGAAGGATCGGAAGACGTTTAGGCCTAAGTGACGGAAGGACAGAAACTAACGAACTCACAGTGACACGCAGATTACTCGGAGATTACTAAGTAACGGACCAACACAAACTAACGAACTCACAGTGACACGCAGATTACTCGTAGATTACTAAGTAACGGACCAACACAAACTAACGAACTCACAGTGACACGCAGATTACTAGGAGATTACTAAGTAACGGACCAACACAAACTAACGAACTCACACTGACACGCAGATTATCCGCAGATTACTCTGTGTAGGAATATCGTTATCAAATATCAAAAGCAAACGCAAGGATATTATCAATTTCTACTAAATGATATTCAGCTGATGGGTTTGTAAGGCGGGTTCTCATTTACTTCTCATTTTTTTAACCCGAAGACATTTTCGCATTTGCATTCTGTCATGTGTAATATTGATAAATAGCAAGAAAATCGATAAGTAGCAATATCGATCGGAAATTCTATTCCTTTTGTTATGCATTCTTTTATTTCTTTGTCGGTAAGAAAAGTAAGATTTTTAAATACTACTTAGTTTTGTCACTTTTTTCAATAAAATTCATTATATAATAATTGTGTTGATGTGTAATAAAGGAAAGGATGTTTTAAATTAAAGAAGTATGGCTTTTTAATACTCGTAATTTGTCTCTCAAAGGAGAAAGATAAAATTTTGCTCTTCTAGTGAACGTGACATACGCGGAAACGTGGTAAACTCTTTCTTAATAGCAAAAGTAAACTTACGAGCTTTGAAATAAAATACAAATAGTGTGATAAACATGAACTTATTCCCGCGAATGGGACCAAATAAAAAAGGCAGTTTATTTCGCATAGTTCGTGGGGCTGATATATTTGAATTTCACTTTACAAGCCACCACGAATGGCAGTATTTTACAATTCCCCTATTGCTCTCTTCAACTCCGGTTAAGCTGAATACTCTGGTAGAACCCACAGCAAAGAACGAGCAGTAGCTGCAATAAACAGAACAAACAGCGGGAAAGAGTAAGAAATATGCCCAGCAACGTCTTGGAAACGCAATCTACATGCAAAACAGCGCAGAAGAATGCGACAGCCAAGTGCCAGGCTCACTTTTAGAGAGAACATTTCCTGCCATGTTGATCTTAACCCGGTTGTACTGTTCGGCTTTCGGTGACCTGAAAATAAATTTGTTTCGCTCTCACAGACATGTTTGACTAGTGAGTATTCTAATGCTTTCTGACTTTGTTATGTATCTAAATATCTATAAATGTATGTATTATTGTTTTGTTAATTCGTTATAATTTTCCCCAAAAAATTAATTATTCCACACGTACTGTTTGGTTCTCCGAGGTCCAGTTGTCAACTAGTGGTACTAAAACAGCACGTACTTTCTTATCCGCTTTTTCACGCAAAATTATGCGAAAAGTACTCAAATTTTCGAAAAAGTGAACGTGACCTACTTTCAAAATCTTTCTTTAAAGAACAGATTTCATTAAAGAAAAATGTCTATCTCCATAATTAGTTGTAGGAAGACGTGAAAAATTTTTCAATTTTTGCACGTTTCGAAAAATCAGGGTTTTTAATGAATATAAAAACTTGCACCATTCTCTAAAACGTCATTCACACAATCCAAGAAGAAATTAACCAAAAACATTAGAGCTATTTTTTTAAGTTTCAAAACATGCCTCAGAGGCCTCACATAAAATGCTCCCAAAAATTAAAATATCGGTATGAAATTCAAGAGGCCGTGACATCAGCCAGATCAATTGGGAATATCAATTTTGGAGAAAATCTGCTGAACGGTTTAGCCGCTAGAATAGTTCACAGACGGACGGACAGACTTTTTCCGTCATTCAAGTTTTCGGTATTAAGGACCCAGAAAACATGGATTCTGGCTACACCACATGTTAGAGGATTCTTTTCTAAATGTAGCAACTGGGTTTATCCACTTTTTCGTTTCCAGAGCCGTGTAATGTGATTTTTCTCTGCCGAAAATTTGCCGTTTTTGCGCACCATTACATAACTTTCTCCCTACTACGCAAGAGGTAGTGAGGAAGTAAAAATCAACCAAAATGGTTTTGAAAGATAAATCTTTAGTGTTGAGTTTAATTTTGGTCGCTTAAAATACTAAACAGCATATCCCCCTTTTTAAACCTCTAAAATAGGCACGTTCAGAAACGGTGACCCTAGGGTCGACGCCCAGGACCGGTGCAAACACGTATCGGCCACAAACTAGGCAACGCCAGAAAGGAGAGAGGCGTTTGAGGTAGTGTTTCACTGCATTTTACGGGTAGGGGTTGGTTTAGATTTCGTAATGCTGATTTTTTTAAATGTTCATTATTTGCTGAAATAATTGCTTTTTATTCAGTCTTATATTGAAAAATTGAAATATTAACAAATCAAACAAAAAAATAAATACATTTAAACGTTATGATGTATTAATTTTTGTAATAAATGAACATATTTTTTCAGTAATGGTTTATTGATTGTATCTTTCACTTTGCTAAAAGAATATTCAAAACTGATCTATGGTATATTATAGAAAGCAATTAAATTGGCGCAGAGAACTCTCGTTCATAAGCCATACCCGAGGACGTGTGCTCGGATGGTTGCCAGAAATTTTCTCACCTTTGTGTTCTTTCTTCATTCGATAACTGTCCCGAAAATTCTTGTCAAGAACAATTAGCATCGGCAATAATTTCTAACTTTAATTGTCATAAATATTAATTTATCATGCAAATGATATTAGTAAAAATTGTCTTTACTATTTAATTTTTACTTACTTTAAATGTGTGTTGTTACAATCGTTACGTAATTATTTGAGGGGGATTCAAACGGTCTTTACAAGTGCTTTGCAAGGTGAGAGGGGGTAATACTTCCCCACTTTATGGATGGCTTCTTGAGGGTGCAATGGGAGACTGAAAGAAGAGAATAGTGAGTAGAGGAAATGGTCCTCATTTTGTCCAGGGCATAAAATATATAGTGTTTAGTATTATCGTGTAGTTCAACAAACAAACGTAGGATACGTACAAAAAGCGAAGGCCCAAATTCCCTTATCTGGTCAACTTTTTCTCTTTTGGCGTTTCTCCGATCGATACAGCATTGCTACAGAAAAGACGGTATCACTTTGCCTGAAACGAGACATGAATTAATGGTGAAGTATTGATGAAAATGAAATACATCATTAAATGTCACGCAAAGTAGTCGTTCACCGCATAAAATGAGAGGGTACGAACTCTGATACCCCGATATACAAAAAAAGTGCGTTGGCCACTTACATTTTTTAGAACGTTCCAAAGTTCTTTTATACGCATCTTGGGACACAAAAATCGAAGGCACCACATTTTCCTACCCGGACACCCTTTTATGTTGTGTCGTTTATCTGTTCGAATTAATGATGGATGATATAAAGAAACATAGGGTGAAATGAAGGATAGATGAAATTAAAATACATCATTCAGTATCACGCAATATGGATTCGTTCACATTATAAGACTGCGAACCGTGTTATCCCCACACGTAGAAAGCGCGTTCATTTATAAATATTTTCAAAGTTTCCAATTTTTCTTTACACTGAAAGTGGGACACGAAACCGAAGGCCTCTCATTTTCTCACCCGGACACCATTTTCAATCCGCATTTGTGTCCTCACCCGGTTGTAATGCGCCGTGGCTCTGAAAAAGCGGTTTAGAGCAGTGGTGTCAAGGTCTCCTACTGGTGGCAGTGGCACACGTCGTGGCACCGTGCCATGCCACGAGCTTCTCTGCGCCACTAGCGTCGGGAGAGGAAACTATTAGTAACCCCGCCGTGGCACCCGTCCGTGGTACTCGTGCCACGGACTCCCGCTCGTGGCATCCTTGACAGCACTGGTTTAGAGCCTCACACTGTTCACTGTGTCATCTCACTTTGAGCTCGGGCTGTTTAGCCAATTTTGGAAAGGTCGAGGCTTTCTGTAATGGATCCCTCCTAATCAACATATTCGTTCCAAACTCGCCAGACCTCGGGTTCGTTTAGATCGGTTGGGGAATTTCGATATTGGGTAAATTCGACTCAACGTTTTAGGCCTTAGCTTTGACCACAGATAGACGGATCGACGTTTTGCCATCAGTTAAATTAATTCGAGAACCAACCAATCCTGAATTCTGACTAGAGTACGTGTTAGAGGAAGCAATTTACTGTATAAAGGAACAACATTTATCGACTTTTTCTTTACCAGGGCCAGGCTATAAGAGCTTTTTTGAAATCGCATTCCTTGTAATCGCACATTACATTACTTTCTCTTGTTGCGTAATAAGGCGAGACAGTAAAAGGGCTGAATGAAAAATAGATGAGATTAAAATACATCATTAAGTATTACGCTAAATAGATTCGTTCACAGTATAAAACGACGGGGTCTGAATTGATACCCCACCACATAAAACGATCGCCTTGGCCACTTATAATAATTATTTATAATACGAGTGGTAAAAGTAACATTTTATTTCGCGGGTATAAAAAGTTGCGACGAAAGAGGTCGATAGAATGAATAGCACAATTCTACGACCAAAATAAAATCACTTTTACTATGTGTGTAATACAATGTTTTAGGCAGCGTTAAAAACGTTCATTTTATTCCAAGTACTATTATTCATTTTATTTTAAGTACTATTATATCAAGTACTATTATTTATTTATTCAAGTACTCAAATCACTTAATTATATATTAAGGTCAGTAGTAATTGATACTGTCAGAAGAAATTATTTTGTTTTCTTAGTTTCATTCTCTTACTTATCTGAATACTTGAGCATTGTCTCACTCTTAGCACTAGTGCTAAAATTGAATTTTACGCATGCTCTGAAAGAACTGCCTTTACTAGTGGTTGTCTGATATCATATTTTTTAAACTTTCCAAGCTTCTTTTTACAGGCAAAGTAGGACACAGAGTCCGAATACCCCTCTCATTTCCCCACCCGGACACCTTTTTCAAACCCTCTTTTGTGTCCTCGATCCGGCGGGAAGCGCTTTGCCCCTGATAAGGCGGTTTACGACCCGCCACAAACACGCGTCCACTTCGTCATCCCGCGCCTAGCACGGCCCTTTTTTCGCCGTATCTGTCCGCCGTAGCTGCTGCTTACGCAACCCCCCCCTCCTCCTCCGCCACCGGAAGGGCGATCATAAAGCGAGAAACGGGGTTCCCCAAGGTGCACTTTGTGGACATAAAAAAAAGAGCGGGGGGGGCAGGGTGCCCATCGCCCTTAGTGAAACCATAAAAGCTCCTCCTTCGCCGCGTAAATATGCCTGTTGCGAAACGAGTCCCACCTTCGTGGCAGTTGCTCGCTTTCCGCACGGGAGGTTCACTTAGAAGATATACGTAAGGCGGACTCTCGACGGAAGTAACCAGACTTCTTCGGAGAACGGTTTAGCAATCTCATACCAATGGGGAAGAGGGTCAAGGACGAAGCCAAAGCATAGTTTTTTCCCCCTCTTTGTTGAGCTAAGGAATTATATTCATCGTTTAGGATTTTTATGATAAGAACCTTAATAAAGGTTCGTTTAATCATTCTAAGTAGTAATTCTTTCAAAGCTAATCGTATGTTTATAAAATTGTTCGAATCTTTCGCCGTGCCTAAAAGCTTCGTAAAAACTCTTCTTCCTTATTCTTAACCTTCCAATCTTACTTTAGTGTCTGTCGATGTAGATACAAGTTGTGCAGTACGAGCAACATAGTGGGTACGAGCAACATAACGAGTTCTTAAAAAAGAAGAAAAAAGAAAGGCGTGGCCATCCATCTGTATCACCGTAGGAAAGGGCTATATCGCCGTAGGAAATGACCTCCCAACTTTTCAGGAAAATAGTCACTAAGGCAGTGTAATAAATGTTCAATTTATAACTTTGCCATATCATTCACTTAAATTCAATTATGTCTTACTACACGTGCCGAGGATTAGGACATCGGACCGGCTTTTCCGCCTGACTACGTAACTTTTGCTATGCTCTTTGCACCATCTAGCGGCGACAGAAGGTATTACTCGTACGATAAAACATGCGATTAGAAATTAGCTCAGAGGCATCTTTTAGGCTAGAGGATCGCTTACATGCAATAACTCTACGACAAAGTACTAGCGTTTTTGCTTCCTCTCCGAAAGAATGCGTACAAAGAATTTTTCGCCCTTGAAACATCCACGTCTTCCATCGGATTTGGGCGCACGAATTTGGGTATAATAATCCGATACACTAGTGTTACACCACCGAAGCAGGAACTTCAAAAATATGCTGTGATATACCAAAAATAGCGGGTAAAATATTCAGGGCAAACGCTTGGGAATGGTGAGAAATACTGTTGAGAATAGTCGGGCCGCCCGATGTTGCTAAGGAACCGAATAAACAATTCTGGTTCTCGGGTTCTCGTAACTGCAACTCGAGCGCTGAAATCAGCCAAGCAATGGCGCAGGGTATCAAAAAATTGTCGTGAAAGGCGATCTAACCGAAAGTAATAAGGATTTAGGGTAAAACAAATTATAAGTTCTGTCCTGTATAGCAAGGTGAACAGGGAGCGTTCATTCTGTGATAAGACTCCAGACTGTGCGGATCGTCTGAATTAGCTGCGGGGAGCGGAGTAGGACTTTGAAATTTTATCGTAAATACGAAAGTGAACTTAGAATTATTTAGGCGATATTGAATTAGGACTTTGAAATATCTTCACTGTGGCGGAATGAAACATGGAAACGTTTCGTACCAGTGCCGGAGAATATTCGGAATTTAAAATAATTCACAACGACTGAAGCTGAACTTGGGATAATTTTAGCGGAAATATAAAAAGAGGATTGTGAACTTTAAAAGAATTTCGCAGTGACGACATTAGAATTTAGCAGGATTCCGAGGGGAAAAGAGTTCGCGAGTAGGCGTCCGCCCAAAACGAAACGAACAGGGTGTATACGTAGACAGAAGTTATTTGTGTTAATGATTATGTTCCGCAAGTTAGAAGACGTACCAGTGAGCAAGAAATAAATAAATGGAATTTGGTGACTGGTCGACCTGAAATTGGGTCGAGGTGCAGAAGATTTCGGGAGGATCCTGTGAGGCACCATCCCTCCACGTCGAGGAAGAGAGCTCATGGTATAGTTCGTACGAACCATTTTCAAAATATATATGCGGTCATGACCAAAGTTCAAAGAATTCAGAATAATCGTTATGTAAAAATATAACTTTATCAAAACAGTAATTAATTAACTAATGAATAAATTTACTGGGATACTGTTTTAAAAGAAAAAATAACTGATTAAAATTGTGCAATCTGGCAAGAAAGTTAGTTTCAGCATATATAGAACTTTTATATTTTTTCACCTTCCGTATGGAAAGCAGATCAAGTGACGTATTGTGCAACGGTAAGCAATAGTCATTAGTCGAACCCAAAGGACAGGTAGAGACAGATAGAGATGACTAGCACGGTGGTGTATGATAGGTTGGAAATTGTGTTGTAGTTGGAAATTATATAATATTAGTTTTTTCTTAGGAGAACCATTATAAGAATAAAATGACCACGTTATAAAATGTCTGACCAATATTATTTTCCAACTTGCACATTAGAAGGACAATCCGCCACGTTACAGTGCCATATCTCAAAACCAAAATATTTTAACACAAATTTTTCAGAAAATATGACACATTGTCGAAAATAGTGTTTTTTCTAATCCCATTGTATAACACTGTTATCTAATGGCTGCAACCAGTTGCATAATGATAGTCATTTCAATGCAGTTTGCATTATGATAGAGGTTCTTGACCAATCGCAGAGACGCTTACAAACCAAGTATTGTCACTTCATTATTCATTTAGAATCATTACAGTAATGTTCGCTCGAGTGTGTATATTAAAATTGCATTTAATATGTATGGTATGATTATATTATGCTTCTCACTTTTAATTTCTTTTAGTAGTAGTAATTTTACGTGAAATATTATTTAAAATAAATTGATCATAATTTCACTTTCATCCTATGTGACTAGCGCAGTGGTAGTTATTGTAGAGAACTTTCAGTGACGTTAAGATCTGAACGCAAGTCAATTTGTGTTTTTGCTGCTGCTGCTGCTGCTGTGTGGTTGTGCTTAAAAATTGGCCAATTCTTTAGTCTAAAATATTAGTGAATGGGGATTTTTCTGCCGCGTTGACAGTTTCCAGGAATGAGAGAAAAATGCGAAAATACTGACGTCGGAATGTGATTGCCCCAACTTCTGTGGTCCCTCGCTGGCTCTCTGGTGAAACAAAAGCCACCTGCGCGTAGAGAGGTGTCCGCTAGGTGCCTTGGCTGAATCTTGCATGTCGACTGCCACGAACGATTCAGTGGAGAAGTTTAACTTATAAAAGTTAACATAAGTCGTAGAAAAGTACCGAATGAAACTCGATGTAATGGGTATTAATACACGAGTGTGATATTACGATACCAGCGAGGAAACGAGCGAGTATCGTTAACCTTCACACGAGTGTATTAATACCCTTCATTACATCATCACTTCATAATGTACTAATCTATATTCCCTAAATTCGAACCTAATACAGGAATATCGAGATTTGTCGGAGTCTGATGAAATCTTCAAGAACGCATATATTTTAAAACCGATTGACATGACCATTTAATCCAGGTATTGCATGCTCCTATACGGAACTTCTTATGTATCACAAAGTGTATAAAAATTACTTATTTTAAGTTTATAATTTCATAAAGAATTCTAAAAATTTAGCGTAATCTGATTTACCCTTTTACTAAAAAAATGCGAATTAGTCGAGATGTACCAATTTTAATTGGGTTTGGATTAGAGAAGTACACTTAAAAAATGATAACAAAAGGTTCCGAAAGAAATGTCCCAACATCTAGTACAATATGATGTTTTGGGAGGGCAATATCCAATATTCGTGAGCGACGTGCTTTAAACAACAGTGTTATTTGTGTTTACTAAAGCGCTAGGGTGATATGTCTGATAAAGACATTGATATTATGCCAGAGATAACTAAACGTCTGACTTTTGATCTTAGTTTTGTATATGTTACTTTAAAACACTGGGTTAGTATGTTCAATAAGTCTTCCATTCTACGTATTCAAAGCTTTTCAAAAATGCGGAAAGTCTGAAAAATTTAGACATATTGAATTATGCGCGTAAAATTTGCCCTCCAACATGGCAGCCCGCGCAAGCTCCAATTGGCAACAGGGAAGAACGGCCATTACCACAGGATTGTGGGGCCTTGTCTCGGACAGATGCTTGGGCACACACAGCATACACAGTTTGTCACACTCCCTGCTTTGTGTGGATGATGTGATGCAATGTTCTTTTGCTTATCGCCAGTTCAACCGCAATTTCACGTGTGGTAATCCGACGGTTCCGTCGAATGTGCTCATTCACAGCTGCAATTGTGGCACTGTAGGCCGTAACGTGCGCCTGCGCCGGACAGTAGCAAAGTCTTTGATGTCGATACTACCCGCCATACACTGCCGCCACTCGCATATATCATGCATCCTACGATAAATTTTAGAGACATGCTACCTTCTGCATGAAGAAATTGGGTCATCCGCTCTGGCTGCTCCGGAGGCAGCCAACACGCAACCAACTGCGGAAACAACGCGAACGAATGACAGAATCAATGCGTCCCCTCCGCCTCTGCAACAAAGAACTAGTGGCACTACAGAATGGCACAGACATTCCCGTATTAGTTCCTATTTCCTTTGTCTCGGATAGCTCTTCAGGCTTGCCACATTCTCTTCCAGTGGCATCTATCGCATCCCAAACTATATGTTTTGGACATTTT
>JAHLJT010005437.1:54594286-54622367 GCA_031308135.1 Acheta domesticus
ACTCATATTAGCTATCTAGCCAGTGTCGAAAATCCGGCCACCGTCGGGAATTGAACTATGGGACCTCCCGGTCAGAGACCCTGCAGTGACATGAGTTGAGCCCGAGTCATCTCTTCCTGTAGGGCGCTTGAATCGTTATATATTCGGTACATGGAAGTAGGAAGTTCAGAGAGCGTGTGGTCCGAGATCTGTCGGTGGACTGGAGATGTTCTGGAATGAGCCTGGAACAATGGACCCAGGACAACCACAGAAATCACATATCAGAGCAGTCGGCTAAGGAATTCCGTTCGGCACCCGACCGTTTCAAATTCCGTTTCCACGAACATACTGATGTTAAAAATATCGAGAAAATTTCAAAATAGAACCCTAGACATCCCAATTACAACTTTCGTCAATCGTACTTTTTGTGGTGGTGTAATGGATAGCGTATTGCACTCTTCAACCCAAGTTTGCGGGATCGAAGGCGTGGATTTTTAACACTGAGGAAAACCTTTGTACGCCTTTCTTCGAAGGAGAAGTAACACCGGCGGTCCCATGTTGTAGATTACTACAATTAAAATATCCTTAAGCCTAAAAGAAGCCTCTCAGCTAGATTCAAATCGCCGGTGTCGTCGGTTCGATTGATACCTTCTTTCTCCGCTAGATGGGTGAAGGAGTGTAGCGAAATTTGCGTGATCAGACGGAAGAGCGGGCCTGATGGCCCGAGTCTCGCCACGTAAAAAAGAGCATTAAATAACTAACTACTCTTCTCGTTTACTAATAAACTTGTCTCTAAAAATCCTCCACCGTTGGAAATTTATTTACTTTATTATGCTATATAATATATCAGAATAAATGTAACAATTTTCTTTTGTAGGGGGGTCCAAGATGTTCACTTTTTGCCAATAAACACGCGGGAAATTTCATATAAAGACTTTACACAATCAACAGTTACCCTTCTTCTTGCACTAGTGTTTACACCTCTTGCACTAGTGTTTGGCAGGCCACATTTTCACGGAAAGATTTCGTTTTTCCGCCGAATGCCATTAGACGACAAGTTGTATATTATTAAGGGCATATAAATATGTGTAACTTAAATGAAATTTACGTCATATAACTCCACCAAGTTGAGAATGATGTTTACAGGAGAGCGCCACCGTCTGTGTTTACAGCCGAAGCGACAGAGACGGAGATATTAGGACACTCTAATCCAATTAAAAATGGGACCCTGCGAAACTGTTTCAGGAAAAGCGCGATTTATTTTGTCACAATTCTGTTATCTTCCAATTAATATTTAACTGTATTTGGACGTGTTGCACCTCATATTAGAAGAAATAAAATGTAATTTTTTTCAGAAGAATAATTCAATTTTGATTGATGAGCACACAATTTGTACAGTAACATTCATATACTTGTAAATCATTTAATTGGAACTTAAGTAGTTTCTCATAATATATACCAAATCAAATTCATTACCTAAGAAGCAACTACCACCGTTAATGAATATTCCTCAATATTTATATCTTCAATATTGTTACTTCATTAGTCTTTACTATGGTTCTTTACTATTAGAAATTGCGAACCGATTAAAATTTCTAAATGACAATCGTTTTCTTTTATTAATTCTTTTCATTTTCTAAAAATATTACATCTCTACTCCCATGAATTACTTTATCTTCTACATCAAAAATACGAATAACCTACGAAGATAGCTTGTTTTGCTCAATACCAATTTTTTTCTGGATATATCATAATTCCTATAGTATGTTCTACATCCAAATATTCTAAAATATTGTAATGAAGAATATTTTAAATACTTGCGACAGTAAATTTAATGTTTGGTACTTTATTGCATAAAGTAAAAAAAGATGAATGCAGAAGAATACAAAATGTTTGAATTCATCCATAACTCGTATTTCCCAAAGCTACACCCATAAAACAACTCGCTTCATGCTTCACGTGACTTTTGTTAGCGAGACGACTGTACAGACCCGTGTTTACACTGTTAGTACCACGACTTGCCGCAATCACCTTCATTCTTCGCTTGGTCGAGCTATACATAAATGAACGCTTCTCTGGCGTCATTTGATTATTATGTAACTTCCAAGTCTGACTGCAGCACACTTAAAAATATCTTTGCTCCATGAGGTTAAAGTGGCGAATCGATGATTTCAAGTTTTTAAGTTCCCAGATTGTCTAATATGAAAAACAAAAGTTAGTAAGTGTACATAAATAAACTCAATGTCAGCAATCATCTGTCACTTGTCTGCTTTTACAAAAATGTTTTATGTTATATAATGATAAGTAATGCATCAGGTTTCTAAGTTATGATGAGTAGTAGGATATTCTTAGCAGTTCACATTCAAAGTTTCTCACACATCATTCTTCAACAACAAATATTGTTCGAGAATTTGTAAACTTGCCGCATTACATCATTTTGGAAAATAAGAACAAAACACGGTATTTTCGTATTCTTGGTTTTCCATATGATACGTATGTTATTTTAGACTTTTCAGTTGTAACTTATTATATTATTATTATTTATTAATATTAATTTATTATTATTTTTATTTATTATTATTACTAAATAATAATAATAATAATAATAATAATACTTTTTCGGAATGTATTCTCAGTGGTTTAGCTAGGATTGCATTATTTAAACTACATCATTTAATATAAAGAGCCTTCCCAGATCTTCGAAGCGCGTAGAGGAATGTCGCATGTCCTGTGCGAACAGTTTGCTTCGGAAATTAAAAGGCGGAACGTGGAACGCCACTCCAATTGGGCGTAATAAACGGCGTTTGTCGTCGAGCACGTGCCGGCGCGACGTGCACGTGTGCTGTCTGCCGCGGCGTGTCACGATGCTACGTGCAGTCATAAACCCCTTCCTTTATAGGATCACTACGCTGATGACTTCACTGCACATCGCACCTCCCTGCCCTGCCCCGATGCCGTGCGCGTCACTGGAACACAGTCCAGTTCAGTCCTACCTAGCATAGCTCAAGTGCTCTGTCCAACCCATTCCATCCCAGCCCAACCCTCATCCCAGGCGATTTCCAGCCTCCATTTATCTCAGGTCCCATCCAAGGTCCCTTTTCACAACTTTATCAGCCCCAACCAGAACCCAACTCATGCCAACCCCACATCAGCATCCAGCTCAGTCTCAATCCTTTCCGACCCCTTCCCATCCCCATCCAAGACTCAAGTTCAACCCCCAGCCCCCCAACCCCCAGCCATCCAGCCAGGCCCCCAACCTCAGCCTAGCTCTCAGCCAGCCCTCAGCCCAGCCCTCAGCCCAGTCCTCAGCCCAGTCCTCAGCCCAGTCCTCAACCCAAACCCCAGCGCGGTCTCCAGCTCAGCCCCCTGCCCAACCTCCAGTCCCCAGTCTAGCCTTCAGTCCAGTTCCAGCCCCAGACTAGTCCTCAATCCAGCTCCAATGTGCCTAGTTACTTACATCGTGAATTAATCAATTCAAAATGCAACATTTCTTCTTCTTCGTTCGTCGTTTGGTTGACCCTTATTACCCCCTTACGGCGCCTAACTTCTTCTTCCACTCTTCTCTATTGTTCTAAGTCCCGGAGGTATCTGCCATCCAGCCAATGTCTTCTCTACGTTGACTCTCCAACCAGGTCGAGGCCGGCCTCTTTTCTTCTTTCTTGCGGTCGCTAATCCAAAAGCTTCTTTGGAAGTCTATTGCTCTGCATTTTCTGCACATGTCCAAAACATGGCAGTTGTTTCTTTCGATTTCGTGCAGTGTATCCAAATCAAACCCATGATCTCTATAATTCTTTCATTCGTATTTCTCTCTTCTGAGAACCTGCTGATCTTCCAAGAAAGTCCGTTTCCATTTACCCTCAACTTTGTTCTCATTTGTTCTAAGCATTGCCATATCTCAGCACCGTACAGTACAACACTTTGAATTATTATTCTATATCATTAGTTTGTTTTGTTTTTTACTGATGTTCTTGTCCCATTAGGATAGAGTTTAGAGAACAGATGAGTTTTCTGCTTTGTTTAATCATGCAACATTTCTTTTGCAGTTAAATGCCGCTTGTACAAACACCATGCCATTCAGTGCGCAAAAGCACTATATCTCGTTATTTATTTTCTGGATTAATCAAATTCAAAATTCAATATTTCTATTTCATTTAAAGGCACTAGCCTAAACGTCATACAATTCATTGCACCAAAACACTCCATCTTGCTACATACATCATGCATTCAACCAATTCAAATTTCAATATTGAGTTGCGTTGAAGGCGCTAACCCAAACGCCATGTCGCTCAATGCGCAACAGCACTATACTTAATTATTTTCTCGTTGATTAATACAAAATCCAACATTTCTGATGTCTTCACAAACGTTAGTTCAGACGCCATTTTCGATGCCATGGCTCATACTCATATTCGATTGAGGTCGATTACAACGTTGCTGAGGTAATTTAAAGGGCGCTAACTGGAACGTCACTCAATTCAATGCGCCAACGTACTCTTTCCATATTATTTGCATAGTCCATTAACCCAATGCCCAATTCAACATTTCTGTTGCCTTCAAAATCGTTCAAATGCCGTGCAGTTTAATGCGCCATTTTCGATGCCATGGCTCATACTCATATTCGATAGAGGTCGATTACAAAACATCCTAATGAGTTTAAAGGCGCTACCTCAAACGTCACTCAGTTCAATGCGCCAACGTACTTTACCATATTATTCGCATAATCGATTAACTCCATTTAAAATTGAAACATTACTATTGTCTTCAAATTCGTTGAAATACCATGCAGTCAAATGTGCCATTTTCGATGCCATTGCCCCTTCTCATATTCGATAGAGGTCGACTCCAACGTTGCTAAAGCGTTTAAAAGCCGTAACTCAAAGTCTCTCAATTCAATACGCGAACGTTCTTTACCATATTATTTGCATAGTCGATTAACCCAATTCAAAATCAACCTAACTAATTGACCCTAACAAAATGCAACCTGTTGCCTTCAAAATCGTTCAAATGCCTTGCAGTTCAGTGCGCCACTTTCGATGTCATGGCTCATGCTCGTATTCGCAGAGGTTGATTTCTACCTCCGTGAAGGGACAGCAAAGTGTTAATGAGCAGTTATTCCTGCGCGTCAGGCCGCACGCACTGCTAATGAGCCACTTTGTGAGCGTGCGCACGGCTGGAGAGCCTCGGAAGAGTGCGTCGTAGCAGTCTCAACCTGGTATCTCCCTGCCGCGAGGTCGTTGGTGCAGTGGCAATGCGGTAAATTTTTGCATTAAGGGCGTATTCATAGTCGTCACTTATAGAATAAGAAAATACTTAAGCTATAAGAAGTTACTTTTGGTAAGGAAATGCTCATGCACATTTGGTATTCATAGACGATACTTAAAATAAGTACGCCGCTAGCAGCGTCTCGTGTGGCAACAGCGCATTGGAGGGTTCACAGGCACTTGAATCCTGCCTGAAACGTCCCATCAAGCTGGCCGTGAACTATTCTTATGCATGCGTCCGTAGGCATCCGTGGGTAACATAACCTACAGAATTACTTAAATAGTGGTAGTAACTTAAATAGTGTCTTAAATTGTGGGAAATCGGTAAAACTCTTTAATTGTAGCTGATTTTTTTGCCACCAACGTTTACCCAAAAATGTCCTTTCGTCCGGGTAAAAACGCTACCTTTTCTTAAATATTCTTGATCATTGTGCATTTCCAGACGGTTGTACATATCACGAAGAACAATGCAACTACAACTGCTACGAAGAACAATGCAATTATAAAACATTTTTATAATGTTCAAAATCGTAGTCCACATTACGACTATTTTCAACCCCCCAAGAGACGAATCACTTATAGCTATAAGTGGAAGCTGGCCCTTCCTTATAGCTATAAGAAGTTCCTTATGCAAGCGGATAAGTTGCCACTATGAATTGAAAAACTTTATAAGGAACCCCTTAAGGTTTTCCTTATATTAAGTGATGACTATGAATACGGTCTTAAATCTCGGAAGGAAAACGCAGACTCTTGCCTCGACCGGGAATCGAACCCGGGGCCGCCTAGTGGAGCGAGCATGCTGACCAAGAGCTACCCGCGAGGTCCAAAGAAATCAAATATACACTTTAATTTAATCGTGAAAGATAATAGATATGTGGATAAAACATACTGATATTTCTAATCGTTGAGATTAAATTTCACTTAAAAATCAAATATGAATGGGTGAAAACCAGAAAGGTATAAGTGACATTTTATAAATTCTGAAAAAAAACTTTCCTTAATTCAATATTTCTGTAAGTCGCGGTGCTTTGTTTCATCATTAAAACCACGCCATTCCAATTGTTCATTAAAGCCACTAAATTATATTGCTACTGAAATATAGTCTAAAATAAATAAGTTTTTCTCAAATATTATAAAACGTCACTTATATCGTTCCAGTTTTCACCCATTCATATATACTTTAATTTTATAGCGGAAGACTAATAATCATAAAAGACTATTAAACCTGTTATAGATTTGATAGGTTATTAGACTCATCTAAGAACGAGTACACTGTACTTCTGCCGGTCGGCTGGCAAACTAATGTCGTGTCGGTCTACAATCTGGAGCACTTGCAATACCGTTCGGGACGCATTTCTTATAGCAACATCTACGAAAATTCCCGAACAGAACTGTTTTAAATTCAGTGAAAGGGGTTCAAATCACCGACAGTAAACAATTCTGAATTCCTCTATTGCTTTTTCTGCATACCATAAACTCTACTTGATTAAACTGGGTGTTTACCAGAGAAATCGTGTGGATAGGTAAAAGGAAGTCATTCTCCCACATCCAAAATGTATTTAAACTAAATAAAGATGAAGCATACATGCTTTGAGACGTTTATCTCATCATCAGTGCCCCCTATCAGATATGTAAAGGAAAAACATGAAAACATGGCATAAAAAACAGAAAAATTATGAAAATTTAGACATAGATAAAATTAAATAATACAGTTATCTTAAATAAAACTATACACCCAAGCCACGTAGTACAAAGCATGGCTTTTTAAAATTTGAAAGCTAGTCGACGCCATATTGTGCTCTGGGCGGCTTTGTAAGCTACATTGATCTTTTGCAACTGGGAAAACAAGCGACCGATACAACAAATAAATGGAATGTAGTAAGTCTTGACAACGACATAATGAACAAATGGCGGCAGTATATAATTCATTCTATTAATTTTAATATTTAAATTTAGAATTTTTACTCTAAACGGATTTATAAGAGCGAATGATATGTTTGAGTCCACTACCTTTCATTCATAGCTCAGATCAGGAAATTTGGATGCGTTGAAGGTACAAATTTCTTTCTAAATGAAAACACACAAGTATTTTAAATAAATGAAGTCTGTGGAAAATTTAAATAGGTAGATTTCCATTTACCATGATATAAATGCGAGTGTTCATACTTACAGTGATGAAGAGTGAGTATGTGACATTACGCAATAAATTCAATTTTTCTTCAGGAAAGAAATGCCCTCACATATGAGCCGACGTTTCGGAATTAGACATTTTAAATCCAGTTTTTAGATTATTTTTGTCAACCGTTAGCATTCGATTTCAAAATTCCATTGGAATTCTCGTGTTGCCAGTGGAATGCATTGTAACTGAATTGCTTGCAGGTCATATTAAATAACATGACAAAACTAATATTTTCATGGACTTTATATTCCGACTGTTTCGTTCCCAATATCATTGCTATCTACAATTTTACCATTGCGTTTCAGAGAGTAAAATACATTTTCGAACGATGGAACTGTAAAACAGTCACATTTATTATTATATCTTGTAATAAATTACACCACACAAAAGGAGGAGCGGTAGAAAAAATAGCCTACTATATTATTTCAGTAGTATACCTTCCCTTTGCGGCTCTCACACACAACCAATCTTTATAAATGAGGTCTATAAGAAAGATAATTTCACAGAGACGTGACAAATTGCACTTTGTCTTCAAAAATATGAAAGATTTGGTTAAAAACGCAAATCAATTTCACGTAAAATGCATCCCGCAACGCACGTCAGGATTTTTGAATTTATATCGTTAAAGACTCCTAATCATCTAAACGATTTAGCCGCTAGTGTTGTTCACACACGGACGGACGGAGGAACGAACGGACAGATAAACATTCAATTCAATTCAATTTTTCGGTATAAAGGATCCACAAAATATGGATCTGGCTACGCCATTGTTAGAGAATTTTCCCCCCTAAATTTAACAACTAGGTTTATCCAATTTTCACTTCCAGGATCCTGTATTAAGAGTTTTTGTGCCGAAAATTAGCAGTTTTATTTGTGCTGCATTACATAACTTTCTCTTTACTCCGTAGCTAGAAGTAAAAAGCACTTGACTCAACAAAATGATGTAATGAACAAATGACGCAGATAAGCGTTCATTCGATTATTTTTACAATTTTATTAAACTTTTGTGTTTATACTATAAAATCGGTTATTAATAGCAAGCGACAACAAATCTGAGGCCTTTTAATTCATGTAATGTGTTAATTCGTGAAATATTCACTAAAATCACTTCTCGCTATGAGAGTCGTGAATTTACCGGCCATTACAGCACTTCTCGTGATATTAATAATGATAATTCCACTCGCGAAATTAAAACCGATTGTGCTTAACTATACATACAAAATGCCTCAATCAGAGCGGTGTATCTAAAAATGTTTATCGCTTTTTCTATCCAATTTTTCTTACCGTTTCTCACTCCTGGCCAATCAAAAACTGTGACTCATCTATTTTAGGAGGCGGTAAATATAATTCGCTTTGTCGATGTCTAATTAACCGCGTATGCATTATAGTATAATATCTTTGATTTTAACCTATCTTTCAGTTATTTTCAATATATGACACATTTTGGAACTCTGTTGGACGTAATTTCATTCGTGGAATAGTCCTGTACACTCGTGCTTTGGAAATTCTCAGATAAATCCCCTCCTCGCTTCGCGAGTCGGATATTTATCAACAATTTCCGAAGTATCTTGGTATTACCTATGACTATTTCACTCATGTCTATCGTGTTGTAATTAACCAATGCTAATCAAGGATATATTCAAATTAAACCAATCCCAGATGTCAATCGCCATATATCACTTTGTTTACCTTTGCACTCCGCTGTAATCACTTTGTTGACCTTTTAAGACAACGATAGCAATTGTTTCATGTTCAAAATAGCTTGTGCGCATCAATATAATATTAAAATATGTCGTTTTAGTAATATTTAAAACTCTGAAATAGAAACTGTTTTAAAGATTGTGTCGAAAAACAGCGAAAGAAAAAGAAAAAGCGTGTGGAAGCAATTTCAAGAATTTTGTGAAGAAATAAAATACAAATGGACAGCACAAACTACAAATTAACAAATTGCACATATTTTAGGCAATTAATGTGTTTGATGTGAAGAGTACAAAGAATATGCTATCAAAACTATGTGGAACGTTACAACCAAATTATTCAGGAAAATACTTTAATGAGTACTTATGTGTGTTCAATACATTCGAAATTGAGGAATTTCGCTGCTAATTCAGCTTGTACATCTTTCATTTCAAATACTTCCACGGAAGACCCAGACATGAAAGCTCACTTCCTACAACTTTACTAATTGTGTTTTTAATACATGTTCTTGTAAGTAGCCTTGTTAAAAAAATTTTAAAAGTTTTATTACCATAAAAATCGAAACAATTTTTTTAATCATTTTCTGTAATAAACTGTTATTCAAATGTTACTTTTTTTATTATAAGTTATTCCAGGAGGCAGTGATAAGTTGGAGCTGAATGAAAGTCTCATTTTTCGGTAGTAAGTTTGAGTAATATTTATCTTGTTTGTAAGTCCTGTGATTGAAATTATCCTTTCGATTCATGTAATGTGTACATTCGTGAAATAGTTACACTAAATATCACTGGAAGTGCTGTGATACCCGGTAAATTCATTCCTCGCTACGCGTGTCGTGAATTTACGGACTATCACAGCACTTCTCGTGATATTGCTTATGATAAATACTGCAGTGAAAAAGCGGTCCACATAATTATCGTTCAACGTCAACCAGTACCAAATACTCCAACTTCTACAATATGAAGTGACGTGCTTTGCGTGGCGCCTGTAGTGGGCATATACTTCATAATTATAACATATTTTGCTCGAATAAAACAATATTACCAAACGAACGACGTTATGAGAGAGTTCAGTAAATCTCATGTGTGCAAAAAAGGAACATAAACGAGTTTCATACACGCTATTTGTAGTATAACATTATTATAATGATTTAGGAAGCTAAGTTAATTTGTATGGTCTCAGACCCATGTTATAACGTCAAGTCTACTATCTAAGCAACGAATTTGTTTGTTGACACTTAAAATGATGAATGGAAATACTACGTCTAGTATTGTACTTCTAATTTGTCACGTCATCCATTAAGCAACAAATGTAGTTTTTCATAAAAACTACCGTTTCAGCCACGTTTGTAAACGACTACACACGGGTAAAAACTAACCTCTTCAGTTTATTCTGAATAATTGAATTAAAAGAGAGCAGGAGAGGACAGAAGATGCAGTGTGGTAAATTCCAAAGAGAAATGGCTGTATGAGAGACTGTGAGAGACCTTGGCTGTATGAGAGGCTGTTGAGAGACCTTCAGAAGTCTCGATGGGTTGGTAGGATTTGGGCCCCGCACTTGGCATCTGGAATCCTTGAGGCTGTCCCCAGGGCGGTGCGGGGTTGAGGTATGAAGCGGAAAAGGGTTACGTAAAACAGAAACAACCTAGAACAGGGGTGTCCAACTTGCAATGCCACAACTAAAACCTTTAATATCGTTGCGGGCCATATTTTCATTACTCGAGCGATCCACACGTGACCATGAATTGTTGAACCAGGCAGTTTGCCTGATTGCTCTTGATCGGGGGAGAGGGAGATGGAACCAAGCTTGATATCTAATTCTACCATGCATAATACTGTAAAACACATTGGGATTTAATTTTATGAATATACTAGAAGAAAAATCCTTAAATCTAAACATGACCTATTTTTATGTTAAGGGATGTTGACCGTGACAAGGCACATGCGCTAAGCGTAATATTCTCGCGCGACATTCATGCAAGGGACTTTCACGTTTGTCTAATAACTAGGGAGAGGAGTTTTGTATGCCCTAAAAAATCTTGAAATATGCTATTAAAACGCATTATTACCTAAAAATTCTGAAATATGCACTTTAATAAGTCATGTAAATAATATTTCATTTCTGTATAAACATTTCTTCATCAAATTCAGGAGAAGCGTGCTTGCAATAAAAAAGATATATTTTTTTCAAACATAATATAATCTATCTTACCTCGCGGAAAAAGAATTGAAGTAAATATTCACCTTAATGAAGTACATTGTATGTCTTGTCGCATTTCTTCTCCCGGGTTAGAAAAAGGTCATTTAAAAAAAAATATCCCATATTTGCACAAGTGTATTATCTTCTATAAGAAAGAAAAAAGACAGAAATTCATTCTAATAAATGAAGCTCCCAAAGAAATAGTAGATTCTACGAAAAGATGAAACGTTTTAGAGATAAGTTGTATTTAACGAAATGTGCAAAATATGCGTATATAATTACCCGAACATGCACCAACAGGAAGAATCGGGCAAATATGCACAAATATGTCTACATAGCAGTCAATACTAAGCAAATGCAAAGAAATTTCACTTATCTACGCACTGAAGCAGCGGACAAAAATATGGGTAGTAATAGAAAAGCACTCCCTAATAACTTTTTCTACTCCCGTTGTATAATGCTGTCGTTGGTTGGCTGCAACCAGTTGCATAATGATAGCCATTTCGATACAGTTTTCATTATGATACAGGTTCTTGACCAATAACTGAGACGCTTACAAACCAAGTATTGGCAATTCATTAATCATTAAGAATCGGTGCAGTAAATGTTTCGTTCGAGTGTGTACAATAAAATTGCATTTAATATTATATTATGCTTCTCAGTTTTAATTTCTTTTATCAGTAGTAATTTTTACGTGACATTTTATTTAAAATAAATTGGATCATAATTTCACTTTAATCCTATCTGACTAGCGCAGTGGTTGTTATTACAGAGAACATTTGAGTGACGTTATGATCTGAACGCTACCCGTTTTGTGTTATTTGCTGCTGCCGTGTGATTGTCCTTAAAAACCGGCCAATTTTTAGTTTAAAATATTTAGTGAATGGTAGTTCTTTCTGGTGTTGACGTTTCCAGAAATGAGAGAAAATGCGAAAATGGTGATGTTGGAATATTATTGCGCAACCTTTGTAATCGCTCGCAAGCGCTGTGGTAAAACAAAGCCGACTGCGGGTGTAGGGTAGAGAGGTGTCCGCTAGGTGGCCTTGGCTGAATCTTGCATGTCGACTGCCACGAAACGATTCAGTGGAGATGTTTAACTTATAAAAGTTACCATAAGTCGTAGAAAAAGTACCGTATGAAACTCGATGTAATGGGTATTAATACACTCGTGTGAAGTTTACGATACTCGCTCGTACCTCGCTCGTATCGTAATATCACACTCGTGTATTAATACCCATCATTACATCATCGTTTCATAATGTACTATTAGCGGGCCACAATAAATGGCCCACGGGCCGTCAGTTGGAAAGCCCTGGCCTAGAAGATAGCGAGCAGGGAGGGGAAGAGGAAAGTTTAATCCCGAAGGAAGGAAGAGGCGGCGGCGGCGGCGAATACGAGCGGCGACGGGGGTGGGGGGAGGGAACGAGGAAGAGAAAAGAGGGGGGGTTGGAGGGAGAGCGGGTGGAGGGTCGTAAAAAGGAATACGACACCAGCGCCGCGACCGTCAAATCTGCCACCTACGCCTGCGCCACACTCGGGACCGCAGGAACCGCCTTCGTTCACTCAAACCACAGCCGCCCCCCACTAAGACCACTCCTCGCCTGTTTTCGCCACCGCCCCGCCGCCGCTGCGACTGGTGGTGCATACAGAAACATCCGTTTCTAGGTGTGAGTTGATCTCTACCTACAACTCAGCCTACGATTTCACCTCCGTCTCCAACTCCTATTCAGTCGTCGACTCCAACTCCCATTTCATCTCGATTCACCTCTGGCTTCACTTCCACTTCAACTTCGATTCCATATGCCATTCCACCTCTCATTTCACTTTCGGCTTCACTTCATGTTCCATCTCTAGCTTCACTTCCGAAACCCACCTACAACTTTCACTTCGTATTTCACATCTGATTCCAACTTCAACTCCATCTCTAATTTCTCGTCCGATTGCGCCTCTGGCTTCAGTTCCAGCTTCACCTCTAACTTCACGTCCGACTACACCTGCTATTCTACTTCCGACTTCCACCTCCGATTCCGCGTCTGACTTCACCTCCGATTCCAGTTACGACTTCACCTCCGATTCCATTACGACTTCACCTCCAATTCCACTTCTAACTTCACCTCCAGTTCCACTTCCGTCTTCACCTCCGATTCCACTTCCGACTTCACCTCCGATTCCACTTCCGACTTCACCTCCGATACCTCTTCCACGATTTTGAGATCACCTCCCATTCCACATCCAACCTGGAATGGCCTCCGACTCAACCCCTTAACCCCGATTTCCACTTCACCCGCATCTCCACATCCGACCCCATCCCGCCGCCACCTCCATCACCACCGTCTCAATATTGCTTCAATCTCCTTGCCCACATTGCTTACTCGCCCTCTTCTCGGTGCGAGGGTTCGAGTGGCGAATTTTCGAGTAGGTACAAACTAGATCGAAGCTGGAAAATATATATTATATTTCTCATAACATACAGTCGTAAAACGTCACTCAGCGTTCTGGAACACACATCAATCCCAGGCATAGTTTCATTGCTACGCACGTTTAATATATAATTTAATAAATGAATTTGTCCCCGATCCGCTTTATGCTACATGATCCACAATGACTTGACTAAGAATCGTCTCCTATTTTATTTCAGTAGTATACATACCTTTTGCTTCTCTCACTTGCAACCAATCTTTCTAAATGAGGTCTCTAAAGAAAGAGAATTTCACGGAGATGTGACGATTTGCACTTTGACTTTACAAAATGAAGTATTTATTTTTAAAAACAGCATCGAAATATTCATGTACATTGCAACCCGCAACGCACGTCAGGAGTTTTGAATCTATATCGTTAAATAACGAGGCATAACGAGGTTAACGAGGCGTTCTAGGGCCTTAAAATTAAAACTTTGAGACCAAAGGTCTCAACAAAAGTCCTCACACCATAATATACAGGATGAGATCTTCTTGACCATTCTATTACATTTTTGCTGGTTCGACGCTTCTCGATTCTACTGCACCTGTTCAGAGCCTGCAGAACCGAAACTGTATGCGAAATTACTAATTACTTGATATTCTATGCGAAATACAGGGATGTACTAACTTTACTCGATAAAAAGTTTAATAAGAATAGTTTGTATTGGCAAAAGTGTATTATTATATTGTTATCATTTACAACTCCATCACCACCGTCTCAATATTGCTTCAATCTCCTTGCCCACATTTGCTTATCGCCCTCTTCTCGGTGCGAGGGTTCGAGTGGCGAATTTTCGAGTAGGTACAAACTAGATCGAAGCTGGAAAATATATTTGAACTTCGTAATTCGCCATGCCTGTCAGGAGCATTCTGTTTCTCAGAACATACAGTTGTAAAACGTCACTCAGCGTTCTGGAACACAAATCAATCCCAGGCATAGTTTTCATTGCTACGCACGTTTAATATATAATTTAATAAAATGAATTTGTCCCCGATCCGCTTTATGCTACAAGATCCACAATGACTTGACTAAGAATCATCTCCTATTTTATTTCAGTAGTATACATACCTTTTGCGTCTCTCACACGCAACTAATCTTTGGAGATGAGGTCTCTAAAGAAAGAGAATTTCACGGAGGTGTGACGATTTGCACTTTGACTTTACAAAATGAAGAATTTATTTTAAAAAAACGCATCGAAATATTTATGTACATTGCAACCCGCAACGCACGTCAGGAGTTTTGAATCTATATCTTTAAATAACTCCCAAACGAAGCGTTCTAGGACCCTAAAAATTAAAACTTTGAGACCAAAGGTCTCAACGAAAAGTTCCTCTCACCGTAATATACAGGATGAGATCTTCTTGACCATTCTATTACGTTTTTGTTGGTTCGACGCTTCTTGATTCTACTGCACCTGTTCAGTGCCTGTAGAACCGAAACTGTATGCGAAATTACTAATTACTTGATATTCTATGCGAATTACTTGATATTCTATGGGTGTACCACTTTGCTCGATAATAAAGTTTAATAAGAATAGTTTGCATTGGCAAGGATATATTATATTGTTAGCAATTACAAAGTGACATATAGAACAAGTGACGAAGGATTAGAGGGCCTTGAAGAAAGTATATATTACAGGATTAATATGGAAATGGAAAAATAAGGAAGAGGGTGGGGGTATAGATGCTTGAGTTCTCGCCCGGGTACGCTAGTCTAATAAATCTGTTCGTTTTTATTTAGATTAAAACTTAATTATTTACTAATAATATCAAATATATAATAATTGACGTTCTCCATATGTCCACCAAGATATTGGAAATCCTCATCTGCATCATTGGGCAAGAACAAGGGTGAAAACATTTGTCTATCTGCCATCATAAAAAGTATCTACAATGACATAAATATCCTTGAGCGCAGCCAATTCAGTTGACAACAAAATACAGATACTGGTTTTCTGTTTATGAAATATTTTCCCCCTGAGTATGAGTATAACAGATGCTCGTATTTCAAAGACGAGGCAAATTCGCTCGGTGTGTCATGGACAGCAAAACCCTATTCTACTGGCCTGACATCTAGCGGATTTTGTGTGAACTCCCGCGGCGCTCCAGCAAAATAGTATCGTGCAGGACTCTAGTGACAACAGTGTACGAAATGGTGCAGAAGGGCACATATATACTTCGGTTTTCTTTCTTGGCGCGTGGGGAGGGGGTGTCATCAAAATGGAACATCTCTCGGTATTCGCGTCGTCGCTCTCGTTTCGAGAACAAAGCGAAATACCGTGAGATATTCCATTTGATGACACATTCCCACGCGACAAGAAAGAAAAACCGAAGAACAAGATTGTGGAGCCAGAGGTCTCACAACAATGTAAACCAGTTATTCGAGACACGTCGAACGATACCGCACATGCCTCGATTGAAGGATCGGAAGACGTTTAGGCCTAAGTGACGGAAGGACAGAAAACTAACGAACTCACAGTGACACGCAGATTACTCGGAGATTACTAAGTAACGGACCAACACAAACTAACGAACTCACAGTGACACGCAGATTACTCGTAGATTACTAAGTAACGGACCAACACAAACTAACGAACTCACAGTGACACGCAGATTACTAGGAGATTACTAAGTAACGGACCAACACAAACTAACGAACTCACACTGACACGCAGATTATCCGCAGATTACTCTGTGTAGGAATATCGTTATCAAATATCAAAGCAAACGCAAGGATATTATCAATTTCTACTAAATGATATTCAGCTGATGGGTTTGTAAGGCGGGTTCTCATTTACTTCTCATTTTTTTAACCCGAAGACATTTTCGCATTTGCATTCTGTCATGTGTAATATTTGATAAATAGCAAGAAAATCGATAAGTAGCAATATCGATCGGAAATTCTATTCCTTTTGTTATGCATTCTTTATTTCTTTGTCGGTAAGAAAAGTAAGATTTTTAAATACTACTTAGTTTTGTCACTTTTTTCAATAAAATTCATTATATAATAATTGTGTTGATGTGTAATAAAGGAAAGGATGTTTTAAATTAAAGAAGTATGGCTTTTTAATACTCGTAATTTGTCTCTCAAAGGAGAAAGATAAAATTTTGCTCTTCTAGTGAACGTGACATACGCGGAAACGTGGTAAACTCTTCTTAATAGCAAAAGTAAACTTTACGAGCTTTGAAATAAAATACAAATAGTGTGATAAACATGAACTTATTCCCGCGAATGGGACCAAATAAAAAAGGCAGTTTATTTCGCATAGTTCGTGGGGCTGATATATTTGAATTTCACTTTACAAGCCACCACGAATGGCAGTATTTTACAATTCCCCTATTGCTCTCTTCAACTCCGGTTAAGCTGAATACTCTGGTAGAAACCACAGCAAAGAACGAGCAGTAGCTGCAATAAACAGAACAAACAGCGGGAAAGAGTAAAGAAATATGCCCAGCAACGTCTTGGAAACGCAATCTACATGCAAAACAGCGCAGAAGAATGCGACAGCCAAGTGCCAGGCTCACTTTTAGAGAGAACATTTCCTGCCATGTTGATCTTAACCCGGTTGTACTGTTCGGCTTTCGGTGACCTGAAAAAAATTTGTTTCGCTCTCACAGACATGTTTGACTAGTGAGTATTCTAATGCTTTCTGACTTTGTTATGTATCTAAATATCTATAAATGTATGTATTATTGTTTTGTTAATTCGTTATAATTTTCCCCAAAAAATTAATTATTCCACACGTACTGTTTGGTTCTCCGAGGTCCAGTTGTCAACTAGTGGTACTAAAACAGCACGTACTTTCTTATCCGCTTTTTCACGCAAAATTATGCGAAAAGTACTCAAATTTTCGAAAAAGTGAACGTGACCTACTTTCAAAATCTTTCTTTAAAGAACAGATTTCATTAAAGAAAAATGTCTATCTCCATAATTAGTTGTAGGAAGACGTGAAAAATTTTTCAATTTTGCACGTTTCGAAAAATCAGGGTTTTTAATGAATATAAAAACTTGCACCATTCTCTAAAACGTCATTCACACATCCAAAGAGAAAATTTAACCAAAAACATTAGAGCTAGCTATTTTTTAAGTTTCAAAACATGCCTCAGAGGCCTCACATAAAATGCTCCCAAAAATTAAAATATCGGTATGAATTCAAGAGGCCGTGACATCAGCCAGATCAATTGGGAATATCAATTTTGGAGAAAATCTGCTGAACGGTTTAGCCGCTAGCATAGTTCACAGACGGACGGACAGACTTTTTCCGTCATTCAAGTTTTCGGTATTAAGGACCAGAAAACATGGATTCTGGCTACACCACATGTTAGAGGATTCTTTTCTAAATGTAGCAACTGGGTTTATCCACTTTTTCGTTTCCAGAGCCGTGTAATGTGATTTTTCTCTGCCGAAAATTTGCCGTTTTTTGCGCACCATTACATCTTTCTCCCTACTACGCAAGAGGTAGTGAGGAAGTAAAAATCAACCAAAATGGTTTTGAAAGATAAATCTTTAGTGTTGAGTTTAATTTTGGTCGCTTAAAATACTAAACAGCATATCCCCCTTTTAAACCTCTAAAATAGGCACGTTCAGAAACGGTGACCCTAGGGTCGACGCCAGGACCGTGCAAACACGTATCGGCCACAAACTAGGCAACGCCAGAAAGGAGAGAGGCGTTTGAGGTAGTGTTTCACTGCATTTTACGGGTAGGGTTGGTTTAGATTTTCGTAATGCTGATTTTTTTAAATGTTCATTATTTGCTGAAATAATTGCTTTTTATTCAGTCTTATATTGAAAAATTGAAATATTAACAAATCAAACAAAAAAATAAATACATTTAAACGTTATGATGTATTAATTTTTGTAATAAATGAACATATTTTTTCAGTAATGGTTTATGATTGTATCTTTCACTTTGCTAAAAGAATATTCAAAACTGATCTATGGTATATTATAGAAAGCAATTAAATTGGCGCAGAGAACTCTCGTTCATAAGCCATACCCGAGGACGTGTGCTCGGATGGTTGCCAGAGAAATTTTCTCACCTTTGTGTTCTTTCTTCATTCGATAACTGTCCCGAAAATTCTTGTCAAGAACAATTAGCATCGGCAATAATTTCTAACTTTAATTGTCATAAATATTAATTTATCATGCAAATGATATTAGTAAAAATTTGTCTTTACTATTTAATTTTTACTTACTTTAAATGTGTGTTGTTACAATCGTTACGTAATTATTTGAGGGGGATTCAAACGGTCTTTACAAGTGCTTTGCAAGGTGAGAGGGGGTAATACTTCCCCACTTTATGGATGGCTTCTTGAGGGTGCAATGGGAGACTGAAAGAAGAGAATAGTGAGTAGAGGAAATGGTCCTCATTTTGTCCAGGGCATAAAATATATAGTGTTTAGTATTATCGTGTAGTTCAACAAACAAACGTAGGATACGTACAAAAAGCGAAGGCCCAAATTCCCTTATCTGGTCACTTTTTCTCTTTTGGCGTTTCTCCGATCGATACAGCATTGCTACGAAAAGACGGTATCACTTTGGCCTGAAACGAGGACATGATTAAATGGTGAAGTATTGATGAAAATGAAATACATCATTAAATGTCACGCAAAGTAGTCCGTTCACCGCATAAAATGAGAGGGTACGAACTCTGATACCCGGATATACAAAAAAAGTGCGTTGGCCACTTACATTTTTTTAGAACGTTCCAAAGTTCTTTTATATACGCATCTTGGGACACAAAAAATCGAAGGCACCACATTTTCCTACCCGGACACCCTTTTATGTTGTGTCGTTTATCTGTTCGAATTAATGATGGATGATATAAAGAAACATAGGGTGAAATGAAGGATAGATGAAATTAAAATACATCATTCAGTATCACGCAATATGGATTCGTTCACATTATAAGACTGCGAACCGTGTTATCCCCACACGTAGAAAGCGCGTTCATTTATAAATATTTTTCAAAGTTTCCAATTTTTCTTTACACTGAAAGTGGGACACGAAACCGAAGGCCTCTCATTTTCTCACCCGGACACCATTTTCAATCCGCATTTGTGTCCTCAACCCGGTTGTAATGCGCCGTGGCTCTGAAAAGCGGTTTAGAGCAGTGGTGTCAAGGTCTCCTACTGGTGGCAGTGGCACACGTCGTGGCACCGTGCCATGCCACGAGCTTCTCTGCGCCACTAGCGTCGGGAGAGGAAACTATTAGTAACCCCGCCGTGGCACCCGTCCGTGGTACTCGTGCCACGGACTCCCGCTCGTGGCATCCTTGACAGCACTGGTTTAGAGCCTCACACTGTTCACTGTGTCATCTCACTTTGAGCTCGGGCTGTTTAGCCAAATTTGGAAAGGTCGAGGCTTTCTGTAATGGATCCCTCCTAATCAACATATTCGTTCCAAACTCGCCAGACCTCGGGTTCGTTTAGATCGGTTGGGGAATTTCGATATTGGGTAAATTCGACTCAACGTTTTAGGCCTTAGCTTTGACCACAGATAGACGGATCGACGTTTTGCCATCAGTTAAATTAATTCGAGAACCAACCAATCCTGAATTCTGACTAGAGTACGTGTTAGAGGAAGCAATTTACTGTATAAAGGAACAACATTTATCGACTTTTTCTTTACCAGGGCCAGGCTATAAGAGCTTTTTTGAAATCGCATTCCTTGTAATCGCACTTACATTACTTTCTCTTGTTGCGTAATAAGGCGAGACAGTAAAAGGGCTGAATGAAAAATAGATGAGATTAAAATACATCATTAAGTATTACGCTAAATAGATTCGTTCACAGTATAAAACGACGGGGTCTGAATTGATACCCCACCACATAAAACGATCGCCTTGGCCACTTATAATAATTATTTATAATACGAGTGGTAAAAGTAACATTTTATTTCGCGGGTATAAAAAGTTGCGACGAAAGAGGTCGATAGAATGAATAGCACAATTCTACGACCAAAATAAAATCACTTTTACTATGTGTGTAATACAATGTTTTAGGCAGCGTTAAAAAACGTTCATTTTATTCCAAGTACTATTATTCATTTTATTTTAAGTACTATTATATCAAGTACTATTATTTATTTATTCAAGTACTCAAATCACTTATTATATATTAAGGTCAGTAGTAATTGATACTGTCAGAAGAAATTATTTTGTTTTCTTAGTTTCATTCTCTTACTTATCTGAATACTTGAGCATTGTCTCACTCTTAGCACTAGTGCTAAAATTGAATTTTACGCATGCTCTGAAAGAACTGCCTTTACTAGTGGTTGTCTGATATCATATTTTTTAAACTTTCCAAGCTTCTTTTACAGGCAAAGTAGGACACAGAGTCCGAATACCCCTCTCATTTCCCCACCCGGACACCTTTTTCAAACCCTCTTTTGTGTCCTCGATCCGGCGGGAAGCGCTTTGCCCCTGATAAGGCGGTTTACGACCCGCCACAAACACGCGTCCACTTCGTCATCCCGCGCCTAGCACGGCCCTTTTTTCGCCGTATCTGTCCGCCGTAGCTGCTGCTTACGCAACCCCCCCCTCCTCCTCCGCCACCGGAAGGGCGATCATAAAGCGAGAAACGGGGTTCCCCAAGGTGCACTTTGTGGACATAAAAAAAAGAGCGGGGGGGGCAGGGTGCCCATCGCCCTTAGTGAAACCATAAAAGCTCCTCCTTCGCCGCGTAAATATGCCTGTTGCGAAACGAGTCCCACCTTCGTGGCAGTTGCTCGCTTTCCGCACGGGAGGTTCACTTAGAAGATATACGTAAGGCGGACTCTCGACGGAAGTAACCAGACTTCTTCGGAGAACGGTTTAGCAATCTCATACCAATGGGGAAGAGGGTCAAGGACGAAGCCAAAGCATAGTTTTTCCCCCTCTTTGTTGAGCTAAGGAATTATATTTCATCGTTTAGGATTTTTATGATAAGAACCTTAATAAAGGTTCGTTTAATCATTCTAAGTAGTAATTCTTTCAAAGCTAATCGTATGTTTATAAAATTGTTCGAATCTTTCGCCGTGCCTAAAAGCTTCGTAAAAACTCTTCTTCCTTATTCTTAACCTTCCAATCTTACTTTAGTGTCTGTCGATGTAGATACAAGTTGTGCAGTACGAGCAACATAGTGGGTACGAGCAACATAACGAGTTCTTAAAAAAAGAAGAAAAAAGAAAGGCGTGGCCATCCATCTGTATCACCGTAGGAAAGGGCTATATCGCCGTAGGAAATGACCTCCCAACTTTTCAGGAAAATAGTCACTAAGGCAGTGTAATAAATGTTCAATTTATAACTTTGCCATATCATTCACTTAAATTCAATTATGTCTTACTACACGTGCCGAGGATTAGGACATCGGACCGGCTTTTCCGCCTGACTACGTAACTTTTGCTATGCTCTTTGCACCATCTAGCGGCGACAGAAGGTATTACTCGTACGATAAAACATGCGATTAGAAATTAGCTCAGAGGCATCTTTTAGGCTAGAGGATCGCTTACATGCAATAACTCTACGACAAAGTACTAGCGTTTTTGCTTCCTCTCCGAAAGAATGCGTACAAAGAATTTTTCGCCCTTGAAACATCCACGTCTTCCATCGGATTTGGGCGCACGAATTTGGGTATAATAATCCGATACACTAGTTGTTACACCACCGAAGCAGGAACTTCAAAAATATGCTGTGATATACCAAAAATAGCGGGTAAAATATTCAGGGCAAACGCTTGGGAATGGTGAGAAATACTGTTGAGAATAGTCGGCCGCCCGATGTTGCTAAGGAACCGAATAAACAATTCTGGTTCTCGGGTTCTCGTAACTGCAACTCGAGCGCTGAAATCAGCCAAGCAATGGCGCAGGGTATCAAAAAATTGTCGTGAAAGGCGATCTAACCGAAAGTAATAAGGATTTAGGGTAAAACAAATTATAAGTTCTGTCCTGTATAGCAAGGTGAACAGGGAGCGTTCATTCTGTGATAAGACTCCAGACTGTGCGGATCGTCTGAATTAGCTGCGGGGAGCGGAGTAGGACTTTGAAATTTATCGTAATAACGAAAGTGAACTTAGAATTATTTAGGCGATATTGAATTAGGACTTTGAAATATCTTCACTGTGGCGGAATGAAACATGGAAACGTTTCGTACCAGTGCCGGAGAATATTCGGAATTTAAAATAATTCACAACGACTGAAGCTGAACTTGGGATAATTTTAGCGGAAATATAAAAAGAGGATTGTGAACTTTAAAAGAATTTCGCAGTGACGACATTAGAATTTAGCAGGATTCCGAGGGGAAAAGAGTTCGCGAGTAGGCGTCCGCCCAAAACGAAACGAACAGGGTGTATACGTAGACAGAAGTTATTTGTGTTAATGATTATGTTCCGCAAGTTAGAAGACGTACCAGTGAGCAAGAAATAAATAAATGGAATTTGGTGACTGGTCGACCTGAAATTGGGTCGAGGTGCAGAAGATTTCGGGAGGATCCTGTGAGGCACCATCCCTCCACGTCGAGGAAGAGAGCTCATGGTATAGTTCGTACGAACCATTTTCAAAATATATATGCGGTCATGACCAAAGTTCAAAGAATTCAGAATAATCGTTATGTAAAAATATAACTTTATCAAAACAGTAATTAATTAACTAATGAATAAATTTACTGGGATACTGTTTTAAAAGAAAAAATAACTGATTAAAATTGTGCAATCTGGCAAGAAAGTTAGTTTCAGCATATATAGAACTTTTATATTTTTTCACCTTCCGTATGGAAAGCAGATCAAGTGACGTATTGTGCAACGGTAAGCAATAGTCATTAGTCGAACCCAAAGGACAGGTAGAGACAGATAGAGATGACTAGCACGGTGGTGTATGATAGGTTGGAAATTGTGTTGTAGTTGGAAATTATATAATATTAGTTTTTTCTTAGGAGAACCATTATAAGAATAAAATGACCACGTTATAAAATGTCTGACCAATATTATTTTCCAACTTGCACATTAGAAGGACAATCCGCCACGTTACAGTGCCATATCTCAAAACCAAAATATTTTAACACAAATTTTCAGAAAATATGACACATTGTCGAAAATAGTGTTTTTCTAATCCCATTGTATAACACTGTTATCTAATGGCTGCAACCAGTTGCATAATGATAGTCATTTCAATGCAGTTTGCATTATGATAGAGGTTCTTGACCAATCGCAGAGACGCTTACAAACCAAGTATTGTCACTTCATTATTCATTTAGAATCATTACAGTAATGTTTCGCTCGAGTGTGTATATTAAAATTGCATTTAATTATGTATGGTATTATTATATTATGCTTCTCACTTTTAATTTCTTTATTAGTAGTAATTTTTACGTGAAATATTATTTAAAATAAATTGGATCATAATTTCACTTTCATCCTATTTGACTAGCGCAGTGGTAGTTATTGTAGAGAACTTTCAGTGACGTTAAGATCTGAACGCAAGTCATTTTGTGTTATTTGCTGCTGCTGCTGCTGCTGTGTGGTTGTGCTTAAAAATTGGCCAATTCTTTAGTCTAAAATATTTAGTGAATGGGGATTTTTCTGCCGGCGTTGACGTTTCCAGGAATGAGAGAAAATGCGAAAATACTGACGTCGGAATGTGATTGCCCCAACTTCTGTGGTCCCTCGCTGGCTCTCTGGTGAAACAAAGCCACCTGCGCGTAGAGAGGTGTCCGCTAGGTGGCCTTGGCTGAATCTTGCATGTCGACTGCACGAAACGATTCAGTGGAGAAGTTTAACTTATAAAAGTTAACATAAGTCGTAGAAAAAGTACCGAATGAAACTCGATGTAATGGGTATTAATACACGAGTGTAATATTACGATACCAGCGAGGAACGAGCGAGTATCGTAAACTTCACACGAGTGTATTAATACCCATCATTACATCATCACTTCATAATGTACTAATCTATATTCCCTAAATTCGAACCTAATACAGGAATATCGAGATTTGTCTGGAGTCTGATGAAATCTTCAAGAACGCATATATTTTAAAACCGATTGACATGACCATTTAATCCAGGTATTTGCATGCTCTATACGGAACTTTCTTATGTATCAAAAGTGTATAAAAATTACTTATTTTAAGTTTATAATTTAATAAAGAATTCTAAAAATTTAGCGTAATATGATTTACCCTTTTACTAAAAAAATGCAGAATTAGTCGAGATGTACAATTTTTAATTGGGTTTGGATTAGAGAAGTACACTTTAAAAATGATAACAAAAGTTTCCGAAAGAAATGTCCCAACATCTAGTACAATATGATGTTTTGGGAGGGCAATATCCAATATTCGTGAGCGACGTGCTTTAAACAACAGTGTTATTTGTGTTTAATAAAGCGCTAGGGTGAATATGTATGATAAAGACATGATATTATGCCAGAGATACATAAACGTATTGACTTTTGAATCTTAGTTTTGTATATGTTACTTTAAACACTGGGTTAGTATTTCAATAAGTCTTCCATTCTACGTATTCAAAGCTTTCAAAATGCGGAAAAGTCTGAAAAATTTAGACATATTTGAATTATGCGCGTAAATTTGCCCCCAACATGGCAGCCAGCGCAAGCTCCAATTTGCAACAGGGAAGAACGGCCATTACCACAGGATTGTGGGGCCTTGTCTCGGACAGATGCTTGGGCACACACAGCATACACATTTGTCACACTCCCTGCTTTGTGTGGATGATGTGATGCAATGTTCTTTTGCTTATCGCCAGTTCAACCGCAATTTCACGTGTGGTAATCCGACGGTTCCGTCGAATGTGCTCATTCACAGCTGCAATTGTGGCACTGTAGGCCGTAACGTGCGCCTGCGCCGGACGTAGCAAGTCTTTGATGTCGATACTACCCGCCATACACCTGCCGCCACTCGCCATATACCTCATGCATCCTACGATAAATTTTAGAGACATGCTACCTTTCTGCATGAAGAAATTGGGTCATCCGCTCTGGCTGCTCCGGAGGCAGCCAACACGCAACCAACTGCGGAAACAACGCGAACGAACTGACAGAATCAATGCGTCCCCTCCGCCTCTGCAACAAAGAACTAGTGGCACTACAGAATGGCACAGACATTCCCGTATTAGTTTCCTATTTCCTTTGGTCTCGGATAGCTCTTCAGGCTTGCCACATTCTCTTTCCAGTTGCATCTATCGCATCCCAAACTATATGTTTTGGACATTTTCTTCATTTTTCTATTTGCTAATGGTAGAACGGAAATATCATTTTAAGAATATAAAATAACAGTAAAACCTCTTACTAAATGGCAATTTTCTTTGAAAAATGTGGAGCCCTTTAAAAAATATGTTTAAGCCCTATTTAAATTCGAAATTTCAAACTTTTTCACAAAAAAATTGAGTTTTTGAAACACTTCATTGGAAATTATTTGAAGCACCTTAACTCACAAATCCAATAGTGTTTACAAATTGCTGGAAATGTGCATATTAATGGTGTGGAAGATTTTTCAAACAAATTACATTTGTGTAATTTTTTAAAAAACAAAAAATACCCCAAATTGAACATATTAAAGAGTGCAATTAGCACTATCCGCTCGAAAAGTTTGAAGAAAACATTTGGAGCCATTGTGAGAAAATGGCGTTTGAGTGTTTCTGAAAATGCGAAATTTTTAGTTCGTTTTCACACAAAGCGGTTGAGTTTTCGAGGAACTTTATATGCCGCTATATAAAGCTCATGCACTCATAAATAAAATAACGTGTAAAATCTCCGCTAATCTATTATATATATAATTATATTTTTGTAATTTTTGAAAAAGAACCAAAATAATAGAGCAAATGACATTTTTATGTCATCTCAAAGAGTACATTTAGCACTATCTCTCCCAAAAGTTAAAAGAAAAAAATTTTTGAGCCGTTTTCCTGGAAAGATACAACACATCTTAGAAGTAGAAAAAAGTAAAAGTATAAGCTTTCTTTTCTGTGCTGTTATCCTCACTCTTCCCCTTCCCGCCACAATCCCTTCTTTGACATCAGTTGGGGGCAGGCGAAATTGGCAGATAACTGCATTAACCTGAGATACCACCGTGAAGCAACATCATTACGGCTATTCTGTTACGTTCTATTGATTGAAATCCAAAATGAAATATCACAAAGACCCAGTGCTAGAAATAAGTGATTTAGCACTTCGCTGTTCTAAATACAGGTGTACAGTTTGAAATCCGATGGATTTTCGAAGGCAGAAAATCCTCAGTACTTTATCACAATCCTGGCATGTATAAAAACCGCAATTAAATGACCAGCAAAATGATATCTTCCGATAATCCCCATCTTCATCTGATCCCTTATTCTTTTAAACAAGGGATGATAATTACTACTGATGTCGTTATGTTGGTTTCTAGAGGCTAACAGAAGAGAACAAAAAATGTAGCTATCGTTGGGCGCCCATTTAATGGCAAATTTGAATATGCTAGAACATCTCGTTCAAGTCGGAGTTACGAACCTGTAAGACCTCTAAGAATCATTTCCCTTCGTTTCTTTCTAAAAATCCGCTCCAGCACTCTCGTGCTCATCATAGTTACCACTCTTGTTCATTAAATTTTTAATTTATGCGTAGACATCCGTAACTGTAAAAACTACAACAATGTTTTTCTTTCTCGCACTCACTTCGTCAGAAGAGAAAGTTTTGTGCGCCGGCAATGGACGAACATTCGGCAGAAAAAAGCTCTTATTGCTAAGTCTTGGTAACGGAAATGTGTATAAATCCTGTTCCCGTGTATGGTAAATTATTTTCTCAACCACGTGGTGTAGCCAAAATCAATGTTTTGTAGGTCATTGACACCGAAAAATTTATTGACGGGAAACGTATGTCCGTCCGTCCGACTGCGGTCAACGCGAGTGCCTAAATTGTTCAGCAGAATTTTTCCGAAATGAATAATCCGTGATACATCTGAATGAACTCGAGGTTTTGGAGTTTCAAACGGATATTTCGGTTTTTGGGAGTTCTTTACATGAAGCGTCATAAATTTTCTCAAAAAATGGCTCCAAATTTTTTTGATTCAACTTTGTCCTCGGATAGCGTGGACATGGAGTCGACGTGAAGTCGAAATGGAGGAGACAAATGGAGGGGAGGACACTCTGGGAGGGGGAGGAGACTCTGGGCGCCAAGGACCGGTCATCGCTGGTGAGGAGTCTGCGTGACGCCTTCCACAGGGCGCACTCCCAACGTTGGCTGGAACAGCCCTCCCAGAGTATGTACGCAGGCGCTCTCAAGGGATTGGGGAAGGAAACTACTTACTTCTTGCAGTCTGGCCGGAACATGAAAATTCCCACCTACAAGT
>JAHLJT010005437.1:54623367-54671697 GCA_031308135.1 Acheta domesticus
CTTTCCGCTTGGCGTTGATCGGTGAAACCACGGAAATCTGTCGATCAGAGCAGCCGGACCTAGAATTCTCCTCCAGATAGGTTGAACTCAACATAGCTGCGATGGAAAATCCTGGCACCATCGGAACTCGATCCCTAGGATCACCCAGACACTGCAATGACATCAGTTGATGCCCTGAGACACCTAAGAAGATGACATGTGTGTTTTTCTTGTGCATCATTCACTGTATCAGGACCTAAATTATCGTTATTGCGCACGCATGAAATCTCATGTCCGTCACAGCTTCATAACCCTAAAATTAGCAGATAACTACTCATATTTTCGAAAAATTGAACATGATTTTATTTCAAAATCTGTATTTAAGGAACAGATTTAATTAAAAAAGCTAGTGATGCTACAACAGCACGTACTTTATCGCCCGTATTTTCACACAAAATTACTCGAAGAGTGTTAATTTTTTCGAAAAATTGTAGAAGATTTTATTTCAATATCTATCTTAAGGAACAGATTTCATTATGCGAGGAAAATCTCTATCTTCAATAGTGTTAGTTTGTAGGAAGACGTCCCAAAAACTTTTGTAATTTTCGAAATAATCACTATTTCAACGAAGCAGGAGAGTGTATGCACCAATTCTGCTAAACGTCCTTCACGCTTATCCTCACACAAAATTTAATAAAAAAACGATGGAGTAGTATTTTTTAGCATTTGGAATAATGTCCCCGGAGCTTCACGTAAAGTGACCTTCTGAAAATCAAAATATCCGGTTTCAAAATTCAAGGGACAGCAAATCAGTCATTTCGGATTGGGGAATATCAATTTTTGGAGAAAATCGGCTGAACGGTTTAGCTGCTAGCATTGTTCACAGACACGAACAGACGACTTTTTTTTTGCCGCTTCAATTTTTCGAAAGGATCGCGTTTTTTTCAGTGTAGCATTAAATAACTTTCTATTTTCCAATATTGTAGGTACGCATAATTGCATTTTTAGCAATTTAAAAAAATCAGGGATTTCAACCATTATCTTTAAAACAAATATTTATTTCTTAATCTAATATACACATTTCAGTTGCCGTTTGGCTTAATCTCAATTCTATCCTACTATATCCAACTATATTATTGCTATATGACTACTTTCTATACTACTGCTACTATTTGCAATATGTACATTGTTGATTATCAATTTATTACAATATGTGTACTGTGTAATATTATTTACAATATGTGTACTGCTAGATGTTGTTTATATACTGCCAAAATTTTCTTATTTTCATTTCACTGACACTGGGGGCACACACTTTCTAGGCGGGGGCTCCAGGTTGTCGCCTGGTGTTGCTGCAACTCAGTTGTGGTTCCGCAGGTAGTTTCTTGTGGCGGGGAGGGGAGGGCGCACCTATGCGGACTCTTTCCAGCGCTATCTGTTTTTACTCACGTGGGTCCAGGTGTACATTCTCAGTATGCGTGTAGTATCATGCCGCACTTCCATCAATAGCCTCAGTGATTATTCTTTCTCTTAACCTTCCAGCGGGCGCGCATAAAATGTTCACATCAGCAGGCGCGTGTCGTAAATTTTACGACATTCAATGACTCTTGAAAAAATCAAAGAAATTGTAGAACAATGGAATTTTATGTCGCATTATAATATCTAAGAATGATATTTACTACCAAAAAACATATCCGTTCATAAACGTTTGTATTTAGTATCAAAAGATCTTGTTCCGATCCAGTATCGTTCGCCTATATTTTCAATATTCATTTACTGTCACTGTCACTATCCAATTCATGATCTTCCTGCAATCAGACTGCTCTCGAAGAATATTCAGATTTTCGTTCACATGATTCTTTATCTGGACATTTTACATTATCCGGCGCGCAGCGTAAAGTTTACGTCACTATGCACTTATCCCGAATAGAGCGTTACAAAAACTGAATATAGCGTGCAAACTAAACAGTGGCTGCAGGAATGCATCACTAAAGATACCTGCAAGGAATACCAAGAACGCAGAAGTCTTTGACAACAGTGAGTTGACAGCAAAACAAAAAAATCTGCTATTGTCGTAAAATTTACGACAGCGCGCCCGCTAGAAGGTTAAAGCTTTTAGCTTGTGGCCGTCTGAAACTTCTTTAGTGCGGCGTCACTACCCGCACATCATTCTCCCAGTGCCCCCACAACAAGTGGGAGCACTTCGGCGTTGTGGTAACCGACGGTAATGAGTTGGGACCGGGTAGCTTCGAATTTTTGGCGCTTGACTTCCAAGTGCTGTTAAGTTTGCCCAATCGTGCGTCAGCCACCGTGACTTCCACCACGAGTGCCATTCTGCCCCACGCGAGTACGAGGTCAGGGTGTTTGCTGTCCACCACTCCCTGATTCTCTCGAAGCACGTGCCACCCCACCGCAATGGCTGTCTCTTTGTGAATGACCTCTATGTTGGTATGTTGGGCGTTCCATAGAGGCGACAGATAGTGGCACTCTGAGGTAACGTGACCAATGTTCTCGGCTGCTTGTTGTCCGTTGCTCCACGTACATTTCATTCTACAACTTTTGGTCAGGTTACCCGGGGCAGTAGTTGAAAGCCGGGGAGGAATTGATCGTGGCCGGAAATAGGAACTTGTAGGTGGGAATTTTCATGTTCCGGCCAGACTGCAGGAAGTAAGTTGTTTCCTTCCCCAACCCCTTGAGAGCGCTTGCCTGGGCGGGCTGTTCCAGCCAACGTAGGGAGTGCGCCCTGTGGAAGGCGTCACGCAGACCCTCACCAACGATGACCGGTCCTTAGCGCCCAGAGTCACAGTGTCCTCCCCTCCATTTGCCTCCTCCATTTCGACTTCACGTCGACTCCATGTCCACGCTATCCGAGGACAAAGTTGAATCAAAAAATTTGGAGCCATTTTTGAGAAAACTTATGACGATTCATTTAAAGAACTCCCAAAAACCGAGATATCCGTTTGAAACTCCGAAACCTCGAGTTCATTCAGATTTTTCACGGATTATTAATTTCGGAAAAATTCTGCTGAACGATTTAGGCACTCGCGTTGACCGCAGTCGGACGGACGGACATACGTTTTCTCGTCAATAAATTTTTCGGTGTCAATGACCTACAAAACATTGATTTTGGCTACACCACGTGGTTGAGGAAATAATTTACCATACACAGGAACAGGATTTATACACATTTCCGTTACCAAGACTTGGCAATAAGAGCTTTTTTCTGCCGAATGTTCGTCCTTTGCCGGAGCACAAAACTTTCTCTTCTGACGAAGTGAGTGCGAGAAAGAAAAAAATTGTTGTAGTTTTTACAGTTACGGATGTCTACGCATAAATTAAAAATTTAATGAACAAGAGTGGTAACTATGATGAGCACGAGAGTTCTGGAGCGGATTTTTAGAAAGAAACGAAGGGAAATGATTCTTAGAGGTCTTACAGGTTCGCAACTCCGACTTGAACGAGATGTTCTAGCATATTCAAATTTGCCATTAAATGGGTGCCCAACGATAGCTACATTTTTTGTTCTCTTCTGTTAGCCTCTAGAAACCAACATAACGACATCAGTAGTAATTATCATCCCTTGTTTAAAAGAATAAGGGATCAGATGAAGATGGGGATTATCGGAAGATATCATTTTGCTGGTCACTTAATTACGGTTTTTATACATGCCAGGATTGTGATAAAGTACTGAGGATTTTCTGCCTTCGAAAATCCATCGGATTTCAATCTGTACACCTGTATTTAGAACAGCGAAGTGCTAAATCACTTATTTCTGGCACTGGGTCTTTGTGCTATTTCATTTTGGATTTCGATCAATAGAACGTAACACAATAGCCGTAATGATGTTGCTTCCCGGTGGTATCTCAGGTTAATGCAGTTATCTGCCAATTTCGCCTGCCCCCAACTGATGTCAAAGAAGCGATTGTGGTGGGAAGGGGAAGAGCGAGGATAACAGCACAGAAAAGAAAGCTTCTACTATTACTTTTTTCTACTTCTAAGATGTGTTGTATCTTTCCAGGAAAACGGCTCAAAATTTTTTTCTTTAAACTTTTGGGAGAGATAGTGCTACATGTACTCTTTGAGATGACATAAAAATGTCATTTGCTCTATTATTTTGGTTCTTTTTCAAAAATTACAAAAATATAATTATATATAATAGATTAGCGGAGATTTTACAAGTTATTTTATTTATGAGTGCATGAGCTTTATATAGTGGCATATAAAGTTTCTCGAAAACTCAACCGCTTTGTGTGAAAACGAATTAAAAATTCCGCATTTTCAGAAACACTCAAACGCCATTTTCTCATAAATGGCTCCAAATGTTTTCTTCAAACTTTTCGAGCGGATAATGCTAATTGCACTCTTTAATATGTTCATTTTGGGGTATTTTTTGTTTTTTTTAAATTACACAAATGTAATTTGTTTGAAAAATCTTTTATTTATTTCATAGTTTTACATTGTTATAGAAAACAACTTTCTGTAACCCACAATTCTAATAAATTACATAATTTTAATTTTATTTCTCCATTTGTCTCGATCTTCGTAATCCTTGTCTGTTAAGTTCTTGTCCTTTAAAATTCACTTAATTTCTCTCAACCAGCTGTGTTTAGGTCTTCCTCTTTTCTTCCTACCCGCCGGAAACCACTCTAAAATTATTTTTGGAATTCTATTATCTTTCATTCTTTTCACATGATGAAACCATTGTAATTGCTTGTATTGAATCGTTTCTAAAATTGTATTAACTTTATTCATTTTTTCTCTTATTTTTAAATTTCTTATTTTTTCTAATTTTGATATCCTAGATGATTTTCTTAAAAAGTCCATTTCTGTTGCCAGTAATTTTAGTTTTAAATTTTTCTTTAATTTCCAAATTTCCGATGCATATAAAATAGTACTTTCTACAATAGATTTATATATCATTAATTTAGTTTCTTTTGCTACATGTTTATCCCATAATATTTTGTTTAGCATTGATGTTGCTGATCTTCCTTTGTTTATTCTTTGTCTTATGTCATCTTCCTGATTTCCATCCTTATTAAGTTTTACTCCTAAATATTTAAATTCCGAACAATGTTTAATTTTTCCTTTTCCAAATTGTAAAATTAAATCTCTATTGTTTACTCCACATCCCATATAAAATGTCTTTTCCATATTAATTTTTAGCCCCCATTTCTGATATTCTTCTAATAATTTTCTAAACATATATTCCACATCTTCAGCATCCTTGAAAAATCTTCCACACCGTTAATATGCACATTTCCAGCAATTTGTAAACACTATTGGATTTGTGAGTTAAGGTGCTTCAAATGATTTCCAATTAAGTGTTTCATAAACTCAATTTTTTTGTGAAAAAGTTTGAAATTTCGAATTTAAAATAGGGCTTAAATATATTTTTTTAAAGGGCTCCACATTTTTCAAAGAAAATTGCCATTTTGTACTAGGTTTTACTGTTATTTTATATTCTTAAAATGATATTTCCGTTCTACCATTAGCAAATAGAAAAATGAAGAAAATGTCCAAAAAATATAGTTTGGGATGCGATAGATGCAACTGGGAAGAGAATGTGGCAAGCCTGAAGAGCTATTCGAGACCAAAGGAAATAGGAAACTAATACGGGAATGTCTGTGCCATTCTGTAGTGCCACTAGTTCTTTGTTGCAGAGGCGGAGGGGACGCATTGATTGTGTCAGTTCGTTCGCGTTGTTTCCGCAGTTGGTTGCGTGTTGGCTGCCTCCGGAGCAGCCAGAGCGGATGACCCAATTTCTTCGCGCAAATGGCACCATGCCTCTAAAATTTATCGTAGGATGCATGAGGTGTATGGCGAGTGGCGGCAGGTGTATGGCGGGCAGTATCGACATCAAAGACTTTCTACGTCCGGCGCAGGCGCACGTTACGGCCTACAGTGCCACAATTGCAGCTGTGGATGAGCACATTCGACGGAATCGTCGGATTACCACACGTGAAATTGCGGTTGAACTGGCGATAAGCAAAAGAACGTTGCATCACATCATCCACACAAAGCAGGGAGTGTGACAAATGTGTATGCTGTGTGTGCCCAAGCATCTGTCCGAGACAAGGCCCCACAATCCTGTGGTAATGGCCGTTCTTCCCTGTTGCAAATTTGAGCTTGCGCTGGCTGCCATGTTGGGGGGCAAATTTACGCGCATAATTCAAATATGTCTAAATTTTTCAGACTTTCCCGCATTTTGAAAGCTTTGAATACGTAGAATGGAAGACTTATTGAAATACTAACTCAGTGTTTAAGTAATATATACAAAACTAAGATTCAATAGTCAATACGTTTATGAATCTCTGGCATAATATCATAGGTCTTTATCATACATATTCACCCTAGCGCTTTATTAAACACAAATAACACTGTTGTTTAAAGCACGTCGCTCACGAATATTGGATATTGCCCTCCCAAAACATCATATTGTACTAGATGTTGAGACATTTCTTTCGGAAACTTTTGTTATCATTTTTAAAGTGTACTTCTCTAATCCAAACCCAATTAAAAATTGTACATCTAGACTAAAAACATCTGCATTTTTTTAGCAAAAGGGTAAATCATATTACGCTAAATTTTTAGAATTCTTTATTAAATTATAAACTTAAAATAAGTAATTTTTATACACTTTCGATACATAAGAAAGTTCCGTATAGAGCATGCAAATACCTGGATTAAATGGTCATGTCAATCGGTATTAAAATATATGCGTTCTTGAAGATTTCATCAGACTCCAGACAAATCTCGATATTCCTGTATTAGGTTCGAATTTAGGGAATATAGATAAGTACATTATGAAATGATGATGTAATGATGGGTATTATACACTCTTGTGAAGTTTACGATACTCGCTCGTTCCTCGCTGGTATCGTAATATTACACTCTTGTATTAATACCCATTACATCGAGTTTCATTCGGTACTTTTTCTACGACTTATGTTAACCTTTATAAGTTAAACTTCTCCACTGAATTGTTTCGTGGCAGTCGACATGCGAGATTCAGCCAAGGCCAACTAGCGGACACCTCTCTACGCGCAGGTGGCTTTGTTTCACCAGAGAGCCAGCGAGGGACCACAGAAGTTGGGGCAATCATATTCCGACGTCAGTATTTTCGCATTTTCTCTCATTCCTGGAAACGTCAACGCCGGCAGAAAAATCACCATTCACTAAATATTTTAGACTAAAGAATTGGCCAATATTTAAGCACAACCACACAGCAGCAGCAGCAGCAAATAGCACAAAATGACTTGCGTTCAGATCTTAACGTCACTGAAAGTTCTCTACAATAACTACCACTGCGCTAGTCAAATAGGATGAAAGTGAAATTATGATCTAATTTATTTTAAATAATATTTCACGTAAAAACTACTCCTAATAAAGAAATTCAAACTGAGAACATAATATAATAATACCATACATAATTAAATGCAATTTTAATATACACACTCGAGCGAAACATTTACTGCAATGATTCTAAATGATTAATGAAGTGACAATACTTGGTTTGTAAGCGTCTCTGAGATTGGTCAAGAACCTGTATCATAATGCAAACTGTATTGAAATGACTATCATTATGCAACTGGTTGCAGCCATTAGATAACAGTGTTATACAATGGGATTAGAAAAAATACTATTTTCGACAACGAAGGATCTTCCCTCCTCGCCTGGCTATCACAGGATGCAAAAGTAAACGCAGAGCAGTATTGCAATACGTCGCTGAGGCTCCAAGAAACCATCAACAAGCGTAGTGGCGAGCTTTCGAATGAGATAGTGCTGCTCTAAGACAGTGCTCATGCTGCCAAGAAAACCTTCGGCCTCCTTGAAAAGTTTTGCTGGGAGGTCCTGCAACATTCTCCTTTCAGCCCCGTTATCTCCTCATGCGACTCCTATCTCTTCGGCCCCTAAATAGTACATTATGAAACGACGATGTAATGATGGGTATTAATACACGAGAGTGATATTACGATACGAGCGAGAAACGAATGCGTACATTATATCGAGCTACACACGGTACTTTTTCTACGACTTTTATAAGTTAAACTTTCCCATTGAACCGTTTCGTGGCATTTGACTTGTAGGAATCATCCAAGGCCACCCAGCGGAGAGCTCTCTAAACCTATCCTCACATGTTCCCACCGGTGGCTACGGCTGCTAGTCCGCCTGCGAGGGAGTACTGCGCTAGTCAAATAGGATGAAAGTGAAATTACGATCCAATTTATTTTAAATAGTATCAAAGTGAATTTACGATCCAATTTATTTTAAATAGTATTCCAGGAAAAATATCACTAATAAAATATATTAAAACTGACAAGATTATATAAAATCAAATGTAAATTTAATATACACAATCGAACGAACCATTCACAAAAACAATGTTCAATGATTAATTGTCAATACTTGGTTTGTAAACTTCTCTGTGATTGGTCAAGAACCTGTATCATTAAGTAAGCTGTATCGTAATGAGTATCATTATACAACTGGTTGCAGCCATCAAATGTCAACAGTATACAATGGGAGAAGAAAAAATGTATTTGAATGGTCAGAGATTCACCTTCGACGAGGAGTACAAGCCACTATGGAGTATAGGATCCGTCAGCAACCCAGAATTTTTCCATGGAAGCCATTCACTCACTTCCTACGTGCTGGGATAAGTGTATCAATGTAAATGGTCATTATTTGTAGGTGTGCTATTCCAAATGAAATGTTATCCGCATGTTGGCTTTAAATTTCTTTCCATAGCACTGTGGTCTCCTTGTCATTTCTCTTACTCGTTATCTGAATTATTCGTACAACTTATTGATAACATTCAAGTAATACGCAGGCACTCGATTCAACACATAGCGTTTTTTCAATCCAGTTAGGAGCTCAAGAAAAAAGTGAAGAGTCCTTGTATATAGTTACTTCTGAGAATTAATACACTTGTTTTACAACACAAAAATCATACCACAATGTATACAACACATTCAATAAATGAATCTATAACAATTTAGCCACACCTTATATATAAATTTTCCTTTCAATTATTTCGCGAGTTTTTCTGGTGACCTCTGTTGACCATTGGTGGCCATTCCCAGTACAGAAATGGCGTTGCTATGCGACTGTTGACAGTCGCATACCAAAACAATTGCACTACCCGCAGAGCACCTATAAGAGGGGGGGTGGTCAGCGGTGGGCACTACAATAATTATCAATGTATCTTAAAGATTTTTAATATATTTAAGGATTAAAAACATGTAGCTGACAATGTGTCACATTTTCTGAAAAATTGTGTTAAATATTTTGTTTTTGAGGTATGGCACTGTAACGTGGCGGATTGTCCTTCTAATGTGCACGTTGGAAATAATATTGGTCAGCCATTTTATAACGAGGTCATTTTATTCTTATAATGGTTCTCATAAGAAAAAAACTAATATTATATAATTTCCATCTACAACACAATTTCCAACTTATCATACACCACCGTGCTAGTCCTCTCTATCTGTCTCTATCTGTCCTTTGGGTTCAACTAATGACTATTGCTTACCCTTGCACAATACGTCACTTGATATGCTCTCCATACGGAAGGTGAAAAAATATAAAAGTTCTATATATGCTAAAACTAACTTTCGTGCCAGATTGCACAAATTTAATCAGTTCTTTTTTTCTTTTAAAACAGTATTCCAGTAAATTTATTCATTAGTTAATTAATTACTGTTTTGATAAAGTTATATTTTTGCATAGCGATTATTCTGAATTCTTTAAACTTTGGTCCTGACCGAATATATATTTTGAAAATGGTTCGTACGAACTATACCATGAGCTCTCTTCCTCGACGTGGAGGGATGGTGCCTCACAGGATCCTCCCGAAATCTTCTGCACCTCGACCCAATTTCAGGTCGACCAGTCACCAAATTCCATTTACTTCTTTCTTGCTCACTGGTACGTCTTCTAACTTGCGGAACATAACCATTAACACAAATAACTTCTGTCTACGTATACACCCTCTTTGTTTCGTTTTGGGCGGACGCCTACTCGCGAACTCTTTTCCCCTCGGAATCCTGCTAAATTCTAATGTCGTCACTCCGAAATTATTTTAAAGTTCACAATCCTCTTTTTATATTTCCGCTAAAATTATCGCAAGTTCAGCTTCAGTCGTTGTGAACTATTTTAAATTCCGAATATCCTCCGGCACTGGTACGAAACGTTTCCAAGTTTCACTCCGCCACTGTGAAGATATTTCAAAGTCCTAATTCAATATCGCCGAAATAATTCTAAGTTCACTTTCGTATTTACGATAAAATTTCAAAGTCCTACTCCGCTCCCCGCAGCTAATTCAGACGATCCGCACAGTCTGGAGTCGTATCACAGAATGAACGCTCCCTGTTCACCTTGCTATACAGGACAGAACTTATAATTTGTTTTACCCTAAATCCTTATTACTTTCGGTTAGATCGCCTTTCACGACAATTTTTTGATACCCTGCACCATTGCTTGGCTGATTTCAGCGCTCGAGTTGCAGTTACGAGAACCCGAGAACCAGAATTGTTTATTCGGTTCCTTAGCAACATCGGGCGGCCGACTATTCTCAACAGTATTTCTCACCATTCCCAAGCGTTTGCCCTGAATATTTTACCCGCTATTTTTGGTATATCACAGCACATTTTTGAAGTTCCTGCTTCGGTGGTGTAACAACTAGTGTATCGGATTATTATACCCAAATTCGTGCGCCCAAATCCGATGGAAGACGTGGATGTTTCAAGGGCGAGAAATTCTTGGTACGCATTCTTTCGGAGAGGAAGCAAAAACGCTAGTACTTTGTCGTAGAGTTATTGCATGTAAGCGATCCTCTAGCCTAAAAGATGCCTCTGAGCTAATTTCTAATCGCATGTTTTATCGTACGAGTAATACCTTCTGTCGCCGCTAGATGGTGCAAAGAGCATAGCAAAAGTTACGTAGTCAGGCGGAAAAGCCGGTCCGATGTCGTAATCCTCGGCACGTGTAGTAAGACATATTGAATTTAAGTGAATGATATGGCAAAGTTATAAATTGAACATTTATTATACTGCCTTAGTGACTATTTTCCTGAAAAGTTGGGAGGTCATTTCCTACGGCGATATAGCCCTTTCCTACGGTGATACAGATGGATGGCCACGCCTTTCTTTTTTTCTTCTTTTTTAAGAACTCGTTAAAACACCCACTATGTTGCTCGTACTGCACAACTTGTATCTACATCGACAGACACTAAAGTAAGATTGGAAGGTTAAGAATAAGGAAGAAGAGTTTTTACGAAGCTTTTAGGCACGGCGAAAGATTCGAACAATTTTATAAACAAGAATTACTACTTAGAATGATTAAACGAACCTTTATTAAGGTTCTTATCATAAAAATCCTAAACGATGAAATATAATTCCTTAGCTCAACAAAGAGGGGGGAAAACTATGCTTTGGCTTCGTCCTTGACCCTCTTCCCCATTGGTATGAGATTGCTAAACCGTTCTCCGAAGAGGTCTGGTTACTTCCGTCGAGAGTCCGCCTTACGTATATCTTCTAAGTGAACCTCCCGTGCGGAAAGCGACCAACTGCCACGAAGGTGGGACTCGTTTCGCAACAGGCATATTTACGCGGCGAAGGAGGAGCTTTTATGGTTTCACTAAGGGCGATGGGCACCCTGCCCCCCCCGCTCTTTTTTTTATGTCCACAAAGTGCACCTTGGGGAACCCCGTTTCTCGCTTTATGATCGCCCTTCCGGTGGCGGAGGAGGAGGGGGGGGGTTGCGTAAGCAGCAGCTACGGCGGACAGATACGGCGAAAAAAAAGGGCCGTGCTCGGCCCGGGATGACGAAGTGGACGCGTGTTTGTGGCGGGTCGTAAACCGCCTTATCAGGGGCAAAGCGCTTTCCCGCCGGATCGGAGGACACAAAAGAGGGTTTGAAAAGGTGTCCGGGTGGGGAAATGAGAGGGGTATTCGGACTCTGTGTCCTACTTTGCGTGTAAAAAAAAGCTTGGAAAGTTTAAAAAATATGGTATCAGACAACCACTAGTAAAGGCAGTTCTTTCAGAGCATGCGTAAAATTCAATTTTAGCACTAGTGCTAAGAGTGAGACAATGCTCAAGTATTCAGATAAGTAAGAGAATGAAACTAAGAAAACAAAATAATTTCTTCTGACAGTATCAATTACTACTGACCTTAATATATAATTAAGTGATTTGAGTATTTGAATAAATAAATAATAGTACTTGAAATAATAGTACTTAAAATAAAATGAATAATAGTACTTTGAATAAAATGAACGTTTTTAACGCTGCCTAAAACATTGTATTACACACATGGTAAAAGTGATTTTATTTTGGTCGTAGAATTGTGCTATTCATTCTATCGACCTCTTTTGTCGCAGCTTTTTATACCCGCGAAATAAAATGTTACTTTTACCACTCGTATTATAAATAATTATTATAAGTGGCCAAAGCGATCGTTTTATGTGGTGGGGTATCAATTCAGACCCCGTCGTTTTATACTGTGAACGAATCTATATAGCGTAATACTTAATGATGTATTTTAATCTCATCTATTTCTCATTCAGCCCTTTTACTGTCTCGCCTTATTACGCAACAAGAGAAAGTAATGTAATGTGCGATTACAAGGAATGCGATTTCAAAAAAGCTCTTATAGCCTGGCCCTGGTAAAGAAACAGTCGATAAATGTTGTTCCTTTATACAGTAAATTGCTTCCTCTAACACGTACTCTAGTCAGAATTCAGGATTGGTTGATTCTCGAATTAATTTAACTGATGGCAAAACGTCGATCCGTCTACCTGTGGTCAAAGCTAAGGCCTAAAACGTTGAGTCGAATTTACCCAATATCGAAATTCCCCAACCGATCTAAACGAACCCGAGGTCTGGCGAGTTTGGAAGGAATATGTTGATTAGGAGGGATCCATTACAGAAAGCCTCGACCTTTCCAAAATTTGGCTAAACAGCCCGAGCTCAAAGTGAGATGACATAGTGAACAGTGTGAGGCTCTAAACCAGTGCTGTCAAGGATGCCACGAGCGGGAGTCCGTGGCACGAGTACCACGGACGGGTGCCACGGCGGGGTTACTAATAGTTTCCTCTCCCGACGCTAGTGGCGCAGAGAAGCTCGTGGCATGGCACGGTGCCACGACGTGTGCCACTGCCACCAGTAGGAGACGTTGACACCACTGCTCTAAACCGCTTTTTCAGAGCCACGGCGCATTACAACCGGGTTGAGGACACAAATGCGGATTGAAATGGTGTCCGGGTGAGAAAATGAGAGGCCTTCGGTTCGTGTCCCACTTTCAGTGTAAAGAAAAATTGGAAACTTTGAAAAATATTTATAAATGAACGCGCTTTCTACGTGTGGGGATAACACGGTTCGCAATCAGTCTTATAATGTGAACGAATCCATATTGCGTGATACTGAATGATGTATTTTAATTTCATCTATCCTTCATTTCACCCTATGTTTCTTTATATCATCCATCATTAATTCGAACAGATAAACGACACAACATAAAAAGGTGTCCGGTAGGAAAATGTGTGATGACATGTGTCGATTTTTGTGTTCCAAGATGCGTATAAAAGAACTTTGGAACGTTCTAAGAAATGTAAGTGGCCAACGCACTTTTTTTATATGTCGGGGTATCAGAGTTCGTACCCTCTCATTTTATGCGGTGAACGACTACTTTGCGTGACATTTAATGATGTATTTCATTTTCATCAATACTTCACCATTAATTCATGACTCGTTTCAGGCAAAGTGATACCGTCTTTTCTGTAGCAATGCTGTATCGAACGGAGAAACGCCAAAAGAGAAAAAGTTGACCAGATAAGGGAATTTGGGCCTTCGCTTTTTGTACGTATCTTACGTTTGTTTGTTGAACTACACGATAATACTAAACACTATATTTTATGCCCTGGACAAAATGAGGCCCATTTCCTCTACTCACTATTTTCTTCTTTCAGTCTCCCATTGCACTCTCAAGAAGCCGTCCATAAAGTGGGGAAGTATTACCCCCTCTCACCTTGCAAAGCACCTGTAAAGACAGTTTGAATCCCCCTCAAATAATTACGTAACGATTGTAACAACACACATTTAAAGTAAGTAAAAATTAAATAGTAAAGACAATTTTATTAATATTATTTGCATGATAAATTATTATTTATGACAATTAAAGTTAGAAATTATTGCCGATGCTAATTGTTCTTGAAAAGAATTTTCGGGACATCGAATGAAGAAAGGACACAAAGGTGAGAAAATTTCTGGCAACCATCCGAGCACACGTCCTCGGGTATGGCTTATGAACGAGAGTTCTCTGCGCCAATTTAATTGCTTTCTATAATATACCATAGATCAGTTTTGAATATTCTTTTAGTAAAGTGAAAGATACAATCAATAAACCATTACTGAAAAAATATGTTCATTTATTACAAAAATTAATACATCATAACGTTTAAATTTATTTATTTATTTTTTTGTTTGATTTGTTAATATTTCAATTTTTCAATATAAGACTCAATAAAAAGCAATTATTTCAGCAAATAATGAACATTTAAAAAAATCAACATTACGAAAATCTAAACCAACCCCTACCCGTAAAATGTAGTGAAACACTGCCTCAAACGCCTCTCTCCTTTCTGGCGTTGCCTAGTTTGTGGCCGATACGTGTTTGCACCGGTCCTGGGCGTCGACCCTAGGGTCACCGTTTCTGAACGTCACCTATTTTAGAGGTTTAAAAAGGGGATATGCTGTTTAGTATTTTAAGCGACCAAAATTAAACTCAACACTAAAGATTTATCTTTCAAAACCATTTTGGTTGATTTTTACTTCCTCACTACCTCTTGCGTAGTAGGGAGAAGGCGCAAAAAAACGGCAAATTTTCGGCAGAGAAAAATCAATTACACGGCTCTGGAAACGAAAAAGTGGATAAATCCAGTTGCTACATTTATAAAAGAATCCTCTAACATGTGGTGTAGCCAGAATCCATGTTTTCTGGGTCCTTAATACCGAAAACTTGAATGACGGAAAAAGTCTGTCCGTCCGTCTGTGAACTATGCTAGCGGCTAAACCGTTCAGCAGATTTTCTCCAAAATTGATATTCCCAATTGATCTGGCTGATGTCACGGCCTCTTGAATTTCATACCGATATTTTAATTTTTGGGAGCATTTTATGTGAGGCCTCTGAGGCATGTTTTGAAACTTAAAAAATAGCTCTAATGTTTTTGGTTAAATTTTCTTCTTGGATTGTGTGAATGACGTTTTAGAGAATGGTGCAAGTTTTTATATTCGTTAAAAACCCTGATTTTTCGAAACGTGCAAAAATTGAAAAATTTTTCACGTCTTCCTACAACTAATTATGGAGATAGACATTTTTCTTTAATGAAATCTGTTCTTTAAAGAAAGATTTTGAAAGTAGGTCACGTTCACTTTTTCGAAAATTTGAGTACTTTTCGCATAATTTTGCGTGAAAAAGCGGATAAGAAAGTACGTGCTGTTTTAGTACCACTAGTTGACAACTGAACCTTGGAGAACCAAACAGTACGTGTGGAATAATTAATTTTTTGGGGAAAATTATAACGAATTAACAAAACAATAATACATACATTTATAGATATTTAGATACATAACAAAGTCAGAAAGCATTAGAATACTCACTAGTCAAACATGTCTGTGAGAGCGAAACAAATTTATTTTCAGGTCACCGAGAGCCGAACAGTACAACCGGGTTAAGATCAACATGGCAGGAAATGTTCTCTCTAAAAGTGAGCCTGGCACTTGGCTGTCGCATTCTTCTGCGCTGTTTTGCATGTAGATTGCGTTTCCAAGACGTTGCTGGGCATATTTCTTTACTCTTTCCCGCTGTTTGTTCTGTTTATTGCAGCTACTGCTCGTTCTTTGCTGTGGGTTCTACCAGAGTATTCAGCTTAACCGGAGTTGAAGAGAGCAATAGGGGAATTGTAAAATACTGCCATTCGTGGTGGCTTGTAAAGTGAAATTCAAATATATCAGCCCCACGAACTATGCGAAATAAACTTCCTTTTTTATTTGGTCCCATTCGCGGGAATAAGTTCATGTTTATCACACTATTTGTATTTTATTTCAAAGCTCGTAAAGTTTACTTTTGCTATTAAGAAAGAGTTTACCACGTTTCCGCGTATGTCACGTTCACTAGAAGAGCAAAATTTTATCTTTCTCCTTTGAGAGACAAATTACGACTATTAAAAAGCCATACTTCTTTAATTTAAAACATCCTTTCCTTTATTATACATCAACACAATTATTATATAATGAATTTTATTGAAAAAAGTGACAAAACTAAGTAGTATTTAAAAATCTTACTTTTCTTACCGACAAAGAAATAAAGAATGCATAACAAAAGGAATAGAATTTCCGATTGATATTGCTACTTATCGATTATCTTGCTATTTACCAAATATTACACACGACAGAATGCAAATGCGAGAATGTCTTCGGGTTAAAAAAATGAGAAGTAAATGAGAACCCGCCTTACAAACCTATCAGCTGAATATCATATAGTAGAAATTGATAATATTCTTGCGTTTGCTTTTGATATTTGATAACGATATTCCTACACAGAGTAATCTGCGGATAATCTGCGTGTCACTGTGAGTTCGTTAGTTTGTGTTCGTCCATTACTTATTAATCTGCATGTCACTGTGAGTTCGTTAGTTTGTGTTGGTCCGTTACTTAGTAATCTCCGAGTAATCTGCGTGTCACTGTGAGTTCGTTAGTTTGTGTTCGTCCGTTACTTAGTAATCTCCGAGTAATCTGCGAGTCACTGTGAGTTCGTTAGTTTCTGTCCTTCCGTCATTTAGGCCTAAACGTCTTCCGATCCTTCAATCGAGGCATGTGCGGTATCGTTCGACGCGTCTCGAATAACTGGTATACATTGTTGTGAGACCTCTGGCTCTGGTGGTATTTCGCTTTGTTCTCGAAACGAGAGCGACGACGCGAAATACCGAGAGATGTTCCATTTTGATGACACCCCCTCCCCACGCGCCAAGAAAGAAAAACCGAAGTATAATGTGCCCTTCTGCACCATTTCGCACACTGTTGCCACTAGAGTCCAGCACGATGCTATTTTGCTCGAGCGCCGCGGGAGTTCACACAAAATTCGCTAGATGTCAGGCCAATAGAATAGGGTTTTGCTGTTCATGACACACCGAGCGAATTTGCCTCGTCTTTGAAATACGAGCATCTGTTATACTCATACTCAGGGGGAAAATATTTTCATAAACAGAAAACCAGTATCTGTATTTTGTTGTCAACTGAATTGGCTGCGCTCAAGGATATTTATGTCAATGTAGATACTTTTTGTTGATGGCAGATAGACAAATGTTTCACCCTTGTTCTCGCCCAATGATGCAGATGGGGATTTCCAATATCTTGGTGGACATATGGAGGACGTCAATTATTATATATTTGATATTATTAGCAAATAGTTAAGTTTTAATCTAAATAAAAACGAACCGATTTTATTAGACTAGCGAACCCGGGCGAGAACTCTAGCATCTTATACCCCACCCTCTTCCTTATTTTTCCATTTCCATATTAATCCTGTAATATATACTTTTCTTCAAGACCCTCTTATCCTTCGTCACTTGTTCTATATGTCACTTTGTAATTGCTAACAATATAATACACCCTTGCCAATACAAATTATTCTTATGAAACTTTATTATCGAGCAAAGTGGTACATCCATAGAATATCAAGAAATTCGCATAGAATATCAAGTAATTAGTAATTTGGCATACAGTTTCGGTTCTACAGGCTCTGAACAGGTGCAGTAGAATCGAGAAGCGTCGAACCAGCAAAAATGTAATAGAATGGTCAAGAAAATCTCATCCTGTATATTATGGTGTGAGGAACTTTTTGTTGAGACCTTTGATCTCAAAGTTTTAATTTTTAAGGCCCTAGAACGCCTCGTTAACCTCGTTATGCCTCGTTTTTTAACGATATAGATTCAAAACTCCTGACGTGCGTTGCGGGTTGCAATGTACATAATATTTCGATGCGTTTTTTTAAATAAATTCTTCATTTTGTAAAGTCAAAGTGCAAATCGTCACATCGTGAAATTCTCTTTCTTTAGAGACCTCATTTACAAAGACTGGTTGCATGTGAGAGAAGCAAAAGGTATGTATACTACTGAAATAAAATAGGAGACGATTCTTAGTCAAGTCATTGTGGATCTTGTAGCATAAGGCGGATCGAGGACAAATTCATTTCATTAAAATATCTTTTAAACGTGCGTAGCAATGAAAACTATGCGTGGGGTTGATTTGTGTTCCAGAACGCTGAGTGACGTTTTACGACTGTATGTTATGAGAAATATATATTTTTCCAGCTTCGATCTAGTTTGTACCTACTCGAAAATTCGCCACTCGAACCCTCGCACCGACAAGAGGGCGAGTAAGCAAATGTGGGCAAGGAGATTGAAGCAATATTGAGACGGTGGTGATGGAGGTGGCGGCAGGGATGGGGTCGGATGTGGAGATGCGGGTGAAGTGGAAATCGGGGTTAGGGGTTGAGTCGGAGGCGAGGTTGGAATGGGAGGTGGAATGGGAGGTGATCTCGAAATCGTGGAAGAGGAAGTCAGAAGTGGAATCGGAGGTGAAGTTAGAAGTGGAATCGGAGGTGAAGTCGGAAGTGGAATCGGAGGTGAAGTCGGAAGTGGAATCGGAGGTGAAGTCGCAAGTGGAATCGGAGGTGAAGTCGGAAGTGGAATCGGAGGTGAAGTCCAAAGTGGAAACGGAGGTGAAGTCGCAAGTGGAATCGGAGGTGAAGTCGGAAGTGGAATCGGAGGTGAAGTCGGAAGTGGAATCGGAGGTGAAGTCCAAAGTGGAAACGGAGGTGAAGTCGCAAGTGGAATCGGAGGTGAAGTCGGAAGTGGAATCGGAGGTGAAGTCGGAAGTGGATTCGGAGGTGAAGTCGGAAGTGGATTCGGAGGTGAAGTCGGAAGTGGATTCGGAGGTGAAGTCGGATGTGGATTCGGAGGTGAAGTCGGAAGTAGAATCGCAGGTGTAGTCGGACGTGAAGTTGGAGGTGAAGTTGGAACTGAAGCCAGAGGCGCAATCGGACGAGAAATTAGAGATGGAGTTGAAGTTGGAATCAGATGTGAAATCGGAAGTGAAAGTTGTAGGTGGGGTCGGAAGTAAAGCTAGAGATGGAACAGGAAGTGAAATGAGAGGTGGAATGGCATATGGAATCGAAGTTGAAGTTGGAAGTAAAGCCAGAGGTGAAATCGGAGATGAAATGGGAGTTGGAGTCGACGTCTGAATAGGAGTTGGAGACGGAGGTGAAATTGTAGCCTGAGTTGTAGGTTGAGGTCGACTCACGCCTAGAAACGGATATGATTCTGCATGCAGCACCAGTCGCAACGGCGGGGCGTTGGCGAAAACAGGCGAGGAGTGGTCTTAGTGGGGGCGACTGTGGTTTGAGTGACGAAGGCGGTTCCTGCGGTCCCGAGTGCGGCGCAGGCGTAGGTGGCAGATTTGACGGTCGCGGCGCTGGTGTCGTATTCCTTTTTACGACCCTCCACCCGCTCTCCCTCCATCTGCCCCCTCTTTTCTCTTCCTCGTCCCCTCCCCCCACCCCCGTCGCCGCTCGTATTCGCCGCCGCCGCCGCCTCTTCCTTCCTTCGGGATTAAACTTTCCTCTTCCCCTCCCTGCTCGCTATCTTCTAGGCCAGGGCTTTCCAACTGACGGCCCGTGGGCCATTTATTGTGGCCCGCTAATAGTACATTATGAAACGATGATGTAATGATGGGTATTAATACACGAGTGTGATATTACGATACGAGCGAGGTACGAGCGAGTATCGTAAACTTCACACGAGTGTATTAATACCCATTACATCGAGTTTCATACGGTACTTTTTCTACGACTTATGGTAACTTTTATAAGTTAAACATCTCCACTGAATCGTTTCGTGGCAGTCGACATGCAAGATTCAGCCAAGGCCACCTAGCGGACACCTCTCTACCCTACACCCGCAGTTGTCTTTGTTTTACCACAGCGCTTGCGAGCGATTACAAAGGTTGCGGCAATAATATTCCGACGTCACCATTTTCGCATTTTCTCTCATTTCTGGAAACGTCAACACCAGAAAGAAATACCATTCACTAAATATTTTAAACTAAAAAATTGGCCGGTTTTTAAGGACAACCACACGGCAGCAGCAAATAACACAAAACGGGTTGCGTTCAGATCATAACGTCACTCAAATGTTCTCTGTAATAACAACCACTGCGCTAGTCAGATAGGATTAAAGTGAAATTACGATCCAATTTATTTTAAATAAAATGTCACGTAAAAATTACTACTGATAAAGAAATTAAAACTGAGAAGCATAATATAATATTAAATGCAATTTTAATGTACACACTCGAACGAAACATTTACTGCACCGATTTTTAATGATTAATGAAGTGCCAATACTTGGTTTGTAAGCGTCTCAGTTATTGGTCAAGAACCTGTATCATAATGAAAACTGTATTGAAATGGCTATCATTATGCAACTGGTTGCAGCCAACCAATGACAGCATTATACAACGGGAGTAGAAAAAGGTTATTAGGGAGTGGTTTTCTATTACTACCCATATTTTTGTCCGCTGCTTCAGTGCGTAGATAAGTGAAATTTCTTTGCATTTGCTTAGTATTGGCTGCTATGTAGACATATTTGTGCATATTTGCCCAATTTTTCCTGTTGGCGCATATTCGGGTAATTATATACGCATATTTTGCACATTTCGTTAAAATATACTTATCTCTAAAACGTTTCATCTTTTCGTAGAATCTACTATTTGCTTGGGAACGTTCATTGATTAGAATGAATTTCTGTTTTTTTCTTTCTTATAGAAGATAATACACTTGTGCAAATATGGGATATTTCTTCATATGACCTTTTCTAACCAGGGAGAAGAAATGCGACAAGACATACAATGTACTTCATTAAGGTGAAGGTGGTCATTAAGGTAATTCTTTTTCCCGCGAGGTAAGATAGATTATATTATGTTTGAAAAAAAATATATATCTTTTTATTGCAAGCACACTTCTCCTGAATTTTATGAAGAAATGTTATACAGGAAATGAAATATTGTTAATTTACATTACTGATTAAAGTGCATATTTCAGAATTTTTAGGTAATGAATGCCTTTTTAATAGCATATTTCAAGATTTTTTAGGGCATACAAAACTCCTCTCCTTAGACAAACGTGAAAGTCCCTTGCATGAATGTCGCGCGAGAATATTACGTTTAGCGCACGTGCCTTATTACGGTCAACATCCCCTTAACATAAAAATAGGTTATGTTTAGATTTAAGGATTTTTTCTAGTATATTCATAAAATCAAAATCATCCCAATGTGTTTTACAGTATTATGCATGGTAGAATTTGATATCAAGCTTGGTTCCATCTCCCCTCCCCCCGATCAAGAGCAACAAGGCAAACTGCCTGGTTCAACAATTCGGGGTCACGTGTGGATCGCTCGAGTAATGAAAATATGGCCCGCAACGATATTAAAGGTTTTAGTTGTGGCATTGCAAGTTGGACACCCCTGTTCTAGGCTTTTCTGTTTTTACGTAACCCTTTTCCCGCTTCATACCTCAACCCCGCACCGCCCTGGGGACAGCCTCAAGGATTCCAGATGCCTCCAAGTGCGGGGCCCAAATCCTTCCTACCCAACGAGACTTCTGAAGGTCTCTCAAGAACAATACAGCCATTCCTCTTTGGAATTTACCACACTGCATCTTCTGTCCTCTCCTGCTCTCTTTTAATTCAATTATTCAGAATAAACTGAAGAGGTTAGTTTTACCCGTGTGTAGTCGTTTACAACGTGGCTGAAACGGTAGTTTTTATGAAAAACTACATTTGTTGCTTAATGGATGACGTGACAAATTAGAAGTACAATACTAGACGTAGTATTTCCATTCATCATTTTAAGTGTCAACAAACAAATTCGTTGCTTAGATAGTAGACTTGACGTTATAACATGGGTCTGAGACCATACAAATTAACTTAGCTTCCTTAAATCATTATAATAATGTTATACTACAAATAGCGTGTATGAAACTCGTTTATGTTCCTTTTTTGCACACATGAGATTTACTGAACTCTCTCATAACGTCGTTCGTTTGGTAATATTGTTTTATTCGAGCAAAATATGTTATAATTATCAACTAGTTACATAATCTACTAGTGCATGAAAATGCCCACTACAGGCGCCACGCAAAGCACGTCACTTCATATTGTAGAAGTTGGAGTATTTGGTACTGGTTGACGTTGAACGATAATTATGTGGACCACTTTTTCACTGCAGTATTTATCATAAGCAATATCACGAGAAGTGCTGTGATAGTCCGTAAATTCGCGACACGCGTAGCGAGGAATGAATTTACCGGGTATCACAGCACTTCCAGTGATATTTAGTGTAACTATTTCACGAATGTACACATTACATGAATCGAAAGGATAATTTCAATCACAGGACTTACAAACAAGATAAATATTACTCAAACTTACTACCGAAAAATGAGACTTTCATTCAGCTCCAACTTATCACTGCCTCCTGGAATAACTTATAATAAAAAAAGTAACATTTGAATAACAGTTTATTACAGAAAATGATTAAAAATATGTTTCGATTTTATGGTAATAAAACTTTTAAACATTTTTTAACAAGGCTACTTACAAGAACATGTATTAAAAACACAATTAGTAAAGTTGTAGGAAGTTGAGCTTTCCATGTCTGGGTCTTCCGTGGAAGTATTTGAAATGAAAGATGTACAAGCTGAATTAGCAGCGAAATTCCTCAATTTCGAATGGATTGAACACACATAAGTACTCATTAAAGTATTTTCCTGAATAATTTTGGTTGTAACGTTCCACATAGTTTTGATAGCATATTCTTTGTACTCTTCACCATCAAACACATTAATTGCCTAAAATATGTGCAATTTCTTAATTTGTAGTTTGTGCTGTCCATTTGTATTTTATTTCTTCACAAAATTCTTGAAATTGCTTCCACAGGCTTTTTCTGTTTCTTTCGCTGTTTTTCGACACTGAATCTTTAAAAACGGATTCTATTTCAGAGCTTTAAATATTACTAAAACGACATATTTTAATATTATATTGATGTACACAAGCTATTTTGGACCTGAAACAATTGCTATCATTATCTTAAAAAGGTCAACAAAGTGATTACAGTGGGGTGCAAAGGTAAACAAAGTGATAAATGGCGATTGACATCAGGGATTGGTTTAATTTGAATATATCCTTGATTAGCGACACAGACAGACATGAGTGAAATAGTCATAGGTAATACCAAGAGTACTTTGGAAATTGTTGATAAATATCCGACTCGCGAAGCGAGGAGGGGATTTATCTGAGAATTTCCAAAGCACGAGTGTACAGGACTATTCCACGAATGAAATTACGTCCAACAGAGTTCCAAAATCTGTCAAATATTGAAAATAACTGAAAGACAGGTTAAAATCAAAGAGATTATACTATAGTGCATACGCAGTTTATTGGACATCGACAAAGCGAATTACATTTACCACTTCCTAAAATAGATGAGTCACAGTTTTTGATTGGCCAGGAGGGAGAAACGGTAAGAAAAATTGGATAGAAAAAGCGATAAACTTTTTGAGAGTCACCGCCCTGATTGGGGCATTTTGTATGTATAGTTAAACACAATTGGTTTTAATTTCGCGAGTGGAATTATCATTATTAATATCACGAGAAATGCTGTGATGGCTGGTAAATTCACGACTCTCATAGCGAGAAGTGATATTTAGTGTGAATATTTCACGAATTAATACATTACCTGAATTAAAAAGGCCTCAGATTTGTTGTCGCTTGCTATTAATAACCGATTTTATAGTATAAACACTAAAGTTTAATAAAATTGTAAAATTAATCGAATGAATGCTTATCTGCCGTCATTTGTTCATTGCATCATTTTGTTGTGTCAAATGCTTTTTACTTTTTAGCTACGGAGTAAAGAGGAAGTTATGTAATGCTACACAAAAAAACTGCGAATTTTCGGCAGAAAAACTCTTAGTACAGGACCCTGGTAATGAAAAAGTGGATAAACCTAGATGTTAAATTTAGGGGGGGAAATTCTCTAACATGTGGCGTAGCCAGAATCCATATTTTGTGGATCCTTTATATCGAAAAATTGAATTGCAGCCAAACGTTTATCTGTCCGTTCGTTCCTCCGTCCGTCCATGTGTGAACGACACTAGCGGCTAAATCGTTTAGATGATTAGGAGTCATTTAACGATATAAATTCAAAAATCCTGACGTGCGTTGCGGGATGCATTTTACGTGAAACTTGATTTGCGTTTTTAACCAAATCTTTCATATTTTTGAAGTCAAAGTGCAATTTGTCACGTCTCTGTGAAATTATCTTTCTTATAGACCTCATTTATAAAGATTGGTTGTGTGTGAGAGCCGCAAAGGGAAGGTATACTACTGAAATAATATAGGAGGCTATTTTTTCTACCGCTCCTCCTTTTGTGTGGTGTAATTTATTATAAGATATTCCTAAGATAATGTGACTGTTTTACAGTTCCATTGTTCGAAAATGTCCGAAAATCTCCGAAACGCAGTGGTAAAATTGTAGGTAGCAATGATATTGGGAACGAAACAGTCGGAATATAAATTCCATGAAAATATTAGTTTTGTCATGTTATTTAATATGACCTGCAAGCAATTCAGTTACAATGCATTCCACTGGCAACACGAGAATTCCAATGGAATTTTGAAATCGAATACTAACGATTTGACAAAAATTAATCTAAAACTGGATTGAAAATATCTAATTCCGAAACGTCGGCTCGTATGTGAGGGCATTTCTTTTCCTGAAGAAAAATTGAATTTATTGCGTAATGTCACATACTCACTCTTCATCACTGTAAGTATGAACACTCGCATTTATATCATGGTAAATGGAAATCTACATATTTAAATTTTCCACAGAATTCATTTATTTCAAATACTTATATGTTTTCATTTAGAAAGAAATTTGTACCTTTAACGCATCCAAATTTCCTGATCTGAGCTATGAATGGAAGGTAGTGGACTCTAAACATATCATTTGCTCTAATAAATCCGTTTTAGAGTAAAAATTCTAAATTTAAATATTAAAATTAATAGAATGAATTATAACTGCCGCCATTTGTTCATTATGTCGTTGTCAAGACTTACTACATTCCATTTATTTGTTGTATCGAGCGCTTGTTTTCCCAGTTGCAAAAGATCAATGTAGCTTACAAAGCCGCCCAGAGCACAATATGGCGTCGACTAGCTTGCAAATTTTTAAATAGCCATGCTTTGTACTACGTTGCTTGGGTGTATAGTTTTATTTAAGATAACTGTATTATTTAATTTTATCTATGTCTAAATTTTCATAATTTTTCTGTTTTTATACCATGTTTTCATGTTTTTCCTTTACATATCTGATAGGGGGCACTGATGATGAGATAAACGTCTCAAAGCATGTATGCTTCATCTTTATTTAGTTTAAATACATTTTGGATGTGGGAGATGACTTCCTTTTACCTATCCACACGATTTCTCTGGTAACCACCCAGTTTAATCAAGTAAGAGTTTATGGTATGCAGAAAAAGCAAAAGAGGAATTCAGAATTGTTTACTGTCGGTGATTTGAACCCCTTTCACTGAATTTAAAACAGTTCTGTTCGGGAATTTTCGTAAATGTTGCTATAAGAAATGCGTCCCGAACGGTATTGCAAGTGCTCCAGATTGTAGACAGACACGACATTAGTTTGCCAGCCGACGTTTGCTCGTTCATAGATGAGTCTAATAACCTATCAAATATATAACAGGTTTAATAGTCTTTTATGATTATTAGTCTTCCGCGATAAAATTAAAGTATATATGAATGGGGGAAAACTACAACGATATAAGTGACGTTTTATAATATTTGAGAAAAACTTATTTATTTTAGACTATATTTCAGTAGCAATATAATTTAGTGGCTTTAATGAACAATTGGAATGGCGTGGTTTTAATGATGAAACAAAGCACCGCGACTTTACAGTAATATTGAATTAAGGAAAGTTTTTTTTTTCCGAATTTATAAAATGTCACTTATACCTTTCTAGTTTTCACCCATTCATATTTGATTTTTAAGAGAAATTTAATCTCAACGATTAGAAATATCAGAATGTTTATCCACAGAGTTTATTATCTTTCACGATTAAATTAAAGTGTAGATTTGATTTCTTTGGACCTCGCGGGTAGCTCTTGGCCAGCATGCTCGCGTTCCACTAGGCGGCCCCGGGTTCGATTCCCGGTCGAGGCAAGAGTCTGCGTTTTCCTTCCGAGATTTAGGACCGTATTCATAGTCATCACTTTTAATACAGAAAACCTTCAGGGGTTCCTTATAAAGTTTTTCAATTCATAGTGGCAACTTATCCGCTTGCATAAGGAACTTCTTATAGCTATAAGGAAGGGCCAGCTTCCACTTGTAGTTATAAGTGAATTGTCTCTTGGTGGGTTGAAAATAGTCGCAATGTGAAAGAAATGGAAATGGACTACGATTTTGAACATTATAAAAATGTTTATAATTGCATTGTTCTTCGTAGCAGTTTGTAGTTGCATTGTTCTTCGTGATATGTACAACCGTCTGGAAATGCACAATGATCAAGAATATTTAAGAAAAGGTAGCGTTTTACCCGGACGAAAGGACATGTTTTGGTAAACGTTGGTGGCAAAAATCAGCTACAATTAAATGAGGTTTACCGATTTCCCACAATTTAAGACACTGTTTAAGTTACTACTACTATTTAAGTAATTGTGTAGGTTATATTACGCCACGGATGCCCAAGGACGCATGCATAAGAATAGTTCACGGCCAGCTTGATGGGACGTTTCAGGCAGGATTCAAGTGGCTGTGAACCCCCCAATGCGCTGTTGCCACACGACACGCTGCTAGCGGCGTACTTATGTTTAAGTATCGTCTATGAATACCAAATGTGCATAAGCATTTCCTTACCAAAAGTAACTTCTTATAGCTTAAGTATTTTCTTATTCTATAAGTGACGACTATAAATACGGCCCTTAATGCAAAAATTTACCGCATTGCCACTGCACCAACGACCTCGCGGCAGGGAGATACCAGGTTGAGACTGCTACGACGCACTCTTCCGAGGCTCTCCAGCCGTGCGCACGCTCACAAAGTGGCTCATTAGCAGTGCGTGCGGCCTGACGCGCAGGAATAACTGCTCATTAACACTCTGCTGTCGCCTTCACGGAGGTGGAATCAACCTCTGCCATGAGTCATGACATCGAAAATGGCGCACTGAACTGCATGGCATTTGAACGATTTTGAAGGCAACAGGTTGAATTTTGTTAGGGTTAGGTTAGGTTAGGTTAGGTTGAATTTTGAATTGGGTTAATCGACTATGTAAATAATATGGTAAAGAACATTGGCGCATTGAATTGAGTGACGTTCGAGTTACGGCTTTTAAACGCTTTAGCAACGTTGGAGTCTGCCTCTATCGAATATGAGAATGGGCAATGGCATCGAAAATGGCACATTTGACTGCATGGTATTTCAACGAATTTGAAGACAATAGTAATGTTGAATTTCAAATGGAGTTAATCGATTATGCGAATAATATGGTAGAGTACGTTGGCGCATTGAACTGAGTGACGTTTGAGGTAGCGCCTTTAAACTCATTAGGAATGTTGGAATCTGCCTCTAGTGAATATGAGAATGACCTATGACATTCAAAATGTCGCAATAAACTGCATAACATTTGAACGATTTTGAAGACAACAGAAATGTTGAATTTTGAATTGGGTTTGAGCTGAATTTTGAATTTGGGCTGAACTAACGTTTGTGAAGACATCAGAAATGTTGGATTTTGTATTAATCAACGAGAGAAATAATGAAGTATAGTGCTGTTGCGCATTGAACGACATGGCGTTTGGGTTACCGCCTTCAAACGCAACTCAATGTTGAAATTTGAATTGGTTTAATGCACGATGTATGTAGCGAGATGGAGTGTTTTGGTGCAATGAATTGTATGACGTTTAGACTAGTGCCTTTAAATGAAATAGAAATATTGAATTTTGAAATTGATTAATGAAGAAAATAAATAACGAGATATAGTGCTTTTGCGCACTGAATGGCATGGCGTTTGTACTAGCGCATTTAACTGCAAAAGAAATGTTGCATGATTAACCCATTAACGCTCGGTGGTGCGTTTATGCACCAGGTTGCACAGTTGTTGATTATTATTTAAAACAAACGTGTGGTGATTTTTTCTTTCTGTAAGCCGAGGAGGACATGCCACGACGTATTTATAACAGTTTCACGTCCAGAAGCGTGATTTTGTAAGAATTATGGCGGTGTTAATAATTGGTACGTCCTGAGTGATCAAAATGTGAGCACATATTCATTGTAAACGATATGTATTGTATAGTGATTCGCAATTTTCCGTACTTCGTGAATATAATTAATATCTTCTAAGTGAAATATATACATGTACATCAAAAATTTGAGGTTACGTGGAATATTCTATTTGTAAATGTTGATTAAATTTGAGTGGTGCGTTTTTGCACCACCGAGCACATGGGGATGCATTATGTGCAAAACAAGCGTGTCATGTTTTTTTTTTTTGCTTATATTCACAATTTTTACATTTCTGAACATTTCATGATGTACTATACAATATTTACCATATATTATTGCATTATAAGGCAGAGGCAAAATTTATTATACTTTCTAATTTGTTTTTCATACTATTGTGGCCTAAATGTGGATGAAGTTTTGGCTGGTTTAGAGGAGGATGATAATGAACATTTTACCAAAACCAATTCTATTAACATTTGTTTTGCTTTTTGCTCTATCTCTTTATTAGGTATGATACCGACAAGCGTAGAGGGAATGATACTTTCGGTGGAATCATAAACAAACAATCTGAATGCAGATCAGTTGGCTAAAAAATCTGAAGCAGTGTTAAAAACTGCTGACGAAGATAAAATTATTTTCTCCGTAAACGACATTTCGTTAGTGGGTACAATGTGCTTTCTCGCAAACGAATGTATTAGAAGAATGGGACAATACGAGGAATTTCGCAATTTTAAATGCAACGCGAAGATCTAGATTTGAGGAGATTATGCAGCATATGCATCTAAATGACAACTCACAGACAAAAATGATAAACTTTCGAAAATTCGGCTCTATGTAGATTATTTGAGAAAAACATTTCTCGAATATGCTTTTTGGGAGAATGAGTCCAGTGTGGAAGCAATGAAATCATACTTGGCACACAATGATCCAAAACAATTTATCTATAGGAAAACAATAAGATTTGGGTACGAAATATGGTGTCACAAATTTTGACAAAGCTGCATCACTGACTTCGAGGTATATCAAGAGTGTTAGGGATCCCAAAATTCCTACAGAGAAGAACATGTTTTGAGAGGAGAAATTCTTTTGAAATTCAGTGAAAACCTGCCTAAAGATGACTGTGGAAGAAATTTGACCCACCATTTATTTGCTGATAATTATTTCTTGAGTCTGCAAGTTGTAAACACGTTTTCTGAACTTGTTATTGTTGGAACACTGAGGAGCAATAGTGTTACCTCGTAAATGGTACCTCGCTAATGGTGTTACCTCGTAAATTCGATTTCACCAAAAAAGGTAATTTTGTTATACAAAAGAAAAAAGTGTGTTCTCTCTGCAAATCACATCCACGGGTAAGAGTATCAAGTATACTCTGCACGAGAAATGCTTTTATAGCTTTCATTCAAAAGATAGACTAGATGATATCCCATGTGCTCGGTGGTGCGTTTGTGCACCAGGCATTTTTTTCTAAAGTAAACATAATAAACAAAAAATATTGATATAAACATTCACAGTAGACGTATTTAAACATGTTTTCCCAATATCAACAATTTTCGTGACAAAAAATGTTCTGGGCATTAATGGGTTAAACAAAGCAGAAAACTCATCTGTTCTCTAAACTCTATCCTATGGGACAAGAACACCAGTAAAAAACAAAACTAATGATATATAGAATAATAATTCAAAGTGTTGTACTGTACGGTGCTGAGATATGGCAACGCTTAGAACAAATGAGAACAAAGTTGAGGGTAATGGAACGGACTTTATTGGAAGATCAGCCGGCATCTCAAGAAGAGAGAAAATACGGAATGAAAGAATTAGAGAGATCAGGGGTTTGAATTTGGATATACTGCTCTAAACCGAAAGGAAACAACTGCCATGTTTTGGACATGTGCAGAAAATGCAGAGCAATAGACTTCCAAAGAAGCTTTTGGATTAGCGACCGCAAGAAAGAAGGAAAAGAGGCCGGCCTCGACCTGGTTGGAGAGACAACATAGAGAAGACATTGGCTGGAAGGCAGATACCTCCTGGGACTTGGAACAATAGAGAAGAATGGAAGAAGAAGTTAGGCGCAGTAAGAGGGTAATAAGGGTCAACAATACGACTAAGAAGAAGAAGAAATGTTGCATTTTGAATTGGATTAATTCACGATGTAAGTAACTAGGCACATTGCTGTCGCACATTGGAGCTGGATTGAAGGCTAGATTGGGACTGGACTAGATTGGAGGCTAGACTGGGGATTGGGGGCTGGGCTGAGGGCTGGGCTGAGGGCTGGGCTGAGGGCTGGGCTGAGGGCTGGGCTGAGGGCTGGGCTGAGGGCTGGGCTGAGGGGTGGGCTGAGGGCTGGGCTGAGGGCTGGGTTGAGGGCTGGGTTGAGGGCTGGGTTGAGGGCAAGGTTGAGGGCAGGGTTGAGGGCAGGGTTGAGGGCAGGGTTGAGGGCAGGGTTGAGGTAGAGTTGAGGGCAGGGTTGAGAGCTGGGCTGAGGGCTGGGCTGAGGGCTGGGCTGAGGGCTGGGCTGAGGGCTGGGCTGAGGGCTGGGCTGAGGGCTGGGCTGAGGGCTGGGCTGAGGGCTGGGCTGAGGGCTGGGCTGAGGGCTGGGCTGAGGGCTGGGCTGAGGGCTGGGCTGAGGGCTGGGCTGAGGGCTGGGCTGAGGGCTGGGCTGAGGGCTAAGCTCGGGGTTGGGATGGCTGAGGGCTGGGCTGGGATTGGGCTGGATGCTAGGACTGGGGTTGGGATAGGTTGGGGGCATGGCTGGGTGGCTGGGGGGTTGGGGGGCTGGGGGGCTGGGGTTGAACTTGAGTCTTGGATGAGGATGGGAAGGGGTTGGAAAGGGATTAAGACTGGGCTGGATGCTGATGTGGGGGTTGGCATGAGTTGGGTTCTGGGTTGGGGCTGATAAAGTTGTGAAAAGGGACCTGGGATGGGACCTGAGATAAATGGAGGCTGGAAATCGGCCTGGGATGAGGGTTGGGCTGGGGGCTGGGATGGAATGATTGGGACAGAGCACTTGAGCTATGCCAGGTAGGACTGAACTGGACTGTGTTCCAGCGACACGCACGCATCGGGACAGGGCAGGGAGGTGCGATGTGCAGTGACGTCATCAGCGTAGTGGATCCCATAAAGGAAGGGGTTTATGACTGCACGTAGCATCGTGACACGCCGCGGCAGACAGCACACGTGCACGTCGCGCCGGCACGTGCTCGACGACAAGCGCCGTTATTACGCCCAATTGGAGTGGCGTTCCACGTTCCGCCTTTTAATTCCGAAAGCAAACTGTTCGCACAGGACATGCGACATTCCTCTACGCTTCGAAGATCTGGAAGGCTCTTTATATTAAATGATGTAGTTTAAATAATGCAATCCTAGCTAAACCACTGAGAATACATTCCGAAAAAGTATTATTCTTATTATTATTATTATTATTCTTATTATTTATTAATAATAATAAATAATAAAAATAATAATAAATTAATATTAGTAAATAATAATAATAATAATAATAATAATAATAATAATAATAATAATAATAATAAGTTACAACTGAAAAGTCTAAATAACATACGTATCATATGGAAAACCAAGACTACGAAAATACCGTGTTTTGTTCTTATTTTCCAAAAATGATGTAATGCGGCAAGTTTACAAATTATCGAACAATATTTGCTGTTGAAGAATGATGTGTGAGAAACTTTGAATGTGAACTGCTAAGAATATCCTACTACTCATCATAACTTAGAAACCTGATGCGTTACTTATCATTATATAACATAAAACATTTTTGTAAAAGCAGACAAGTGACAGATGATTGCTGGACATTGAGTTTATGTACACTTACTAACTTTTGCTTTTCATTTTAGACAGTCTTGTAACTAAAACTCGTAATCATCGATTCGCCAACTATAACCTCATGGTGCAAAGATATTTTTAAGTGTGCTACAGTCAGACTTGGAAATTACATAATAATCAAATGACGCCAGAGAAGCGTTCATTTATGTATAGCTCGACCAATGATGTATATAAATACCACTAGATGGCTGACTCCGCGCGTTCCCAATAGGCGGAGGTGAGGCCGTACAGGGAGCCATGTTGCACGGCAAAAGCTTCGAATGTCAATTGCACCCATGACAGTTCGGTAGATTTTACGAGTGTAACATGTATACATTGTATTTATTAACATGGTTCTGTTCCATCATAAGAAAGTAAAGCTGTAGGCAACAACAAATTGTCAAAATATATTTTATAATTTACACAGAACTACAAACAGCATTGACATAGTGTTACCGGAGACTTGCAAAAATGAGGACTTGTTTTTTATGATGACTTACAGGTACAAACTTCTTATACTACTTCAGAAGAGATCAATTTATATGTTAATACTGCACATGACAGTAAATTATTATTACTACGGCAGCTTTATTATTAAGGATTCTTTCTCTGTTTCAATATTTCGTTTTCAAATAGAAGAATAAGACGTACTTATTATTGATGTGATTAGAAAAACTTCGTTTCACTCCAAATATCCCTTTTTTCTCTCTTAATGGATGATTGTAAATAACTGCTGGATTTGGGAAGTGGCAGAGAGATTTAAAATGAAAACACTTAGAGAAATATAGTACATATGTACTTTTTATGGGCTGACAATTTTATTTGCATATGAATTCAAAACTTTTTTTCAGGAACAAACATTCAAATGATACCTTTCACCATTGAAAGAAAATATTCAAATAATAAATGTTTCTTTTAATTTTACATACCAGGAAATAGAACGAAACATACATTTAGAGAATAAATGAATAGATTAAAATACATGTTCAAAACATGAACACTTAAGACTAAGATTCCACTACACGATATTGTTGTGATACCCACCTTATAGTGGTAAAACATGGATAAAACAAAGGCAAAAAATTAATTGATTTCCTGGGCCAATTTTGAAAATAACAATTACATTAAGTAAAGATCAAAATGAAAACATTTAAAAAATCAAAACAAAAAATGTTTCACTAATCACTCAAGAGAAAACTCACTACAACACACCGCTTTCGGCAATACGAACAAGGTTTTTGCCGTGCAAAATGGCGCCTTGGGTGGCCTCACCGCCAAGGCGACAGTCATCCATCTAGGAGTATATGTATACATCATTGAGCTCGACCAAGCGAAGAATGAAGGAGGTGATTGCGGCAAGTCGTGGTACTAACAGTGTAAACACGGGTCTGTACAGTCAGTCTCGCTAACAAAAGTCGCGTGAAACATGAAGCGAGTTGTTTATGGGTGTAGCTTTGGGAAATACGAGTTATGGATGAATTCAAACATTTGTATTCTTCTGCATTCATCTTTTTTTACTTTATGCAATAAAGTACCAAAACATTAAATTTACTGTCGCAAGTATTTAAAATATTCTTCATTACAATATTTTAGAGTATTTGGATGTAGAACATACTATAGGAATGATGATATATCCAGAAAAAAATTGATAATTGAGCAAAACAAGCTATCTTCGTAGGTTATTCGAAAAATTGAAAAGCTTATCGTCTTTTTGATATAGAAGATAAAGTAATTCATGGGAGTAGAGATGTAATCTTTTTAGAAAATGAGAAAGAATTAATAAAAGAAAGAGATTGTCATTTAGAAAATTTTAATCGGTTCGCAATTTCTAATAGTAAAGAACCATAGCAAAGACTAATGAAGTAACAAATATTGAAGATATAAATATTGAGGAATATTCATTACGGTGGTAGTTGCTTCTTAGGTAATATGAATTTGATTTGGTATATATTATGAGAAACTACTTAAGTTCAATTAAATGATTTACAAGTATATGAATGTTACTGTACAAATTGTGTGCTCATCAAAGGAATTCAATCAAAATTGAATTATTCTACCGAAAAAAATTACATTTTATTTCTTCTTATATGAGGTGCAGACACGTCCAAATACAGTTAAAATATTAATTGGGAAGATAACAGAATTGTGACAAAATAAATCGCGCTTTTCCTGAAACAGTTTCGCAGGGTCCCATTTTTAATTGGATTAGAGTGTCCTTATATCTCCGTCTCCGTCGCTTCGGCTGTAAACACAGACGGTGGCGCGCTCCTGTAAACATCATTCTCAAACTTGGTGGAGTTATATGACGTAAAATTTCATTTAAGTTACACATGTATTATATGCCCTTAATAATATACAACTTGTCGTCTAATGGCATTCGGCGGGAAAACGAAATCTTTCCGTGAAAATGTGACCTGCCAAACACTAGTGCAAGAGGTGTAAACACTAGTGCAAGAAGAAGGGTAATTGTTGATTGTGTAAAGTCATTATATGAAATTTCCCGCGTGTTTATTGGCAAAAAGTGAGCATCTTGGACCCCCCTACAAAGAAAATTGTTACATTTATTCTGATATATTATATAGCATAATAAAGTAAATAAATCCCAACGGTGGAGGATTTTTAGAGACAAGTTTATTAGTAAACGAGAAGAGTAGTTAGTTATTTAATGCTCTTTTTTACGTGGCGAGACTCGGGCCATCAGGCCCGCTCTTCCGTCTGATCACGCAAATTTCGCTACACTCCTTTCACCATCTAGCGGAGAAAGAAGGTATCAATCGAAACCGATGACACCAGTGATTTTAATCTAGCTCAGAGGCTTCTTTTAGGCTTAAGGATATTTTAATTGTAGTAAATCTACAACATGGGACCGCCGGTGTTACTTCTTCGAAGAAAGGAGTACAAAGGTTTTCTTCAGTGTTAAAAATTCACGGCTTCGATCCCGCAAACTTGGGTTGAAGAGTGCGATACGCTATCCATTACACCACCACAAAAAGTACGATTGAGCAAAGTTGTAATTGGGATGTCTAGGGTTCTATTCGGAAATTTTGCTCGATATTTTTAACATCAGTATGTTCGTGGAAACGGAATTTGAAACGGTCGCGTGCCGAAACGGAATTCCTTAGCCGACTGCTCTGATTTATGATTTCTGTGGTTGTCCTGGTCCATTGTTCCAGGCTCATTCCAGAGCATCTCCAGTCCACCGACAGATCTGGGACCACACGCTCTCTAAACTTCCTACTTCCATGTACCGAATATATAACGATACAGGAAGAGATGACTCAGGGCATCAACTCATGTCACTGCAGGGTCTCTGACCGGGAGGTCCTATAGTTCAATTCCCGACGGTGGCCGGATTTTCGACACTGGCTAGATAGCTAAGATGAGTTATGTCGTTGTCTGGAGGTGACTTCTAGCGGCCAGCTGCTCTGATCGATAGTGTTCCGTGTTTACTCCGATCAATACCAGGCGAATGCCGGAGCAGTACCTTAACAAACGGCCAGGACCACGCACAATGATTTCCCCCCTCATTCTTGTCATATTCTCTCCCCTTACACACTTATACTAACATGCACTACACTACTATACATCCGAGAGACCAGTCAGGGGCTTAAAGCTTGTCCCGGTTGGGGCGGTGTTCGGTTGTGAGATACCTGGTTGGGGAAAACCTCGTAAGTTGACGGTGGATCGTCGCCGGATCTCGCCATCCAGGGGGAGATCACTTCCCGCGATAAAAGCATGCACTACACTTACGAGACTAATAATCTTAGCGATTGATGCGCGAAGAATAATAAATCAATAAATCAATCAAACGCCCTCAAATCACAATTAAATAAAAATCAAGAGCGTCGTGAGAACAAACGAAAATTTATATTTTACAGTATTAAATTTGAAAAAAATCTCTGTATTCAAGTATATATTTCAAAATTTTCAGACGTGACATTAGAATAAAATTTATACAAGAATTCATATATGATTCGTTCTGCAACAAACAGTATTTTGGAAGTACAGTTTTGAATTGTTCAGTTTCGAATGTTTTGAGTATTTGAGTTAACCACATGTAACAAAAGAATTTTTGATCTAGGTGCCTGATACTGCAATGAAACAGTAAACTGTTCTACAATAAACCAATAAAATTTGAAAATAAAGTTTTGTTCACTATGTGTTTATAGATCTTTTTGTAGTTCTGTTTAATATCTTTGTAGCCACGTGGATTAACTTTTTACGGTCTCGAACGAACTCGTGGAGTTTTATCGACTATAAATATGCCATAAAATCCAACTTTAGAGTTTTATGAAACAATTTTAATTGATGAAACATTTGTTAAATGCAGCTATTAGTTTCCAGATCAGAAAAAAATTCTTAAAGAGACACACTGACAGCACTGTACTTAGTAAGTAGCTCTGTACTTAGCAGTGTAGTAACGTAACTTTTCATTATTGAATCGAATACTCCGCATTTTCATGTAGTTTGTTAATATTTTCGCATTATTCTATCATATTTAATTTACCACTTTAATGAATAGATTGTATTCACCCGAATGATAAATAATATATATTTGTGGCATCGTATTCAAGTAAACAACTCATTTAAATCGTCTTATTTCTTCTACCTGCAAAGAACGAAATGAACACAGCATTCTATCTACGTATTCTTTATATGCTTGTTACAATATTTCTTATTTATTCATTTGAGTATGGTCTTTCTATACATTTTAGAAACAAATTTAAATCAAAAATATGTCGGACTATGCCGCAATGCCACAAACATTGTGGCATAGTTGTGAAGTACACAACTCATTAAAATCGCCTTAGTTCTTCTACCTGCAAAAAATGAAATAAAATAAACATCATTTTATTTGCGTATCTGTAAATGCGTGGTATAATATTTCTGTTCTATCTTCTTGAATATGATGTGTTCATATATCTTTAGTAAATAAATTCATACATTTCTCTTCCAGTTCAGACACGTTAAACCGAAAGCACTTTAGGACGCAAGTAAAACTCCGACTAGACATCTCCAAGGATATTCTTCATAACGTTTGGAAAAGAGTTGCAGAGTAGTTTATTGAATGTTGGTACACAAGTTTCAGGAAAAAACTTTACATTGTCATTTTCAAGTAGGTTTTTAACTGTTTACGTTGGATTATTGGTTTTATGGGTACGTAACATAAAATTAATTTTATTTTTAAATTAAAACTTCCATTGCCGTCGTTGACACATGTAGATGTTTGCTTTGGCGATAGATTGAAGTTGCTAAATTTGTTCTGTACAATTTAATTTCATATTTAAAATAATACCGGGATGTGAAAATCTAATCACGATTCTCTTTCGAAGGGTAGATAACGAAATGCGCGAATTAAATGGGCTAGAATGGCTTGGGAGATATCTCCCAAAATCACAAATCCATGCTTTGTCATCAAAAGTCTTTACTGGTGGGGGATCCTTCTTCAGGTCTGGGGGAGGGGGGATCCTTCTTCAGGTTTGGGGGAGGGGGGCGCCCTCCCCTAAAAAATCAATCATGGAAAAAGTTGCAGAACGTATTAATCTTACTCTTCATTCTATAGTTTAATTTGTGTGTATCTCTAGTTCGCATTCTGAAGACGAACGTAAGTCCATGCGCCCGCGTACAGCAATGATCAAAGATTTTAGAATGGATCGCAAAGTGGACTATCGCGTCGCCGTCCGAAACTGGTGCATGGTAGGCAATGGAAGCATCAGAAAGAGTGAGGATACTGAAAGTTGGTTGGAGACAGTTTTGCCATTAGGGTTTTATCCGGCAATGACCGCGTGTATTAACTACGTTAAAAACATCAAATTTCGTAAATTACTGCCTTTTTTGCTGCAAATATTACAAACATACTATCGTAAGTACAATTGCATCTTCAGCTACATTCAGTTGTATTAACGTAAAAAGTTGCTTTGGATTAAATTCCGTTACTAGGAAATCGGACATACGATATATGTTTTGGTTCAAGAAATATTCTGAAGAAAGAAAATGCATGAGATTGACAGGATATATGGCACATTGTAATTCGCAACCCACCTGCTGCTACTAAGTACTATCATATGCTTTTCCAGTGAGTCGAGAACCTCACATAGAAAGAGTGCTTTAATTCAGCTGGTTCGTACCGGATTGCGCGCACCGGTTGTTAAAATTATTGTAGTTCACAGAACCGATTGTTAAATTTTTTTGTGACACGCAGAACCATTCGAAATTTATCACAATCAAGTTGTTAAAGTTACACAAGCACACAAAAAAAGCTTGCCAGACCCAAAGGCTTGATACGTGTTTCTTTATAAATGTATTTCGACGCGCTGAATCCGACTCTGAAGCCAAAATCGCGCCACCACCCTCCAATTTGTTTTCAATCGCGAAAAAAAAACCCACTGTGAAATTGTACTTTTTTTCTGTTTTCAGAATGTTATCTATGTTAAGTGTTCATTTATTGGCATACTTTTTGTGAGAAAGCATGCGAGAAATCTCAAAACCGAAGAAACCCAACGTAGTATTCTTGAGGTTTTACATTTTAGGTTATTTTTGTTTTCACGCACTGAAAATACTTTACCGTGACCTCGCATTTTGTAACGATGCTTCTCCGTTTTAGTTATTACACTCATCAATTTTTCGAAGATTATTAAATTACATTTAAAAATTGGGTACTACCCCTTTATTATCGTGTTTGGCAGACGTGTTTGGGCACACCAACATGTCGGAATGCCTTTACTAGCGGAACATGGCAGAGTTGGTAACGTCACCTACATGTATTCTTAGCTCCGTGGGTGCCATATTATCTAAAGAAACAGACGAAACTATACAAAGCCATTTCAAAATTGCAGACTGACACTCCAATTTTATTTAGAAAGATATTTTTTTATACATTTATGGTAAATGTAAAACTGAATGTAAAACGAGTTAAAGAAGTAGGAAAAAAAGTGAATATAAAATGTGAGATATTAATAGATGTTGGTTTGTAATAAATTGTAAATTTTATTCACTTATATTAATTTGTGAAAACATATAAATATTTATATAAATAACATTCTGTTTCTCGTATAAATATTTAGTGTTTGATTTTTGCATCATTTAATGAAGGAATTTACCAGCCAAGTAGGATATTGCAAACGTATGTATTTTGATGTGTTTTATTGCACATTTACATTAATATGATGTTCCTTCATTTTTCAAATGTTCAAAACGTGTTACAAATAAATATTTTTCATGTATATTTGAATAATTAAAACAATGTGAGTTTGTAAAATAGGAACGAATTTGTGAATATTTTAATGAAAAAATATTTTGATGACACAAAATCTCCATTTACATCAGTAATTAAAATCAACTGATTTATACTTCAATAAGTAATCGCAGAAATAACTTCTTAAGTAATAGCAGTCCTGATGAATACTATTACTTATATAATGTTTAGGGAAGCGAGATAAATACCATCGTACGCAACGCAATATATCGAACCTGTTCTGTCGAGGGAATTAAAAACAATGAAAGGTTGTGAAATGGGATCGAAATCGAGATCACTTTGATAAAAATGTACCAAAAAATCACCATTAAGGTCAGTAATTAAAATCAACTGATTTCATCACAAACTTTATGACTACTCTTACTAAGCTAATGTTTAGGAAAGCGAGATCAATACTCCCATACGCAACGCAATATATCGAACCTGTTCTGTCGAGGGAATTAAAAACAATGAAAGGTTGTGAAATAGGATCGAAATCGAGAACATTTTGATAAAAATATACAAAAAAAATCACCATTAAGATCAGTAATTAAAATCAACTGATTTCATCACAACCCTTATGACTACTCTCTTAGGAAAGAGAGATACCATCGTACGCAACGCAATGTATCGAACAGTTCACTCGAGAACGGACGAATCATCCAAACGTGTGGGTGTGTCAGGGGCGTGGCTGGGCCAAGCGGTCGGGGCGGTGGGCGGAGGGCGGTGGGCGGTGGGCGGTGGGCGGTGGGCGGTGGGCGGTGGGCGGTGGGCGTTGAGCAATTCGCCTCCTCCCTTGGTTGCGTAATACCCTCCGCAACGTACTTCGTAATGTACGCTGTACAGGATGCCCTCCGAAATCCGCAACTTCCTAAACCACAATAGAAAACTGCGTAAACAAATTTCCTTTGAAAATATTTGCCAGAATGCCGTTGCAGTTATATTTCACTTAGTGTTTTTAAATTGCGACATACAGCATTATACCCATTGTACGAAAAAAAAGTATTTGAAATTATTTGTTGCAATGCAATTGGATCAAGATAACAGAGTGATGGCTATACGTTTTATGGGCAAGAATCAAAATTAAATTCACTTCTTACACACTCTTATCAGTTTGTATATGTGTAACAAAGTAAGTGCCTATTTTGAAAAAGACCAAATTAACCGGTTAATGACACATTAATATTGCAACCCAGAAATAGCTTACGGATCAATTAAAAAGTTTGGATATTCAGGGTTCCAGAGCAGGTTAATGACCACTCTGGCAGGCACTGAGACAGCGGTAGTTCCGGGAAGCAGTTGGTCCTCATGATTACATACGATTTTGCGGGGGGATCGCTACATGAAGCCGTCAGTTACGGAATATCGTCATAATATTCTTTACCTGTGCATTTTTCACGAATGCAGAAATCCAAAACACTTTTATGTGAACCATATCGTTTCACACTGTAAATGTACATGACAAATTGTATTTCAGGTATTTCTACTCCCATTGTATACTTCTGTCAATTGATGGCTGCAACCCGCTGCATAATGGTACTCATTACGATACAGTTTTCATTATGATACAGGTTCCTGAACAATCACAGTGAAGCTTACAAATCATGTATTGACACTTTATTAATAATTGAGAATCATTATAGTAAATGTTTCGTTCGATTCTGTACATTAAAATTGTATTTAATATTATATTATGCTTCTCAGTTTTAATTTCTTTTATTATTAGACTTTTTTGAATTTATTAAAATTCAAAATAAATTATTTAAAATAATTTATTATTATTTAAAATAAATTAAATCGTAATTTCACTGTGATCTTATTTGACTAGCGCAGTGGTAGTTATTGGAGAGAACATTTGACTAAGGTTAAAATCTGAATGCAAGTCATTTTGGGTCATATGTTGCTGCAGTGTGGTTCTCCTTAAAAAATATCTAGTTTAAAATGTCCAGTGAATCAAAGGTAGACGTGACACCTCCAGAAATAAGAGAAAAAGTGAAAATGGTGACGTTTGATTTATTGTCGCAACTTTTGTACTCCCTCGCAGGCGGTCTGACAAAACAAAGCCACCTGCGGTGGGTAGGGAACTGTCCGCTAGGTGACCTTGACTGGATCCTGCATGTCAATTGCCACGAAACTATTCAAAATAAAAGTTTAACTTATAAATGTTACCATAAATTGTAGAAAAAGTACCGTATGAAACTCGATGTAATGGCTATTAATACACTCGTGTGAAGTTTACGATACTCGCTCGTTCCTCGCCGTTTCGTAATATCACATTCGTGTACCAATACCCATCATTACATCATCGTTTCATAATGTACTATTATAAAACCGAACATATATATACCGATCGCAGATAAGGTCCATAAAAGCAGTCGTTAAAATTCTCCTCCAGACGCCAGCTGAATTCCACCCTGCTTTGTAGCTATTACAGAAAATCCTGCCATTGTTGGGTCTCGAACCTCCCCTGGGACCTCTCGGTCAACCACATGGCAAGGTTACCACTGGGCCATCACAACCCGCCCTTTATTTTCGGAACATTCTATAGTTAGCCGTCTGGGGACTCGAACCGTGGACCTCGGCATATCGACCTGCCCGCGGGCCGCGCCGCAACGTCGCGAGCCAGACCTGGTGGGGGGGGTGGAAGGGGGGGAGGAGCAGAGTGGGGGTGAAGCGAGCATTGTGAAGCAGTCGAGTCGCGGAGGCGGCAGCTTCAACGACTGCGGGGGTTCCATTCGCTTGCGAAACACAAAAGCCCTGCGGTACACCTCCACCGCAATTACGTACGCATACCCTCCGAACGGACGCTAGTACGCCAGGGCACGGCTGTTACGCTGTTTCAAATAAGATGCGGACTCTTAAGACTTTTTTACTTTCCCATATACATAAGTATGTACGTAGTAATGTACTTAGTATAGGAAAAGTTACGTAATTCTGCGGAAAATCGATTTCAACGCAAATACTCTTTTTGGAGGCCCCTGATACCGAAACAGTAGTTTTTTTAAACGTCGGTCTGTTCGTGTGTCTGTTCGTCCGTCCATCTGTCCGTCTGTCAATTTGAGAACACCGAACACGACTAGCGACTAAACCATAAGTACGATTTCTTTCAAAATGGATATTCCCCGATATGAAACCACTCGAGGCGCCGCGATCGTGAAAAACTTTCTTCAAAATTTAGTGGTACTTTACATTAGGCCTCCCAGACAGTTTCAAAATTTTATCAAAAACTGTTGCAAATTTTTTCTTTAAATTTCTTGTTAGAATAGAATAAAATACACTTATAAAGGTGACATAGGTACTATTTTCACGGTTAACTCTGAATTCTCGAAAGTTGCAAATGTTTGAATTTTTCCGGCGTCTTCCTAAAACTACAAAACTGAACATTGAGATGCGGTATTCTAAGACTTTTTTACTTTTATACCGGTTAAAAGTCTCTAAGACTGCATGATTGATTCATTGATTGAATATATCGTGTTTCCGGGAGCGTCTACTCTAATGGTAATTAGTCCAGTAAATGTAGTGCATATTCTTATCACGGAAGCTATCATGTTCTCGGCTGCATAATAAGGTTCGGTACCGGGGGCTGGTGAGGTTCTCCCCAACCAGGAATCTCCCACCAGCGGGAGAAGTGTAAGTAAGGGATGAGTGTAAGTAAGGGATGAATGCAAGTAAGGGATGAGGATAGGAGAAGGAAGAGAAAGGAATGATTACGTGCGATCCGTGGGCCCTTTGCTAGTATTTGGAGAAATTCGGAATTTGCTTAGTAGGAGGAACCACGGAAACGTACCAATCAGAGCGGTCAGCCGCTACAATTCTCTTTCAGACAGGCATACGAAAGAATAAATTAGGCATACGAAACTATGTACTTGGTGTCCAACCCTAGGGCCTACCGGTCAGTGGCACTGCAAAGTAATTGATTGATTGATTGATTCGTGTTTCCAGGCGCATCAGCTACTCAGGTCATTAGTCTCGTAAGTGTAGTGCGTGTTTTTCTCGGGACGTGACGATGATTTTTCCCCCGCTAGATGGCGAGATCTGACGCCGACCTACCGTCGACCAGTGGGGTTTCCCCTCCACCAGGTATCTCCCACCAGCGGGGCACTGCCCCAGCCGGGACAAGCTGTAAGCTCCCGACCGGTCTTTCGACATGTGTGGTAGTGTAGTGCATTTTAGTGTAAATGTGTGTGTAAGAGGAGAGGATAGGACAAGGAAGAGGAAGGAAAGAAGAAGTTTTCAATTGGAGAACGAACTCTTCTCTGGAGAGAATTGTTAATTGAGGAGCTGCATCTCGGTAGCCTGAGTCCCTCAGGCTAAAACGAGCTCTGTTTTCCGAGAAATGCGACTTTCAATTTCTTATTTACTGAGGGCAATATATGAGTTCGATATCCAATAATAGCATGCCTCACATGATAAAGGAAAAAGTACAGACGAGAATTATGATGAAGTTTCGTGATCATCTAGATTTCTGGGCAGAAATTTACGTAGCATTCTATTTTTCTGGTTGACGTTCATTAGCATTGATAATCGCGTGACACGCGAGTGAAAGGAGTTATGTGGGAGGAAGATCATTTCACAAGCAAGACAAGAGTAAGATTCGTTACAAAAGTAGGTTTATATTATCAGTGATAACAATGTTGTACATTATCGTTAGTTGAAGGCAGTCCGTATTTGCATTCCTTAGTGAATCTCAGAGCTTCAATCTACGAATGCAGGACCAACGTATATAAAAACTAGTGGAGGCCGGCAGACGCCTTTTATCTCCATCTTATTCCCCGTCTCCCTCTTCGTCTCGTCTCCCTCTTCGTCTCGTCTCCCTCTTCGTCTCGTCTCCCTCTTCGTCTCGTCTCCCTCTTCGTCTCGTCTCCCTCTTCGTCTCGTCTCCCTCTTCGTCTCGTCTCCCTCTTCGTCTCGTCTCCCTCTTCGTCTCGTCTCCCTCTTCGTCTCGTCTCCCTCTTCGTCTCGTCTCCCTCTTCGTCTCGTCTCCCTCTTCGTCTCGTCTCCCTCTTCGTCTCGTCTCCCTCTTCGTCTCGTCTCCCCCTTCGTCTCGTCTCCCTCTTCGTCTCGTCTCCCTCTTCGTCTCGTCTCCCTCTTCGTCTCGTCTCCCTCTTCGTCTCGTCTCCCTCTTCGTCTCGTCTCCCTCTTCGTCTCGTCTCCCTCTTCGTCTCGTCTCCCTCTTCGTCTCGTCTCCCTCTTCGTCTCGTCTCCCTCTTCGTCTCGTCTCCCTCTTCGTCTCGTCTCCCTCTTCGTCTCGTCTCCCTCTTCGTCTCGTCTCCCTCTTCGTCTCGTCTCCCTCTTCGTCTCGTCTCCCTCTTCGTCTCGTCTCCCTCTTCGTCTCGTCTCCCTCTTCGTCTCGTCTCCCTCTTCGTCTCGTCTCCCTCTTCGTCTCGTCTCCCTCTTCGTCTCGTCTCCCTCTTCGTCTCGTCTCCCTCTTCGTCTCGTCTCCCTCTTCGTCTCTCTCACTTACAACACTATTACATGTGTGTGTAAAAGTAACGGATGAGGAAAGAACAGGAAAAGGAAAGATCGCGTGCGGTCCATAGTCCGTTTGCTGAGGTACTGCTTCAGTGTTCGCCTGGCCTTGATCGGAGGAACCACGGAAACCTACAGATCAGAGTAGCCGACCGATATAATTTTCCTCCAGATTCTTTTATTGACCCTCTCACCCCAGATTACGTAGCCTCCCATTTTTCGCAGGTTCCCGGTCACGTCGCCCTTCTCAAATTCCCATATTGTACTTCCGCCTTTGATTTACGGTAAATAGTACGTAGTACAGGTTTCGTTTCTTTTAAAGTACAGTAAACTCTCGTTACCACGAACTCGCTAAACACCAAAATCCCGCTAGGTCCACCTTCTCGGCGCCGGATCTCGGCATCCAACGGGGAAAAATTACCGCCACTTCCCGAGGAAAAAATATGCCCTACACTTACGGGACTAAAGACCTTATCAGTTGACGCATACCAAGTAATCAGTCGGTCATCGGTCTTCGCAGGTTGTCGGGCTTGCCGTCACGTCGCCCCTCTCAAATTTCCATCTTCCTCCCCTGCCATCTGCACCCCCCTCACATGCTGCACGCAATTAGGGAGCCATCAGGCGCAAATCCTCGCTGACAGCCGCGTCATTGCCCAGTCTCTCCTTCCGTCACCACACTCGGACAACCCTAACCGGTGCAGAGGTGGCTCAGGGCATCAACTGATGCCATTGCAGGGCCTCTGAGCGACAGGTCCTGCGGTTCGGGTCCTGCGGTTCGGGTCGCGACGGTTAGTTAGTGCCTTATTTTACGTGGCGAAACTCGGATCATCAGACCCGCTGTTCCGTCTGAATTTCACTGCGCTCCTTTCACCAACTAGCAGAGAAAGAAAGTATTATCTCGGACGACGAAACAGGCGATTTGAATTTAGCTCAGAGGCTTCTTTTAGGCTTGAGGATCTTTTACATGCAGTAAATCTACTAACATGGGACAGCCGGCTATACTTCCCCTCCGAACGAAGGCGTATGAAGGATTTTTTTCTTCCTTAAAAATCCACGGCTTCGATCGGGTTTGAACCCGCGAACTTGAGTATGACAGTACGGTACGCTAACCGTTCCACCATCGAATCCGCAAACGACGGCAGAGGATTTGCACTTCGAGCTAGACAGGTGGATCCTCCTTCCTCTTCCTTCTCGTATTCCAATGGTGTCAAGGTCTTCTACTGGTGGTAGAAGCACGCTCTGTGGCACCGCAGCATGCCACAAGCTTCTCTGCGCGACTAGCGGCGGGAAAGGAAATTATTAGAAACCCAGCCGTTTTGCAAAAGTGACGGCGTTGTCTCTGGTGGCGAGATGATGAACTGCTTGGAGGCGCGACTTCGTGGTGGCACTCGTGCCACGGACACCAGCTCGTGGCATCGACCTTGACAACACTGTCGTATCCTCTTTTCTTACTGCACTTTGGTTTTTACAACGTGGCGCGTCAAGGCCCGCCTTCACGATGGAATATCTCACAGCATTTCGCTTATTTCCTCGTCCGCTAGACATGGCATGATCGCAAACTTATAGAGCAGTGTTGGCTATCATGAAAGATCTAGCGGCACGACCCAGAAAGACGCGAAATGTCGTGAGATACTCCATCGTAAAGACACGCTCTCACGCACCAAGACATAAAATCTCAAGTGTAGTAGACTTACATACACTACACTATAACACATATCTGAAGACATGTCGGCAACTTGCATCTTGAGGCGGTGCCCCGCTGGAGGGAGATACCTGATTAGAGAAAACGTCTCAAGCGAACTTGAATTTCCGCGCCGGATCCCGTCATTCATCGGCGAAAGAATACCGCCACCTCCCAGCCTATAATATCTACTATACTTACGGGGCCAATGCCCATAGCTTTAGATGCGCTTGGAAACACGAAGTAACCAATGAGTCAATCGCTCCACTCTGCTACGCAATGCAGCGGGGTCTCTGTTCGGCAAAGCTTCCTCTTAAACCGCACCCACAGGATTATTATCATACTACTTTTCATCTCTGTCTATATTACTAATATATATCATCAGTTGGTCCATCATTATATGACAGAAATCTTTTAAATAACAGCTTAATATATTAAACGAATACATATTTCCCACAACGTTCCGGAAACATTTGGTTTCCATCATCAGGTGACAAATAATTAATACATTTATAATATAAATTTATATATAATACAATTTTTTAATATATAAAGCTGTTATTTAAAAAAATTCTGTCTTATAAATAATGGACCCAACTGATGATAAATTATTATTATAATCCTGTGGATGCCCCTTAAAGCGCATCCACAAGATGGAGGCGTATAATTACATGCGCGAAGCTAAATGGCGCACCAACAAATTGATGCTATTTGTTACACTGTCCAAACAGTGCCTCCCTATCCTTCAATAGACCTAATACATTACAGACGTATTACACTACTACACGTACTACACTCACAATTAGATGAAATGTCAATACAAATAAAGCATTTTTCAGAAGCAAAACATTTTGGATCAATAGTTATTGAAACTTACAGTAGGTACAAGAAACTATTATGTGTAATTTGATTTTTCACGAATGCAATATTGCGACGGCTTAATTGCTAATGAACGCGTAATGCTACTTTCGCTGCGGGTAATATAAAAAGTTACATCTTATTCGATCGATATTTTTAATCTTTTCTAACAGAATGTTTAAATCATTAAAACTACTCAATTTACTTCGCTAAGACCGTTTATAATAATATGAAAATAATAACAAGGTATTTGGTACATAGTGAAAGCATTGTTACATAAAATAAAACGAGACATTTCATGCCCAACGAACACGAAGGTATTTTGTAACATTTGTATGCTTCATAATTATATTAATCGAACTACAACTTCACAAAAGTATCTCAACCGTTGATAGTCTAAACATTTTTATCTGTACTTTATCTGTACTGTACAACATTTCGTACAGTACGTATAAAATGTCAACTGTGCATCCAATATTTATTCTCAAACCATTCTTCACTTTCAGACCGAAAATTGGACGGCAATTGTACCGCGAAAAAACAAGCCTCCGATTCAGCCTAGCTCATTCATAAAGTGGAGCAGACGTAGCGGCGCATCACTGCATTTTAAGTCTGTCTCTCTGGGCAGGAATGCGCGCTGGGTTCAGGCAAGGCACGTCGCAGCGCTCCACAAGGCGGGTGACAGGAGGAGCAGAAGAAGAAGGATGAGCAGGAGGAGGGAAGGGAAAGGGGGAAGGTGGGGGAGGGGAAGAAGGGGGAAGGAGAGAGGAAAGAGAAAATGGTGAGGAAGGGAAGAGTGGAAAAGGGGCGGGAGAGGGGAAGGAGGGGAGAGGAGAGAAGGGAATGTGGGGAGGAGGAGGAGGAAAACTGTGGA
>JAHLJT010005437.1:54671797-54802920 GCA_031308135.1 Acheta domesticus
CCCAGTTAATATAGCAATACAATCCTCATTAAAATTTTCGGGGACGTAACAAGAGATCCCTTACTCGTTCCATGAGAGCTGTGGAGCGATACCTAGCGCGTAGTTGTCTCCATGAGAAGAGTAAGGACGCAGGTAATATACCAGATGCTGCAGGATACGCGAGGACCGGGCAGACACCATTCACACCATTCCCAAATATGTAACGGAATTTAAGCAGATGTTTTTTCGAAGATATGGAGCGAGGATATCCAGCCTAAATTTAAGCTGGGTTCTCATGAACAGGAAGTACAAAGCCTCAGCGTGGGGGCGGAATGAGAGATACGCGCTAGCGCATCATGGATTTCCGATCGTTATTCGCCACCCATGATCGATCAAGAAAATCATGTGCATCCTAATCAGAACAATTTCCAAAAAACTACCCAGACAGATTGCTTAGGAGCGCGTGTCATTACAGATTTAGAGAAGTTTCAAGACCGCATAGGGAGCTTCGATCTGACGTTCGCTAATGCACCGAAAAACAGAAAGAAATGAAGTGAATGTAAAGGCAATTGATGGTGAGGGCGCCAAGAGCAAGAGAGGGGAGGAAAGCAAAGCGCTATGAAAGTTCGGGTGATCAGAGTGGGTGGAGAAAAACCAAAAAGAGAGATTATGATAGGCAAGCAGGAGAGCGAAAAGTCGAAGGAACGGCGAGCGGTCGAGACAACCTAATGGTGGGAGGAAAACGGAGGAGAGGTTCACGTGGTAACGAAATGAGACAAATTCCCAGCGGGACGGGTTACAACCGAAATTTAAACGGATGTTTAGGGTTCGTGTGGGACGGGAGGGCCCCAAAACACGAACAATCGCAGAGTAGCCAACGAGGTTTCCATCAAGGTCATTTCAAGTAAATAGACTACGAAGATGAACACCGGATAAGAAGAAAAAATGTCAAAGGGTTTGTCGGGAGTGTCCAACGCAATGAAGTCGTTCGCTAAATGAGAAGCAGACGAGGTGAAGATAGAGAAAGATCTGAAACTAACTGGAAAGATTCGGTGGAAGAGGGTATGATGCGGAGAAGCAAGGGTGGGCTCTACAGCTGTTATATTCGTGAATCTGAACTGGTGGGATGAGGATGAAGGAGAAATTGAGGTGAAGAGAATGAAGACGAAGGAGGGATAATGATGGGGGAGGAAAATGGGAAGACGGAGAGAAACGAAAGAGGAGAGAATGAGATGAAGGAGGAAATTGAAGATGAAGGAAATGAAGATGGAGGTGGGATGAAGACGGTGATGAAGTTAAACATGAGGAGAGGTTCAGGATTGAAACGATTCACGGCGATGGAGCAGTCAAAGAATGAAGCATACAGAAAGAAGGAAGGTACGACACGACGGTTGTGACAGGACAACGAACGTGCCCGACAGTATCAATAGGTCAAATACTTGAAGGCATGAATGAGTATCCTATTTTTCAAATGGGTCCTATGGTTGCAGCGTTCGGCAGTCATATACTTCATAGAGGAAAGAGAAATACAGTGGTCGCGGGTTCCAGAGTTTGCAGAAGGCGGTGGGAGTGTCCGCGGTGAGAATGAAAAATCAGGCTTGGATGGGATGGAAAGGTGGGACACATGTCGCACAATTGGAAGGAGTGCGAGCTATGTACAATTGATTTGGTGATGGCTGGACAGATCGTCGAGAAAGAGATCTAAATTGTGGATTAGAAGATTATTTTCACTGTGTAAAAAAAATCTGATAAACGTGGGGGGGTTATTTGACCGTATTGGTCAAAACACAAAGAATAGGCGCTCCACCACATTCAAAAGTAGCGCGCAGAGTGAAGGAAACCGCGGCGGAAAACGGATCGACAGAGCGTGAACGAGCGCACGGGGTAGTGGGAACTGATCGGTCTGAACCGCGCAAAAAGCGACCGTTGGCGGTTGTAGCAGCATGGAGTGAGGACGGTATGCAATGGTGGTTAGAGTGCGATGCTTTGATGTACAAGAAATCCAGTGTAATCGGGAAACAGGTATTTAAGAAAGAAAAAATTGTGAGTGAACTGTGCAATAAGCGAGTGTAAGGATTTGTGGTGAACTTATTTAAGAGAGAATAATACGAAATTTAATTAAAAAAAAGGGGAACGTGCACGGACACGTGGGCGATGCGGGTTAATGATAGTTGGTGCGGCTGTGCTGATGTGTGATTATGCGGGTGGAGCTGCTGAGCTGATTACGATTAAAGTCATAGTTGTGAAGAAAGAAGAACCGTGGGAAGGCGACGCCGGTGGATTGGTAAACGGGCGATGCGGTGGCACGTGGGCAGACGGAGCATCGCGGGCATCAAGGTTACCCCCGGCCTCAGGCGAAACGGGCAGCAAACGCGTCACGTAGAAATCGACGATCGTAACGATCAGATAAGTAATTCTAATTGTGAACAAATAGAAGGAAAATTAAATGAAACGCCCAGTTCAGGATGCTCACTGTGTAACGTTGAAAGTAATGATGTGCGTAGTAGCATATGAATGGCACGTAGTTTTCCAAAGGGTTGGAGGTTGCATAAGCGTAATGATAATGTAATGGTGGGAAGGTTAGAGATGTTACAGAATGAACCATAGATTATGATCAAAGCAATGATGCAAGCTATGTGGTAATGTAATGATGTCTTGTGTTCTTTTGTCTAATAAATTCTGTTTATATGATAGTAGGCCTTGAATCCAGATACTGTAGATTAAAGAACCCCCTAAAGAACTCCGTACCCTACATAAAAAATTTTATGATATGTGTAACCGGAGCCAGCAAAGGTAAGTACGGTCACAATATAATATATATAGGTGTGCTGTGTGTGTGTGTGTGTGTGTGTGTGTGTGTGTTAGAGAATTTCTGGCAGCCGGCTGCCTCCGATCTTTAGTTTTCATTGGTTGCTCCGATCAACACCAGGCCAATTGTATAATGCATTGAATTGTTTGAAATGTATCTACTGTAAGCAATTTTTAAAAGAAAATGTAATTGTGATTTGATTGTATTTTCCTCTATGAAAAGAACTTTCGCTCTCAGAAAATTTGGAACCGCATGAGGTGTCCCAGGGCCACAACTATTGCTACTGTATTTATTCTGTCTCGAAAGTTCTGTGGCGGATTCCTAATTAGATAGCTTAGTCAAAATCAGCCGTTCTGTAGGAGAGAATTTAGTGACTTGATATCTGATCGAGTTTTTCCATTGTAATCTCCGTTAAGTTGTGATAAATACTAGGGCAAATGCCGGAGCAGTACCTTAATAAAAGAGCCTCAGTCGCGTGCAATCTTTCCTTCCTTTTCCTTGTCCTTCCTCTATCCGTACGCACTTACCCTACATGGACTATACTACTACCCATTTGGGAGACCAGTCGGGAAGTTTACAGCTTGTACCGGCTGTGGCCGGTGCCATATTGGTTAGTTATCTGAAATGAGCAAACCCGCCCAGCCGACATATATGTCGTTCACGGATCTTACATCCTGGCGGTAAAAGGAACGTCACCATCTTCTCCCTCGACAAAAACATACACTACACTTACGGAGCTATCGGCCAGAGAGGTTATCCCACTGCCAACATAAAATAATAAGTCAACCTAAAGTGACGGCTCCGAGTTATAGTGCAATTTTTATAACTTTCCTTCTCAAGGCCTGTCTTCACGAGGGAATATGTCACGGTATTCCGCGTCATTCTCAGTAGCTCATGCCGCTAGATATTCCATGACCGCGACCGTATCAAGCAATGCTTGCGATCATGCGACATCTAGCGGCAGGACGCCCCCCCCCCCCCCTCCCCCGAGAAAACACACAAAATGCGTCCGTGGCTGTGTGCCTCCGAAATACCGGGACCGGCCTTAGAATTCTCGCGGCCGGCTGCTACTGATCGGTTAGTTTTCCGTGGTTTCTCCGATCAACACCAGGAGAATGCGCGGAAGCAGTACCTTAAACAAACGGACCACGGAGTCCGCGCGCGATCTTTCCTTATCTATCCTCATCATCTTCCTATTCTATCCTCACCCTTGACACATCATGCACGTACATAACATGCACTACCACATTAAGCACCGCACCAGCCCAGCCACACTCCCCTGTCCCCCGTCCAACGGATAGCTTTGAGATTGCTTCTTATGGCCACCGCCACCGCTGCCACAGTTCGCCGGTCGCCCGTTCCTTGCGCGAACGTCGTTTCTGACGTATAACGCGCCTTACATTTCGAAACTCTGCAGGTCGTTTAGAGTCTGCCCGAAAAAAGTGTAATGACAAGGGTAAGAGCAACCCTGGCAACTGAAGCTTGTTATTAATAAATATATTTTCATTTTTTTCTTACTTTTAGATTTCACTCTTCTTTCTTCGTTAGGGTCATCTAGGGGCCACGAGACAGTTTCCATCAGTTCCTTTTTTCAGCACTACTCACCTCTCACTCTTTCTTCTTCCTCAGTACTCCTTCATTTTCTGGTGTCATTTCTCTCTCTTTGGACCATTTTGCATCTGTTTTCCTCTCCTGTCCTTCAATATTTACTTCCTTTATATATCATAATTGATATTGTGATATTTTTTATGAAACTTATTTATAAAAACATGGTGGATGTTTTATTTCTATGAGCATAGCCCGTGCTAAAGGTCTCGTGCTAAAGTCATCAAATGATGTAAACTGTCACGTCAATTTAGGCACAGAGGTGTGCTTGGCAATGTACACTAATGAGTTTAGCTGCGATTATAATGTGTGAATGTTGTAAAATTCTTTGTTTGATCTTTTCGCATTATAAATGGTTAATAAATAAAGCCTTCATATTGTCAGCGCACGTCGTTCTCGTGGAACGACCACAGTGTGAATTGCGCGGCCCGGCGGTAGCTCAGTCCTTCCTTTTGAATTGGACGGTGGAAGGAGGTTGGCGGTCACAACTTCATAAGATAAAAAAACATAAGCTGATAAGCACTGAATTTATTTCCGACGAGCGTCAGGGAAGTTACACTGAAAGAAATTTAAAGAAAAGGACCCTACCTACGGAGCTCATTTAAAAGAAAGTTTAAAATTAAAAGAAATCAAAAATTTAAATTCTAAAATTACAAACAAGTTTGGTTCTTAATTTTGATTACAATCTATGCCAGAGCGCGGCAACGCTTGTACAATAATATGACCAATAAAGTCCTCGTTGCGCTTGAAGAGCTTAAGAAAGAACCATTAGCGTGGGTCTTGCCTGTTCGGCGACTTATGTTACAAAGGGTAGCAGTGGAGATTCACAGTGGCGAGGCTACCCCGGTCGTTGACCTCATCAGCTGGGCGGCGGCGGCTGGGCCGCGGCGGACAGGGGCGGCGGCTGGCTGAGGGACGGCGGCTGGCTGAGGGGACGGCGGCTTATAGTCTCCGACTTTCCCAGACGTCTTCGCCCCGTCCAGGCGGTAGGCAGTAGGCGTCAGATCACGGTGTGGCTCAGATAATTCTGGGTATTGGTTACAAGGCGAACATTCGCCTGTCGCTAATTTCGCGGGTCTTTAACTGTCTGGAATAAAATTCCTCGAGAACATTAATCGTGATCTAGATGGCGGATTCACTTTGCCCAGATTCAGTGAACTGCCTAACAGTGACGAATGCGGCTGGCTTTGGCACCGTTCAGAAAAAAAAAGCTCGGCCCGATCCAGTGAGAATTCGGAATTAAGAAAGTTATACTTTTCCTGTGGAACTATGTGGAGTCTAATAACGGCCTCCCTGCGAGCGTTCCTTACATGTACCTCCCCCTTCGAATCCCACTTGTTCTCTCCTTTCTCCCGAAGTACGCTCCTCGCATGAACCTCTCCCTTCCAAACTCACCCCTTCCTCTGGTACATGTTGCCTGATTGGTCTAGATCTGTGGCGTCGTATTTAATTTTCCACCAATCAGCTATAGGAATTCTCTAAAATCTTTCATACGCATTCATTCTCTCTCTCTCTCTCTCTCTCTCTCTTGCATTTAGGCACTTGAACGTGCGCAATGGCATTCAGACTGGCCGTGTAAATACTCGTTTTGATAACGAAAGCATGTTAATGTTCCCTCGTTTCCCTTATTGAGTTAGACATGAACTGCTTGTTGTGAGGAGCAAATCACCTCGTTTATTTTTATGGGGGGCGCCCAGAGGAGAGTGGACCCTTTCTTCCGGGCGACCGCGCGCGCAGCTGCAGGTCATAAATTCCTTTGAATTGGATCACTGTTATGTGTTCGCAGGCCGGGGGTGTCGGTCGGGGCGGGGAACACTATCCTTGTGTCTAAAATTCTATTTTATTATAAACTCACCGCTAATGTGCCGCCACAATATGTCTTCAATATATTACGGTAGATCCTCAAGTTGTGATATTTGCGCTCCCACAAAATAGTAACCAAAAATACAAAACACTCAAAACTAGTAAGGAATATTTATTAATAGTGAATTAATAAATAAATGAATAGTGTACAATTTTAGACGACTACTAGGCTGTCGAAGGACAAAAGCGGAACCGGATGATATAAAGAAGAATGGGTCAGTCATTTTTCGGATGCTTTTGGAAGACAATAATGAGATGCCGTGTTAGATAAGCGCAATGAGATTTGCTTGAGTAAAATATTGATATTCGAGTTCATTAGTCAGTAATAAGGTTTTTTTATGAAACTATTGAAACATCAATGCCAAATTAATATATCCATCGAATGTCAATCAAAAGGGGATGTTAAAAAGAATTTTAAAAAGCGCGAACATTACATGCACAAAGAGAATACTTCTTTCAATGTTATGCAATAAACATGTAAAAATGGCTTTCAATGAATTGAGTAAAATTGAAGTGCTTGGGACATAAAGGATATAATTGCAGTAAATGTAGTATTTGGAACATTTAGTTAGCGACTGTAAATAATATCACTTAACTACAGAAAATGCTGTAGAAGGCATTTCTCTTTTCACCTCTAGATCGCAGTAACTGTTTGAGAAGCCTTGTACACGAAACGAAATGGACGTTTAACTTTGCACTCACATTCTTAGCTCGAAATTTGCTAAAATGCACTTACACCCTTCGCACTCTGGACATCTCAATTACAAAACGCTGACGTCGTTATCCGAATTGCTTAGCTATGCTCCGTGAAGTCACGGAAGTTAAGCAATTCGAGACACCACAGATTCCTGGACGGGTGACGGCGTGGGAACCCCTGTTACTAAACCAGACGCTGAGCCCCTGGCCTTGGGTATAAAAGGCACTGGCTGGCTGCTACGTGACGAGTCTTGCCAAAAAATCTTATCGATGGATTTCTCCAGGCCCTCAATGCCCAAAAAAAGTTTTAGAACGCATTGCATCGAGAAAGATGCAACAAAAAAGTCTTAGTGCAACAAAAAAATATTATACATTTAAGAACAATGCTATACGTGTCGAGCATTTTATTACAATCATTTTATGGAATTTTGAGATAAAATATTTTCAGCGTTTGTGGTAGGTGTGCCAATGTCATATACATTATGAACATTTTTTGTACTTGCTGTCCTTTTCACGCGGGAAAGGCGTGGCCATGTTCTTTTTCCTGAAAACTAGTTCACCATGTTTATTTCAATTACGAAGGACTTCACAACCTCTAAAGATTACCCATAAAATTCATTAGATCTTTAGGAGTTTTTAAACAATAGTTTTGTCAATATTTTTGGTTATGTTTCAATTAAAAATTACAACACAGCGTTAAGGGTGCAGTTTATTACTTCTTTCTTAGTGCATATCTAATATATGAAAATCAATGTTTTCATGTTCGTATTTATGCGCTGCCGTACCGTTCATCCAGCTGCGATAAAACTTTGTAAACTTACTTTTCGCACATGCGCGAAGAATATAGCCAATGGGAATGTTGTGTCTGTCGCACGTAGACGCAAAAATGGGGGCGTGAATGATTGTGCGTTTATGCTGACTCAAGCACCTCTGAAGCTCTACGCAACCCGTCAGTGCTATGTGCGGTCTCCGCTTTACATTCTTATTTGAAATATTGCCCGGAATTATTACTTCAACGTTATCTCGACATGTATATCAAATTTCTCCAAGACAGTGCCATAGCAAATGCTTGCCCAAACAAGCGAGAGAAAGTTTTATCAATGGGATACTTGACAAACATGGCCCATACTATAGTTCATCGAACAAACCTGTACTTGCAAGAAAGTCTTTCATCTATTAAAATGTTTGCAGAGCGTAGCGTTAAAACGGGATTAATACCACGGGACCAGTAGCGTGGAAAATGTGATACATGCAACAGCGAAGCATTATCATGTCCACTAGTAAATATCATATAAAAACAACGCATATAGTCAATTGAAAACCAATATGTAAGTGATAGTGTGTACAGTTTAGAGTATGTTAGTGTTTCTATTAAAGTTGAACAACAAAGAATACATTTCTCTTTTATATCTTATTTTTTTTAAACAGTCGACACACGATGGTCACGTTTTAGAAATTCTTCCGTCTTGACAATTTCATCTATCCACATTGTTATTTTACTTAAAATTAACTTGTTGTAATTTAATATTATTTTGCTGTACATCAAATTTACTTTCTGTTTCAGGTAAGTGACCTGATAATCTCAGTGAAAATTAATTTCTGCCACATATGTGAGTACAAACCTAGTAACATATTTACACTAATGTAGTATAAATAGTTCAGTCTTTGTCTGTACGCGATAATAGTTGAAACGTTCTAAACAAAACGACGAACACAACATACAACAGTATATACCAAAGAGTATAGTATATACTCCTCATATGGGTTTTCGTACTTAAGATATCTCGCCAGCTTCTTAGTCCAGACAAGCTCTGAGCTCTGGAACTCTCTACGACATGTGAAGTATTGTAGTGTATGCAAGTGTAACTCTGTGAGGGCAGAGGATTAGGGCATGGAAGAGGAAGGAAAGATTGTGGGCGGTCCTTGGTCAGTCTGTTAGGCCACCATTCGTCTATTACAACGGCCGACATTTTCAAACTTTGAAAAGTTACAGAAACAAAACTCACTGATTCTGACCAATTTTGGTCGCTGATACGAATATGTTAGCCGTTTTACTAGATTAGTTCGTATATTTTTGTGTAACGCATAGTTGCCTAATTTACCGATAAAGGCGTAATGAGGTATCTTGAAGGTACGGAGAATGAGTGTTGTGACTGCAAAAAGGAATCAAGTTCATTTTAGCACGTGTCAAAGACAATCAATTTTAAAATTCTATAAATGAATTTATTAAATCTAAACAATTAAAAGACTATTAAGTTAGTTTACTAGCATTTAAACTTCTGTACTTCAGCATTTACAACTCAGAATAGTTTATAAAGTATAATGTTCAAAGATGTATACAGATCATCACTTAGTTTTGAAAAACACTATCTAATATACTTAAATCCTTCACCTACTTTGTCTATTCCTTTAACGAATTCATGAGGTCCAACTTAATGTGCAGAGGCGGAAGCAGTACTTGCCGGATCGACCAGAGACTCATATTTGACGTTGTTGGTACCGGGCTTAAATGACTCTCTGGGGGGCCACTCCTTTCGTGAGAAATTTTTCCTGTATTTCTTGAGCCCCAAAGACACAAAAAACAAAAAAGTGCTTTGTAAATCCACCTCCAGACAAATTTAAATTTTGCAAATACTTTTAGATATCCATAAATTTGCCAACCATGATCTTTGTATTTGATACGATTTAAAATGAGTGCGAGATTCTCGTAAGTCTCTTTCATAGGAACAGTGGCCACAGAAACAGACGGCAGCTTATTTCCATTATGAAGCAAAACTGCTTTCAGACTGTACTTACAGAATCTACGAAAGGACACCAATGAGATGGATTGTGTTGGATTCCTATTCATTCATCAGACCATTGATGTCCGTGCATACGCAAAGGGAATCTTTCATTCTGTAATATTCTGAAAGGGCTCGTTCCTTTTCCAGTGATGTGTAAGTAGCTCCGGGAGCCAGTAACACCATTCTTGGAGCCTAGCACCCAAGAATTGAGCTATCTATTTCGTAAGTTGTAAGTCTCTCGCTAAATCGCTCAATGTTGAAGGATAAAACTAAGTCTCATCTTTTAAAATGGAAGGACTATCAGATCATCATCAAATATTTAATGTCCTCACGGTTCTCGTAGATGCTGCAATATCGATAGTTTCCTAATCGTTCGGAAAAGTGGGTGCAGGTAAATTTTCTCCATGAGGCACTGGTCTGATCACGGATTGCAAGTTTGGATATTCGAGGGCACGCTGTTCCTTCTTGCTACTTCCTGCTGTATTGGTCATTCAGAAATAAGTCACTGTAGAGATTCTGAAGTTCTCTCCATATCGTCGCAACAGCAAAAGGCATACTTTTCTTGGTCCTTTAGCTAGGCCGTTCAGACACATCAGACAACGCACACGGACGGGCCAAGCTTTTATCCTGATCCTCAATCTTACAGTCTCTCTCTCTCTATATTCACCCAATGAGTGAAATACTTATTTATTTCTCACTCAAGTTAACATTGTGGAATGGTTACTTGATGATAAATGAAGCTGTCCCTACTAAATGGTAGAAATTGGCAACTATGCGTTACTCAAAAATACGAGCTAATCTAGGAAAACAGGATCCATTTCGAATGCAGCATCCTAAAATTAATCGGAATCAGTGGGTTTTCCTTTTTGTAACTAAACTGACGTCTTGTGTTATGATGTACAAACATAAAAATTACAGATCAGAGTAGCTGGGCGGTACAATGCATTTCGGCAATGGTTTAATTCGATTTACGGGGTAGTAGTGTCAAAAATCAAACATTGTTTCACTGAAACAAGGATCTCCCGATCAACGGTATGAAGTCGATGTTTTTTCCTTATGTACTATTATTCTTAATTAACAATAATGTAAGCGCTAAAATTTTGACTGGTGCTCTCAGTTTACATTATATATTTCCTATATACTTTGACTTTTTATTCACTTTTGTTGAATATATTTTACTTAGTTATTGCTTCGTTATTCCATTTGTTAATCTTTGAATGTTTCCGTTTATTGTTTTGATTCCACGCGCGCACATTCAACTGTCCGCGACGTTATGCCTCTGGCGGCCACTGAGAGAAATGGCGTGTCGCAGGCCCAGCCATAGCGAGGCGATACGGAGGGAAATTGAGTTATCGCCTGGAAGACGAGATATCAACCCCGAGCTTCGCGGGCGACTTCGAGTCAGCGCCCGGGAAACGCAGTGAGGTGGCACTAGGAAGCCCTATACACTACAATGGTATATTCGCTCGAACATTTTCTTCCGAAACAAATTAGTAGAGGCTTGATTTTGTATTGTGTTTCTTGGCTATATATTTTAAATGTTTTACCATAGGACTTTAGAAAATTTTAATTTTTTGTTCAAATATGAATTTTTTAAGTGTAGAATATTTACATCCACATTTTTTATTATAATGTACGATTTTTTACAGTAAGTATAAATAGGTCTACGATAAAAGTTGTTGTTTGTCTGCTGAGAATGCCTAAAAGTTTTTAGTAGAAGTCAGTAGCTCTAAGAATAGGAAAAAATGTTCCTTATATACCAAAAACAAAACTTACGGGACTCGGGATCAATGTTTGCCATGTTTCGGAGGAACATTCCAGGTCCATATGTTAGGTTTCAGAATCCTCGATATTTACTCTTTTAAATTTTTTTCATTGATGTCCTAGTGTGTCTGGCTTGGGTCTACGTTTCACACCTCTAGTTTCCTCCCCAAGTTCCTATTTCTATCATGTGAAGTAAAAACAGCGATATGTCACATAGGCCTCGACGCCATAGCACGCCGGACACGCGAACGTATTAATAAAACACTCTGTAGTTCGAAATAACGTAGAGATGAAATGAATACATCATTGAAAAGGTGAAATATTGAAGATAAATAATTAACTAAAAACTGAAAATCTACATCTTAAAAAATGTTTTCACCTCCCAGGTCCCATTTAAGGAGAATGCGGGGAAACGTTCCAATTACGCTGTTGTTCACAATGCACAGAGGGCTAAATGGCCAATCTAGGTGGAACTAGACCCCTCTCCCTAACATTTTAATATCGACTTTTTTGTGTTAGTGAATTTGATCATCGATGTTAATAGAATGATATTTGAGAGTTGGTTTATTGTTTCGGCTCACGGTTGCTACGCTCGGGAAGTGGATTACTTATCATATCTTGAAGGAAGCGCTGCGTGAGGCAGTCGCTCTGCAGCCACTCGAAGAAGCAAACGCGCTCAGACCTCAATGAAAGGCGAATGCGATACTCTGCTATATGGAATATGTTCAGTGAAGCATGTACTTTTCAACAGTAGTGATATAATTTCAATTCTTTGCTTCTCTCTTTGTAAAATAAGCTGCAAAGTAAGCGTTGCGCGAGACCTAAATTTTACATTTTCTCGACTTTCAAGTACATTTTCAACAATGTAAATTAACTTGCATTACAGTAAAACAATATGTCACTAAATAGCTTCGTGTCTTTATGATGCACTAAGTTTCACGTCCAGATACGTCCAGATGAGGATATTATGTTTGTTGTATACCAAATGAAACAACCCTCTGCGGTCTGCAACAACAATTTATTATTCACCAAAATCCCAAAGAATATTCCAAAAAAACGCTGCCAGGAGTCACAATATCAAAGAGATGTTTTTCGTAGCCAGGTCGTTATAAAAGTTACAGAAAGCCGTTAATCAGAGAATCACAAGTTAGTACGCCGGGTACAATGTCTAAGTCAAGTTAATGTTGTACTGATAGCTGTCGGTGATCGAATGCCGGGGCCCTCGCGCCGCGGGCTGCCTCGCCGTCTTGCCCCCCCTTCGCACGGGAAGGGTGTCGGCTGCGTGCCCCCTCTTCTACAGGAGGAGGGAGGGGGGCGCCTTCCACGCCTCGGCCGCTCTCCTGGTGCGGCGAGGCGTATCGCTTCTGGAGTGCCCGCATGGCGGACACTACAATGTTTTAATTTCAGACGATGGCGCGCATCCAGTAGTCACCTACCTTAATCTGTTTCCCGTTTCGCGAGAGAGAGGGGACATGAAAGCAGAGCTAATGTCTTTTGTAAAGAATAGATTAGGTTTTCAAGAGTGCGAAAAAACAATGGAGAAATGCCTTAAAGATGCTGTAAGAGTATTTTATAACATTTTTTAAGTAAGTGGAGCAAATGCGAGCACGTCGAGCATCATTTCATTAAAAAAGTATTCTGGGTGGTTAGATGCTGTAATTCAGTTTCCGGAAGTGGTATACAAGGCAATAACACCTAAAATGATTGAAGCTACGCAATCTACTAGTTCAGGTGCAAGCCGGCCGAGGTAAAGTTTTAATGAGTGTACTGGGGAGGGTAAAGAAACCGCATCGAAACATTACTTACGTCGCACTCGAAGGAAGAAATTGTGTACGCAGCGACGGCAATCACTGCATACATCGGGTAAAAGAGATGCGACCAACATGTTGCAGGAAATGGCTACAACTCGTCGCATTATCAGAAGACTGACTCTTATCAATTGTTGGGTTCTTCTTGGCCAATTGTAATGTTGTAATGTCAAATTGTCAGTGGAAATGGTGTGAATCAACCAAAGCAATGAAAGATATAAGAACATTAAATTTAAGTAGCAATGAAATTGTTTAAGGGGTCAACATGGGTAGTGTGTAAAAGGCAAGTATAGACAAACAGTGGGTTAGAAAAGGGTTAATCTGCAATAAAACTTTATGACTGGTGTCTTTTATGTGAAACATAAACGTCATAAACTGAAGAAGAAGAAGGAGAAGAAAAACAAAAAACATTTATTAATTGTGAAAAATTAAATAAATCTTTTAGAAATTGTGCAATATAAAATAAAATATTAATAAATTCATTTATGTTTTGATTTAGTTATTGAGAATAAAATATATTTGCGTTCGGAGAAGTCACAATATTTTTAAAATTTTTTCGATCACAATTCATTAATAATAATCATAATTTGTATTCATTAATGAGTAAAACTGAAGTATATTTAATGTGTATTAATTTCACAACCTTAACAACCGTTTTACATTCCCTCGAATCACATAAAACACAAGATTTGAGGCTAGTTCCGTCTAGAATCGACATTTAGCCCACTGTGCAATGGTTGGGACTTCTGACTGTTGGTTCAATTTTAATGGTGAATATTTAGCTGATGGAAGTTTTGTTGATTATTCGGGAGTTGCAGCTGAAGTGGCGTCACATCTATTGTTTCCTAGAATAATGTGACGGACGTAGGTGGCATAGGATATCAATTGATGTCACTGCAGGGCCTTTGACCGGGAGGTCCTGGGGTTAGAGTCCCTCCAGTGACAGGATTTTCGACACTAGTTACGTCGAATTCAGCCACTGTCATTTGGTGGAGATTTTTAGCTGCCTGCTGGTTGGTAGTTTTCCGTGATTTTTCTGGCGGCCACCACCAGGCCGGAGCAGTACTCTAAAAAACGGTGGACCGCACGCGATCTTATCTTCCTCTTCATTGTCCTATTCTCACCCCTTACTTACACACATAATTACGTGCGCTACACTACCACACATGCCGGGAGACCTTACGGGCGCTTAGAGCTTGTACCGGTTGGATCAGTGCCCCACTGGTGGGAGATACCTGGTTGGGGAAAACCCCGCAAGCCTGTGTGTAGTTCCGGATCTCATCATCCAGCGGGGGAAGATTCTGCCACATCCAGCGATAAACCATGTACTACACTTACGCGACTAAGTACATTAGTAGTTGTTATATCATATTACGCGAATATTACATGTAATATACATTTTGAACTTGGAATACCACAAGGAATATTAGAACAGAGAAGATTAAAAATAGCATGCTAATTACATATTATAATCCAATTCATACAATTTGTGTTTTGCATATTTTCTAATTGTGTAAAAATAGTTATCCAGCAAAAAATACTCTTGACATATGACTTTCTGTGCAAGTAATGACTTCAAAAGGGGTTGCCATGATCACGAGAATAGTATGCTGTTTTTTAGTTGGGTACTATTAGCAGGAACATCTAGTAAGGCAACTATTTCATGTGATGTAATTACAGATATCACGCGAAACACAATAGAAACAGTGTTTACAATCAACTTATTATTTATATCTCCATAGTTTCAGGCTCTACTCGCGAAATTAATGCTCTTAATCCCCTAAGTATGATTACGCTAAATGTGACTACGCAACTTTACGTAATACCTAATCAAAACTTTTCAACTACAATCACTATAAATCGCTCGTTAAAAACGAGCAGTTTAACCTACGTAACGTAGATAGCTTACTAGTTGTTTGAACAGTTTTACGGAAGGTGTAGAAACAGCTAAGTTCAGTAAAGGTGAAAAACAGATAGCAAATCCCACTTGTTTAAAATGTGCAATTGTTGTTGTAACAATTAGACGAATACAATATAATCATCCTATAAAAAAGACGCTACGGATAAATGGAGCATTTTGATATTACAGGGCTAGAAAAAATCCATGCAAATGCTTTAATAAATTTTATCTGCGACAATACCTTAAGCTGAATTCGTATATTATTGTGTGCTTCATGATTATAAAATTCTTATGAATTAACAGTAACACATTTTTAGTCAGAAATATAAGAAAAATAATAAAATTTGACAAACATAATTCCAAACATTTATATTACTAATTTCCAATTTTACCTAAACAGCAAATATTTTATTGTATTTTCATAATGCGCGTACTGACTGAATTAACATTCTGAGTGACTCACTGCTTAGGTGACACCTGACATCATCCGTCAGTAAGGCTCCAAGGAAGAGGTCATTTGTCATTAAATAGTTGCTAGTAAAATCTGTTATGGAACAGGAACATTTTGATATTCTTCGTATTTAGAGAGTAGTTGTAGTACATAAAATATATTATGTTACTGCTGAATTTGTGAAGACTGTTTTCGTTAATATTTTAATACGAAGGTTGGGGCGTAGGTCATAGCAATCATTTTTGGTTGGAATACGAGCACTGGTGGAAAATGTGAAATAGACGTATGAAAGGGCAAGGAATGAACCAAGTGCATGGACATTTAACGACACATCAAAATTAAGTTCTCCAAATTTATTAAGGTTTTTTAAATTACAGTACTGGTTTCATGTTACAAAGCATTTTAGCATACAAGGGTTCACTACATTCCAAAACCATTTCATACTCGTTCGAAAGGCCCGATTAGGCAGATGCTCGATTACCGCTCGTGCCGGATTGGTCCGCACACTCACAGGTCGTCACGTGCGTTGCAGATCACTGGTTGCTACGCGGCCTCGAAGAAACTCTCCTGCCCATCTCGTGACTCTCCGGTATGGAAGGGCATTAATCCCAACAGCTTCCACAAGTTCCCTGTGATACAGATATTTCGCTAGGATTACGCTGAATGTGACAACGCAACTTTACGCAAGACCTAGGCAGAACTGTCCAACTACAGTCACTACAAATCGCTCGTTAAACACGAACATTTTAAGTTAATGTTGCGACGTGCCTCACGTGTTCTCTCTCTCTCTCTTTCTTTCTTCCTTTCTCTCTTTCTTTCTCTCTTTCTTTCTCTCTCTCTTTCTTTCTCTCTCTCTTTCTTTCTCTCTCTCTTTCTTTCTCTCTCTCTTTCTTTCTTTCTCTCTCTCTTTCTCTCTCTCTTTCTCTCTCTTTCTCTCTCTCTTTCTCTCTCTCTTTCTCTCTCTCTTTCTCTCTCTCTTTCTCTCTCTCTCTTTCTCTCTCTCTTTCTCTCTCTCTTTCTCTCTCTCTCTTTCTCTCTCTCTCTCTCGCGCGCGCGCGCGGCGCCCTCGTCGCCGTCCGTAGGTACCGTTTCGTACCGCTGACCCTGTCTAACACGAACGAAAGATAGAACACGCAGACGCTCGCCTCACCAGTGCCGAGTCCGCTTACACTCAAAACACAGGCGGATGCTATATTTAGGGAGTACAGCTTGCTCCGTAGATGTTCTTCACTATTGTGAAGAATAGTAAACCAAGGAAATTGTACAAGTTCGTGGATATTACGTTGTGGGGGCTCAATGGTGGATGAGTGAGAGGATGCAACTGTGAGAAAAAAAAATTGAGCACATAAAAAAAAGAGAAATCCAATGGATCTTTCAAGAATAATGTATAATCTATTCACAAGTTTCTTGAAGCAAATACAGAACACTATTAGTATGTAATAGCCGTGTCCCTCAGAATACATTCATGCACAATATAAATTTTAAAACATATCTGAATATACTCCTTTTCTTTTTCTTCAGTATGCGTAACTTTTGCCTTACAAGCTAAACAAGAACAAAAGCAAAACTATATACAGAGCCTCTTGTCTACAAACTTTGTTGTTAGCTATAATTACGAGAAACCCATAATTATCTCATGATTAAATACAACACTGAGAACTTACACTACTAATGTTAACCATTTTCTGATATACTAACTATTCTGATAAAAAAAATGATACCAGTCTTATTTACACCCACGTTTAAACATACTGCAACAAGATTCGAGCCTGCACTATTTAACTATTACGGCGGGCTAGAGTAACTTGGCCTAGTTTCGTGTTTTTTATTTTATCAAAATCCTCTTTTTCCCGTATTAATCTAATACAGTTCCTTTTTCTTTCTTGTTTCACTATTTTTTTAGTTCTGGTAACTTGAACTACTTGCGTGGCTCCCTCTCGGCTGCATTATTAATCAAATTTTAAAACTATCTTTGGTTGCGTTCGAGGGGGAGACTGCCTGCCCAGAATCTTATCTGGGGTCGCCTTTATCGAGACCCTGCAGCGTGCACTGCGCGGTCGACCTCGGCCGTGGTTTTCCTTCACCACACGCTGAACCCGTTGTGTGTAGCCTTCGAGAATTCCGTTATAGCTTCCTCGATTCGAATCCGCTAGTAATTCTCTCGTTCCCTCCAACCAAATAAAAAAAACCTCACATCTGGAACTTTTGCCCGCAGTTCGTTGTCCCAGGCAAGTCATATTCCTGGCGTCGACCCTTCTTATTCGCCACGTGGTATATTTCGTGCATCCACCACCGTTGTTCGGAATACGACTTACTCGGTCCGAGTCTGCATTTGAAGTGCCTTCCGTCGGTCCGAAGAGGGATGACGTAGTCGGCGACGCTTGGCTGGTCAGCGCGCTCTATGCGGGCTATTTGAACTCACTGAAAATGTGATCAGTCACAGTGTTGATTAGCTTACTAGTAGCTTTAACCATCGGTGGTCTATTTTACTCACATAAGCGGGCGCTTAAGAGCACTGTATTCTGCCTCGAGAAAACAGTCTTTTGCACCCTCAAAATTTGTATTGTTTAATTGGAGAAGGAAGAATGAAAACTCACAACTATAGGCATAGAATAATAAATATCACATTGTTACAGAAAACCTTATATAATATAAAAATATAACAAAGAACAATATAACCTATAAAATTTTTATTAAATAGTCAAATTAATTAAATGAAACAGTTATTGTCCTTAAATTTTAGAAAAGCATCAATTGGTTTTAATCTAGCCGTTCCCAGGAACTCAAGAAGATGCCTCATTTCTTCGTCCGTTTCAGCGCTTCAGCAAAGAAAAACTAAAATAAGACAAATAATAGGAAAAAACAACAACTCTCAGTATCTTTGATTTTGCTTACAGTGATCCAAAGTACTTATAAATGAAAAATATGAAAAAGTAAAATGTTCGTTTGGAAAACTAAAAATACTTACACGAGTGGGCGCAGAAGAGCACGGAGTGCTGCAGTCAGCATTTATTTACTTTTAAATCTTCTTTGCGACTGAAAGGGAGAAGGCAACGGAACGGAAATTTCCGCATTTCGTTTAGAATGTTGCGAAGTGAGAATACTGCATCCCTCTGGCATTTCAAATAGCCGTACTGCATTTTATAACAATAAAAGCACAAAGACAGCACGAAGTGCTGCCCCGCGCTCACCGAAAGGTTAATAGTTTTAGGGAAAACCAACCATTTTCGTGTATTCCTCCCGTGGACAACAGCTATCATGGTGTAAGACAGCTGCTTGAAACAGGTTCCGTTCATGTTGGTCGGCGGCAGTCAGACAACTGGGTTGACATTTCCCCCTAATAGAGTCACTCGCAGAGCCATCTGTTATTGTGAACACATATTAGTACAGCATATCTTTCACTCGACAAATAAACTTGTTTGGTTCGACATTTTGTTTAGAGAAAACAATAGTTGTCATGACTTGTGCCCCCAACCCTCGTGTATTGCAGTTTTATACTGACTATTTCACTCATGTCTGTCCGCGTCGTAAGTAGCCAATGGTAAGCAAGGATATATTCAAATTAAACCAATCCCAGATGTTTATCGCCATCAGCTTGTTTACCTTTTTTTTATCGCTCAAAAACCTTTGTTTACCTTTTTAAGATAACGATAGCAATTGTTTTACCTCCAAAATAGCTTGTGTGCATCAATATAATGTGTCGTTTTGGTTATGTTTAAAACTCTGAAACATAATATAATATTAAAAATTCAGTGCCGAAAAACAGCGAAAGGAACAAAGAAAGCGTGTGGAAGCTATTTCAAGAATTTTGTGAAGAAAGAAAATGCAAATGGACAGCACAAACTATAAATGAGGAATTTACACATATTTTAGGTAATTAATATACGAAGATTAGATGGTGAAGAGTACAAAGAATATGCTGTAAAACAATGTGGAACGTTACATCAAAAATTATTCAGGAAAATACTTTAATGAGTGCATACGTGTGTTCAATCCATTCGATATCGACGAATTCCGCTGCTAATTCATCTTGTACATCTTCCATTTCAAATACTTCCAAGGAAGGGCAAGACTTGGAAAACAACTTCCTACAATTTTAATGATTGTGCTTTTAATAAATGTTCTTCTAAGTAGCCTAGTTATTATTGTTTTTCGAAAGTTTTATTACCATAAAATTGAAACACATTTGAAATCATTTTCTGCATTAAACTGTTATTAAAATGTTACTTGATTATAAGTTATTCCAGAAGGCAGTGATAAGTTGCAGCTGAATGAAAGCTTTTCTTTTTTCGGTTGTAATTTTGAGTAATATTTCCCTTTTACGTAATTCTTGTGATTTCAATTATCCTTTCAAATCATGTAATGTGTTTATTCGTGAAATAGTCACACTAAATATCACTCGAAGTGCTGTTCTAGCCGGTAAATTCACTCCTCGCTACGCGAGTCGTGAATTTACCGGCTAGCACAGCACTTCTCGTGATATTACTTATGAGTATTTTATTTGTTATTGTTGGCACATAGGTGGCCAAATAATTTCAAATTTGGCGCCGCACTGGGAATACAATTTATAACAGTCTATTTTTCCCTCAAAGAGTTATCTTGGACGCGGGACGTTAGAAATATATGGTACTAGCGTACCCGTGCGAGAACTCTCGCATGTTAAATCCCACCCTTTCCCTATTCATTTGTCTATCCGTTCCATAAAGGAGAGGAACTACTAATGTACTTACAGAATATCAAACAAAATAACAATGCAATTGATGTTTGAAACAAATTTTCAATTAAAGTTTATTCAACATTATAGAGAGATGTTCTTGGAACAATTCATTCTTCTTTAAAAACAACATTTGAAGAAATTTTTCAACCTTCCTTGAGAGTTAGCTTTTCGCTTTCCTTGATAGTCAAATAATAGAAAAGGTTTTTACTCTTGAGAAAGCCAAGTAAAGTAGTGCGAAAATACCGGATCGGGCAAGAACAGACCTACTCATTGCAATATTATTTAACTTTCCTTTATTTTTTATGAAGAACCGAGTGGGTTTTGGAGAGTCAGGGTGCCAGCTTGCTGGGGTGAGAAAATTGAAAAATTATTTGTTTACTAAAATGTATTGAATTATTTTCTGAGTCTTTACGTACCTCAAGAAAAGCAATTCCGATCCAAAAAATAATCAAACTAAAGTTTTCACCTTTGAGTACTAAATACCATTTGTTAGCATTAGAAACAATTTAGTAGGCATTAGTAAGCCCACTTCGGTACATGGGAATGTTGCTGAAACTATGTTTGCATTTTTAATATCTTAACGAACCGACACCTTGAGTTTAATATCAAACGGTGTTTTATTTACAATATGAGTTTACAGTTGGGCGTTACTGTACATACTTCTAGATATCGCCAACATTTAAATCGTGCGTTTGTACTGCGATCGTTGGCAGTTGTCGGGTGACTTGCACTATTCTTTCTATAATTTTAAATTTAGTTGTTTTTTAATTGATTCGCATAGTATTGTAGGCTAGAGCGTTTTGATTTTTGTTTTCCATTTATTTCAAGCTATTCAACTTTAGCTACTTTAAAAAGTTTGTTCTTTGTGTTGTGCCATAGCACAAGTTTTCCCCCACTACCTCTGCGTGTATATATATATATATATATATATATATATATATATATATATATATATATATACCCGTGCGAGAACTCTCGCATGTTAGACCCCACACTCATCCCTATCCTTCTATTTTCATTCTAAGACGGAAAGTAGTTATCGAAACGTGTTTATTTGTATCTATACTACTTACTACTATCTATACTACTATACTTTTATTTGTATCTATAAAGGTAACTTGCAATGTACTAACACAATTACATATAAAAATAAAAAACAATGCAATTAATGTGTAAAAGAAATTTTCAGTAAAAATTTATTCAATATCATGGAGAATTTGCTTGGAACAATTCCCAACACTTACTTAAAGACATTTGAAGTAATTATTCAATATTCTTTGTCAATTAGGTTTTAGGTTTTCGTGATAGTCTCAAAAATATTATCTTTTTACTTTTGAGAAAGCTACGTGTCTGAACCCGTTGACTTGAAAATTTCATCGAATGATAACGAAAAAATTGGTACGGGTAAAACACAAACACAGTCTTCACTCTTCACTGAACACCCACATCCTTCCACAATTAAGTACACAGTACTTATAGACCATGAAAAAACGTTAATTGAATAGTTTCTCTACGCGCATAAGAAACAATCTTCATAGGTATAGGTATCAAGCAACTATAATAGTACTTCTAATTGTTGCTGGAGAGCAAATCTTGAATTAATGATTATGCAAATAAACCTCGTCAGACTGCACAAACTACGGTGTTAACAGGATGTGTAAATAAAGATTGTCGAATCTAAGCCTTCTAAGCGTGTCGCCACAAAAATTGCTACCAGCAGGAAGGACTGAAATATTGAGGTGGCTTTGATAGTATTGAAGCGTGGAACCGAAAAGTTAATTGAATGCATCGAAGAATGTCTCATCTTGTAGATTATGATGTGAAAAACGTTTCTTTGAGGCCTTTGGCCTCTGCAGCAGCCCTGACTGGGAGGTTCCGAGGTTCGAGTCTCGACGGATACGACGGGTTTTCGACTCAGCTACATAGCTACGTCGAATTCATTCGCAATTGGGAGAACTCTAGCGGCTGGGAGTTCTAATCGGTAGTGTCCCATGGCTCTTCTAATCAATTCCAGACTTGTAATCACGCCGTTTATCTGCAGCACAATTCACTGCAAAATTCTGGGGTTCGAATCCCAATAGTGACGAATTTGAGACACTAGCTAGACAAATCGCTTTTTAAATTTGGTGGTAGCATTAAGAATTGTCCCATGGCCTTTGGCCTCAAAATTTTACTTTTTAAGGCTCTAAAACGCTTCGTTTATGAGTTATTTGCAGATATAGGTTGACATGTGATGCGTGTTGCATTTTACTTGAATATTTCGATGCGTTTTTTTAAAGAAATCATCCATATTTGTAAAGTCAAAATGGAATTCGTCAAGTCTCCGTGAAATTCTCTTTCTTTGGAGCCCTCATTTATAAAGATTGGTTGCGTGTGAGAGCCGCAGAGGGGAGGTATACTACTGAAATAATATAGGAGACGATTTATTTTTAATTATCTCCAACAGTTATTGAGGAGCGTGCGTGCTACTTTTTGAAAACTTATTTTGCGTAATTTTGGACATCAGCATGTTTGCTATTGTGAGTCACCAGTTTATTATAATTATTAACCCCTAACAATGTTTGATACACAACAAAATAGAAATGCAAATGTTTATAATAAACGTATTTTTTTATAATTCTTAATGCTACCACCGAATTTAAAAAGCGATTTGTCTAGCTAGTGTCTCAAATTCGTCACTATTGGGATTCGAACTCCAGAATCTTGCAGTGAATTGTGCTGCAGATAAACGGCGTGATTACAAGTCTGGAATTGATTAGAAGAGCCATGGGACACTACCGATTAGAACTCCCAGCCGCTAGAGTTCTCCCAATTGCGAATGAATTCGACGTAGCTATGTAGCTGAGTCGAAAACCCGTCGTATCCGTCGAGACTCGAACCCCGGAACCTCCCAGTCAGGGCTGCTGCAGAGGACAGCTGTCATGCTGATTATGAGCCAAACTCAGTCAGTACATGCTCTTTACTTAACGGGATAATTAGGTACACTGTCAAAAATTTCCACATTTCTTTAAATGTAAATAACATGAAAGTGATTATGAGGAACGCACATTAAATTTTATGTACACATGTACATTTGGATGCAAGAGTGAAATTTTAATGGTCATATCTGAAAGGAATGAATGATCTTGATGGACTGGGATTACGAATATACGATATGAATGCTAAGAAGCAAGGGAAACGGAAAAACCTCGTAATTAAATCTTCACTGATTGTAACTTGTGCATTAAATTTAATGTAAAAATGTATTAAGCTCTTTTTATCGTCAAATTTTTCATTAAGTCTCATGTATAAGACATTAATCTACATTAGATTTATTGACATTTCTGACAGTGTAGCGCTCAGAATCAATACTCGCTTTCCCCTGAACAACAAGGCCAGAGTAAAGTCATGGTCCACTTCGTGTTCTGGAGCGGCCGGTGTGCCTCAAGGCTGTGCCTCGGGGCAAATATTTGCGGGAAGCTCTTGGACGCCGCCCCAGTCCGAGCGAGCGGGGATGGAGGGCGAGCGTTCAGGGCGATTATCTAATTGAGCCCTCCACCAGCACGTCTCGAGTTCCAGGGCGTCCTTAGACCTACAGCTACTCATTCCAACGCTCTGTGTTTACAACAATATTTGAAATGGTTTCTAATCTTATTACGAGTACGTGTGTATGTATGTACGTACGCACGTTCAGGGGTTGTTGTAGTTATTGATAGAGAGAGATATTTATGATTCGAGTAGTAAAAGTGATATTAAAGAGACAATAGATATTTATGATTCGAGTAGTAGTTCCAGGGCGTCCATAGCCCTACAGCTGCTCATTCCAACGCTCTGTGTTTACAACAATATTTAAAATGGTTTCTAATCTTATTACGAGTGCGTGTGTAAGTATATACGTACCTACTCACGTACGAGGGTTGTTGTTGTTATTGAAAGAGATAATAGATATTAATAATTCGAGTAGTAAAAGTGACATTTTATTTCGTGATTAACTCGGGAGTGCATGCAATGTATCTCTTAGATACAGCTGCATTTTTTTGTGAATGGGAATGATCCGAGGGTCCATTTACTGAAATACGTATTTTAGTCAATTTGTGTATATACCCCAATGCAATTGTTAATGAATCTTAGAATGCATAATTCTTGTCTGAATACGTATGTTGAAAACGATAAAAGTTGACAAAGTTATTATTTTGGGATGTTTTAAACTAATATATAAATTTTACTTTTCACAAAAATATTTAGAAAGTCTTCATTATGTAAGGTTCGCATTTTTTCGTTTCCCTACAGACGTATCCTGCATATCGTCTTTCTCTTGGGTAAGAAATGATGACAGTCAATTGTAGAAAAGGCAAATTATTGCATTTTCTGAATAGGCACTTGTCATAGACACGGCTGAAAATAGTGCAATGATACGTACCGCTCAAGCCAGGAGCTCACAATGCACTGGCACCATTAAACCCATTCAGCGAAATTACAGCCATGATTCATCCACTGCAGCCATGATTCAGCTAAAAGATAAAAATAAAGTCCAAGCGATCTCAGAAAAGTACAATGAAGGAATACATGAAATATCAGACGACTAATGCATCCTATTAATTCAGGAACATAAAATTGCCGAGGCTTGATTCTCACAGATCTATTGCCAGCACTCCCGGGTTAAGAAAGGTGTATTCCTATGACCAAAATGAAATCACTTTTACCACGTGTGTCATACGCTGTTTTTAGACAGCCTTATTGACTTTCATATTATTTTGATTCAAGTACACGAATCACTTAATGATAAATTAAGGTCGGTAGTAGCTGCTTCGGACAGACGAAAGAGTTTTGTTATCTTTGTTGCATTCACATATTTATCTGAACACTTGAGCATCGTCTCACTTTCAGCACTAATTCTTCAAATTGAACTTTTAGCACGTTTTGGGGCCTGCCTCAAAAGAACTGCTTTTAGTAGTGGCTGTCTCAATATATATTCCCGTCTTGACACTGTGTATGCATTTATTTCATGTTTCATAAACATTCCTTCATTCATAACTAAGAAATCTATTTTGTGATGCATGTTGAAAATCGAATTTTAACCCATTTTTTTTAATTTTAGGATTATTTTGCCTGATGGGTGTTAGTTGTTCTATGAATAGTTTCTTGAGATTTGCAATTTCTTTTCACTGTAGATCGAACACTTTTTATGGAATTCGTGTCGGCGCTATTTGCAATCCATTGGAGCACAGATATAGCCCTCATTAAGGTACGGCTCCAGATTAACATTTCTTACCTTAGATTTTTCTAATATCGGAGTTATCTGCGGATTAAATTTGAAAAATTACCACTGTCAATCGGCGTTTCGTCTCTTTGCAGAATTTTAGAACCTTTTTAGAATTCCTGACGTGAACTTTTACTTCTTCCCCTTCTAATTATTCTTGTCCGTCTTATTCTTCCTCTTTGTGTTCTTCTTCCCTTTATTTTCCATCTTTTTCTTTTCTTTCTCTTCTTTTTACCCTATTTTCTTCCCCTTCTTTTCCTTCCTTCCTCCTTTTCTTTTTTCTTCTCTTTCTTTCTTCTTGTATTTCATTTAGTTTTATTTATTTTCTTTCTTTTTCTTCCATTTCTTGTCTTCCTTCTTTTCTTTATCCTCTTTCCTTACCAAAAAGGTAAGCGCGGTCTCCTCGCGGTCTTATCTAATACTAATGAGGCATCACGATTGCAGGGGTCGCTGCAACACATACGTGTCAAGCGGGTTGCGTCAAGCAAGGTGATTGCTACTGGAAGTGTTCCGTTAAATGTATTGTTCTGCTAAAAAAAATATATTATTAATGACGCATACGCAACAATGACATATAATGCATGATGCAATGACATATAAATAATAATGCAATATGACATATAATGCAAGTCCTCATCCATTTATACGCCGCTACGGACGTCTCAGACCATTCACTTAAACATTGGGGAAACTTGAGGTTCTATTCACGCAATTCATGCCAAGAGAATGTAAGTCATTACTATTTGTCAGTCGTAGAACCACTTGGTATTGAAGATTGATACACAATAGACCATGTAAGAATATGATGTAAAAAAATCGTAAATCACTTCATTGCATGCACAAATTTAGTCGAAATATTAAACCTTCACTGTCATGTTAATTATCGTGCTTGACTTTTGGTTGACAGACTTTTCTCTATTAATAATGTAATAAGGATAGACCCATAATAGAGAATCAATCAAGCAGGCTGCATTATGAACACCTGGATAAGGTGTGACGAATGTTATAGTGGGTTACACGAAAATACGACACAACGCACAATGAGAAACAATATAACATGACGACTACCTCTCTCTTGGCGTGAGTTCCAAAACAATTCTGAGGAAACATTGTATTCCATTATAAGAATTTTAGGATTTATTTTGAAATTTATTATCGTTTAACTGTTTTACTGACCCTGCTCTGAAGAACATACGCGTATATTACATTGTATATTGTTTCATATATTGTTTCATATACGTATATTATTTCATAAAATAGAACAGGAACTGTTTTATGGCTTACGGAAGTTCTGAAATGATGGATTGTGATGGATTAACAAAACAAAATATTAAAGTAAGAAATTTAAAAAAATGAATATAATGTCACGTGAAAATATGTGACCAAGAAAAGCGAAGGAAGGATTTACTGCAAAAATAAACATGGAAATTATGTTCCCAACCTTTCTGAAAAAAGGCAGTTACGATAAAATAATAATTCCGGAAAAGTCAATGCACATAAAATGAAAGTAATGGAGGACGAATGACTTTGAGTATGACTTTGAGTATGAGTATGAGTTTGACTTTGAGTATGATATTCCATTGAGTTTCGGTACTGGAGCAAACAATATTTTAGAAGTCGAGAGATAAGGCAAATTGTTTTATGCAAAATAACTTTTCCTTCTAGCATCTCGGAAATGGACGTTTTTTAGGTACAGTCTGGCAACCTAAGCAAGACGTTCTTGAAACCATTGGTGGAAACTAAGGATTCCTGTGGTGTTTATATTCTAATTGTTTTAAATAATGTTTATGTATATCATTTATTGCTTGCTTTCTGATACAAAGACATGTATTAATAAACTCGGTGGTTTTAACAGAAATATTGTGAAGCTCTATTATTGTCTAGTACGGGGGTCCTCAAACTACGGCCCGCGGGCCACATGCGGCCCGCCGAGGACATTTATACGGTCCGCCGGGTTTTTATGATTTAAAGAATGTTTTTCTTAAAATCCGCACATTTTTTTATTGTGTATTAGGGTGTCTAGAGATGGCAAAAAAAACGATGGTTTTAAAACAACGATGTTTACCACTAGAAACATCGATATTTTGCTTTCGATGTTTTCTTCACATCGATATTTTGTTGCCAATACATCGGTGTTTTTTAAACTGTTTTTAATAAAGCAATATCGATGATTTGCGTTGTCCTCTTACCACGCTGTACATTTCGCCAGCGCAATCTGAGGAAGTTTGGGATCTGCTTGCGTTATGACTATGTTATCGGTAGGCCTATCATTGCCTGAAGCGATAGTAGTGTTAGAAATGATCCTCAGACGTTTTGACAGGTCGTGAATCTGACCTACTCCACTCAGTCCACGGAAGGCCCACAGTGACATATGATATGTGACCAACCATTGCTATCCAAACTGGCACGTCTTTCACCATATATTTACAAATAAAATTGTTTTATATGTACGAGTAAACTTGTAATTGTTCAACATTTATCACAAAATTATTTGAGTTTTTCATTTTTCATTTAGTAGTACTTACAGCGCTATTAGAGCAATGAAGTGCTGGCAAGTCTATCTCAAATATTCGTTTGTTCATTGTGGTGCGCGAGCGTGAGTGCTACACACAACACACGAGTCATTGAGAGGAATTTTGTGCACTTGAATTGCTAATTCCAGTTGTCGGGTAGGTAAGTCAATAACTTATATTTCATAGTGTTTGTTATTATTAGACCGCGGAACATCATAAAATTGCATATTTTTCGTGATTGCGCATATCAAAAGGCCTGTCTTCACGATGGAATATGTCACGGCACCTCGAGTCTTTCTCAGTCATGCCGCTAGATATCGCATGATCGCGACCGTATCAAGCAGTACTTGCGACCATACGACATCTAGCGGCAGGACCGAGAAAGACGCGACCAAAGGGGCCGAAGGGGCTTGAGAGGCAGAGTTAGAAAAATCGCATAATATAATCCGGCCCTCCGACGGCCTAAGGGACACTGAACCGGCCCCCCGTTTAAAAGTTTGAGGACCCCTGGTCTAGTAGAACGGGAGGAAAATAAATAAACTTCCACAACCAATATTTATTAACCAGACAATTAGTAAATTACAGCAGAAAATGAGGGTTTAACAACTCGAAACATGTCTGCTATAATTTACTAATTGTTTAGTTAATAAATATTGCTTGGGGAAGTTTATTTATTTTTCTCCTGTTATACTACGCATATAGTAATGGTACAAAGAATATAGGATGAGTTAACATTTCCGCATGATCCAATATATTGAACGTTATAGTTTGAGTGAAAGATAAATCATTAGATACATTTTTCACAGCACCTGAGTATTATCTCCATTAATTCAATTTTCCGCTTCTGCGCATGCGCGTACTCCCACGTTATGCTAAACTGATAGCGGGTATCACTATTGGATTAGAATGAGCGAGTCGAGTCACTTGATTAATATCAATCACTAAACAAGTTCCGAGATCACTGACTTGGTTCCCAAGTGTACGTACCAGCAAGGTACGCTGCTCACTCCGTATTCCCATGATGCAAAATAATGTTGATGAAAATAATATGTATACATACTTACTTGTACGTACAAATACAATAGTCATTATATTTATTTAGTTATAAAGGCGGCCTATGGCGTAGTGGTCAGACTGCAATACAATAGTCATTATATTTATTTAGTTATAAAGGCGGGCTATGGCGTAGTGATCAGACTGCACGCCTTACACCGCTGGTGCTCGGTTTCGATCCAGACGATTCCAAGTGGAATTTCTGGTGAACAAAGCGGGGGAAGTGGCTAGTGCATCAACTGATGTTTCTGCAGTGCCTCTGACCGGGAACTCCTAGGTTTGAATCCCGACGGCTCCAGGATTTTCGACATTAGCTTGTCAGCTTGTTCGAATTCAGTCGCTGTCTGGAGGGGAATTCTAGCAGCCGGCTGCTCTGATCGGTAGTTTTCCGTGGTTTCTCCGATCAACACCAGCCGAATGCCGGATCAGTACCCTAACAAATGGGCCACGGACCGCACGCGATCTTTCCTTCTTCTTCCTTGTCCTCTCCTCTCCTCTTACACACACACTTACACTAACATGCACTACACTACCACACATGTCGGGAGACCAGTCGGGAGCTTACAACTTGTCCCGGCTGGGGCGGTGCCCCGCTGGTGGGAGATACCTGGTTGACGGGAAAGCCCCACTAGTCGACGGTAGTTCGGCGCCAGATCTCGCCATCCAGTGGGGAAAAGGTCATCGCCCCCTCCCGAGAAAACACGCACTATACTTACTGGACTAATGACATGAGTAGTTGACACGCCCGGAAACACGAATCAATCAATCAATCCAGCGGCAAAGACTTGGTTGTGTGGTCGTTCTTGCATCAGATCACAACAGCAGCAGTAGTAGCTTGAAACAGTTCGCTATATTGTACAACAGTAAACAACACAGAACCACACTCATGACGATTACCCAAACAAGTTATGGTGCCAAATGATATTTAATTTGCAGTTACTTCGCGCTGTAAGATTTCAGTTTTTCTTAATAAGCATCGGCAACTCTATACTGCCATCTTCAGAATTTGAGGCGTCGAATTGAATAACGGATACCTCTCTTCTGTCAGCCAATAGCTAAATAGGCATGATGCAATAACTCTCCATTTATGCGGGGAAGATCAACACCACCTCCAATGATAAAACATGCAGTGCAATTACGGAGCTAATGCTATTAGCAGTTGATGCGCCTGACGCACACGAAATTAATCAGCCAATCAGTACTGATGCCCCGACTCCGCATTCTAAACACCTTCATTCACCGGCCACCTATATTAACGGCCATTTCCGTCGAGAACCATGAGTGGCTGCTTCAGGTGATATGTTCGTGCCAGTCGCTACAGTCAAACATCTGACCATTTATTACAGCTATAGATTAAAAATGGCTGCTTACAAAAGTGAAAGGAGCATTTCAGTAACTATTTGTAAGAAATTAAAAGAGAAATTTTGAATAGTTCCTCTAGAAAAACAAAGTTTACTATTAAATTTAGCCTCCGGCATGATTTTGTATTCTCATGTTGGCAATACCTAATATAGGTTAGGTTGACATCGGTGCCCGTACTTTTCTTCTTTTCTGCGATGAATATTAGTTCACATTGTTTACAGTGGAAGTGAATCCCGTATACGTACGTATATACGGAGTAATATACGTGGTATAAGGAAAGTTATGTAATGCTGCCTCCAAAATGGCGAATTTTCGCCAGAAAAAAATTCGTTGCCGGGCTGTGATATCAAAAAAGTGGATAAATAAAAGTGGATAATATGAAGTGGATACTTTTCGCACAATATTGCGTGTAATATGTGCAATTTAAAAAAAATACAAAAACAAGATTCTGAAAAACGGCTCCAAATTTTTTTATTTTAACTTTTGGTAAGGGTATTGATAAATATACCTTATGAGATGACATGAACTCCATATCGCTCTATTCTTTTGTTTTTTCAAAATTTGCAAAAATGTAATTGTTTTTACTTGTCTCTCACGTCGGTAATATTTACATTGTTTACATTATTTGTTTACATTATTATATTGCCGATTTGTTTACATTATTATATTTAAGAGTTCAAGTGTTTTAAATAATGTCAAGTAAAGTTTCTCGAAAACTCAACAGTTTTCTGTGAAATCTAGCTCAAAATTCCGCATTTTCAGAACCGCTCAAACTCCATTTTCACATAAACGGCTTCAAATGTTTTCTTCAAAGTTTTGTAACGCATAGTGCTGATTACGCTCTTTAATATGACGTAAAGTTCATTTTGGGGTACATTTGTCTTTTTCAAAAATTACAGAAATGTATTTTTTTTGAAAGGTCTGTCACATCTTTAATATGCACATTACTAGCAATTTGTGAACACTATTGTATTTGTGAACACTATTGTATTTGTGAGTTAATGTGCTTCAAATGATTTTAAATGAAGTTTTTTGAAAACTCAACAATTTTCCGTGAAAATGAGCTTCAAATTTCACATTTTTAGTAACGCTTAAACGCCGTTTTCATAAAAACAGCTACAAATTTTTAAAAGAATATTCGCATATAGGACGAGGTTTTTGTGTTCTTTAATATTCTAAAATTCATATTTCCGCTCTACCATTAGGAAACCGAAAACTTAAGAAAATGTCGAAAAAATGTAATTTGAGTGGCGGTAGATGGCAGCGCCACGAGTATGTGGCAATTATTTATTTATTATTTATTTGGTCAAAAAAACAATAAAAACTGTATACGACGCATCGGGAAATAGATTATCGGCGCACATTTTCTTGAGGCCTAGAATAGAAAAAATAAAAACGCGAAATTAGCAACATTTGAAAAACTAAAACAAGAGTTTAGAAAAATTATTATTTTAGAATAATATAAATTAGAAAGTTTTTTGTTCCCGAGTTATAGAAAATCAATTTCAACGGTAAATGAACTGTTGATTTGATTTTTCTGCGTTTCTAACAAAATAGTAACGAACATCAGTTCTACTCCTACCACTATAAGCAAAAGGAATTCTCAACGAATCGTGCGCACAGTGAAGCTACATTTACGTCCAGAAGCAAAACAAGGGGCCATCTCAGCATTTGCTCAATGGATCAGGGAAACTGGACAAAAACCTGATCGAGATGACGGATCCGAATAGCTATCTCAGGCCTAAGGAAATAGAAAACTAATACGAGAAAGTCTGTGCCATCACTAGTTGGTTTGTGTGGTACAAAATTTTATGTTAGGATGGTTTTATCTCGTACCCTGAGAGAAAGGATGGTGACATTAGCATGATGTGTACTGCATAACTCCTAGGCCGATAGTCAGTACTTCCGGCTGCGATGAATTTCGCATTAGTTTTTTTATCAATTACTCCTTAGAATGCCCGGTGAGAGACGTTACATATAATACCCTCTGATTTCTCAAAAAATTTACTACGTATCGAATAAAAGAAAAAAGTACATTCATCTAATAACATTTTCAAAAGCTTAAAAAACCTATGCCCACGAATGTTTTTCCATAAGATTCTGTACCAATTTAAACTTATCTCATTCAAATATTAAGCCGGTAAGGGCCAAATTCGTTCTGACCAGCTTAAAGAACAGAGATTTTGCTTTCATTTGAAGTATGTTTGGGTCTAAAATTTGGGTCCCTAAAAACCTTCTCCGTTATCGATCTACTACACTATCAGAAATTTTCGCATTACTTTAATGAAATGTACCTCTTTAAACCTGGTGACAAATGCGCAATGAAATTCTGGTAGTTTTTGCAAAATTATGTTGTTTGTGATGTAAAGAAAGCAAATATATAAAAAAATATTATATTTTACATTCCATATGTTGGAAATCGTTGATGCCCATATGTGTACCTCAGGTCAATACCGTAAATTTCCTACTTAAATGTTAGCTAGAAATAAATATAAACAGTTAATGGAAATCAGGATATAATCAATGATCGAAATTTGGGAAAATTATTTATTGCATACTCTTATTATTGTTATTGAAAAATTCCACATTTTCCTTATTTTACGATTTTTTGTAGGGTATTTCAAAAAACAGTTGTGCTTCAGCACATACAAATACATATTGCATTTCGTGAATTTTACTCTTGATCTTGATTTGCAACCAATCTTTCTTCATTTTGTTTGAAATTTATCATCACAGAAAAATGGAAAATGACTAATTTGATCATATCTTACTTCTTCCATGGGTTTACTTACTACTTGCCTGGATTTCTTTCTTTGCGTACAATTTTCAGCACTGTCCCTATCATTGCTATCAACTGTAACATGTAGATGTCTGCTGTTATTCCTCCTTTTACATAGATCAATGCCCTTATTATTTTGTTGTATGCTTGTGCAACACCAAAGCCTGGTACATTATTTTTTTACCCTTCTTGTTTCGACCATCTTTCACATGTATCCTATTAAGTGCTATCAACGCACGAGGACAGTAGTGTTAGACATTTGTTGTCTCTCCATTTCACAAGGATTTTCATCACGATCATGAGATGAAAGATTATCAACAAAATGAAAATTATTCCTAGTTTTGAAACACCTATCTCATGGCATTGCATCGCTGATAAGCGGAAAATGGAGAAGTCTAATCCAATACATCTCAGCCTGTGGAATTTTGAGAGTTCCTATTGTTACCTCAATCCCTACGCAATGTAAATTTCTGATACATCAGTCGTGACATATACAGAAGAAACTTGCACTTATTTCAGATTCGTCTGGTATGACACTAATTTCCCAACTTCCAATGAAAAATATTCCATGAAGGCTTCTAGAATACCTTTCGGGTCGTTGCAATCTTCGTGGAGCTCCCCATCATCAAGAATAGGTCCCTTGTCAATCATACTTTTCGTTTTCCGCAGCATATCATTCCTGCGCTCAGAATAAATCTTCTCTTGTAGTAGAGTCTTGAATTTTGTTTTCTTATTCAGAATCAGAACTAGTTTTTCCAGGCAAGGGGTCTTATCAGCCAATAATTCATCATCATTACTTTAGTCCAATGATTCAACATCATTTTGATTCAGAAATTCGAATAACTGTTCTTTAGTCATCGGGGTTCCAACGGAAAAAAAGTTTCGTAAAGATATAGTCCCATAACCTTAAATTAACGTAATGACCCAAGGTGCACATTTGTGTACCAACAAAAACAAATGCATATAGAGCATGCAAAAATGCATTTTTTCACTTTCCGAAGATAGTAAGCTATTCTATCAACTTTATAAAATAGATACAAAACAGAAAATACGTCATCTAATCATACAATACGCTAACAAAAATACTTTCTCTCACGCCGCTGAGAACGGGCCGCCATCTTCTACAATGACTAACTTTCTTCTCGCCTAATTCAATACATAAGTGTACAGAAACACCATGCTTGGTGAAATTAAAAAGCTTGAAGGTTAAAAAACGCGAATTGTCAAAGAAAAAAAGAAAATATCGAAGGTCACACTGAAATACGTACTTAGAAATAGAGGTGCACATATGTGCACCTGTGGACTGAAGAGGTTAAAGTAATTATCATGAACGCACATTAAATTTAATTCACACATGTACATAGAAATTCAATAATGAACGCTTTATGGTCATATCTTGAACGAAGGAATGAATGATCTTAATGGAATGGTGATTATGAATATTAGATATGAATGACGAGAGGTAGGGAAAATGGAAGGACCTCTACATTAAACCCACACTGATTTTAACATATGCATTAAATTTAATGTTGAAATATATTAAGGTATTTTAATGCACAAAGTTAATGTACTTATGCATTATATACAAAGTTTAATGTACTTATGCATTCCATTTAATGTACAAAAATATTAAGGTCTTTGAATGTACGAAGTTTCATTGACAACTTAAATACATTAATCTACATTAAATTGAATGCCATTTCGTCAGTCGGGTTTCAGCGCAGTGCGCGCGGGCAGGGCCTGGGAGCGGCGGTGGCCCTTGCAGGGCTCCCGAGTGGCGTGGGGCTGGCAGGGCCGCGCAAGGGCGAGCGAGCGCCGGAGGATGTGCGGGGGCGTGGGAGGGGAAGGGTTCTGTGGGAGGCGCCGGCGGCGGAGGGGGGAGGAGGGGCAGAGATCGATGAAGGGCCCACGGGCGGCCGGGCCCTGGCGATGAGCGCGACGACGGTGGCGGGGGAGGAGACGGCGGAGGCAGCGGAATTGCCTTTGATGGTGTCGGTGGATGGCAGTGGCGGAGGCGACGGGGGCGGAGGCGACGGGGGCGGAGGCGACGGGGGCGGAGGCGATGGCGGCAGCTGGAGTGGCGACGGTAGCAGTGGAAGTGGTGGACATACTATATACCCCGCGTGTTCTACAATTCCTTGTTCTACTAGGAGGATTGCTCCCCGGCTTACCTAGATTTTGCATCCCCATCCAGTGAATCCGCATCCCCATCTAGTGAAACAACTCCTTTAAGCTGTTATTTCCCTGATTCGAATTAGTGTGCAAAAGAAAATGCGCAAGTACAAGTCCCTCAATGCCCAGAGTATCGGGTCACTGCAACAACAACGTAGAGTATCCAACTGGAGATCGCCCTGACTAAGGCTCCGGTGGGGAGGGCATGGGGACGCTCACTGACTCCAACTTGAAGCTATCGACGTGAGTGCCGCCTGATCCCAGACAACCCTGACAGGATAGTTAATGGTCCACGTCTGGACTTTTATATGGGTTTGATATTCCGCCGCCAGATGCACAGACGATGCCGGCTAACGGACCCCACGCACGCCCAAGGACACCATAGGACCAAGGACACCAAGGACGCCATAGGTCGGCGGCGAGCCACCTACTCGTTGCTTCGCCTTGAAGCTAATGACGTGAGTGCCGCCCTGAAACTCGGATACTGATTGCCGTTTACAGTCCTCCACCAGGAATGGTGACCTCCGTGGTCGGTGGTCGCCCCCCTGCGGGGATGGGTGGGCCTAGAGGCGATAGTGGCAGGGGATGGTGACAGGGGCGGCCGCGGGCGCGACGGAAGCGACAGTGACCGTAGCGAAGCGATAGCGGTGACTGTGGGTGGGCCGCGGTGGCAGAGCCCGTGGAGGTGCGGGTGATAAGGATCGTGAAAGGGATTGAGGCTTCGGTGGTGTAACTTAGAATATCTCTCTCTCTATTTCTATACATATGTATGTATGTGTGTGTATAAGAGGTAAACTCCGACACCGTATGACCAATCTCCATGAAAGTTGGTACTTCTAGGTGTTTTTTCACCGAGAACGTTCATGCGCGGTTAATTCCGAATTACCCCTCCTAGGAAAATATCCTCCGTTTTTTAAGGGACACGGAATCGGACGGTATTTGGGAGCGCAGCCGTCATATACATACAGGTGGCGCAAGAAATAAGTCAGCATTGTTTCTTACACAATTTATGAGTCGCAGTATAGTGCGATTTTTCTAACTCTTCCCCTCAAAACCCTATTACTACTTTGGAATATCACACGGCATTTCGCGTCTTTCTCCGTCGTACCGCTAGAAGTCGCATGATCCCAAGCACTGCTTGATACGCGATACGCGATCATGCAATATCTGGTGGCACGACTGAGAACGTCGCGCATGACTGAGAACGTCGCGAAATACTGTGATGTATTCCATCGTGAAGACGGACCTTGAGGGGCAAAGTTAGAAAAATCGTAGTATAGATATCCCGTTTAGCATCTCAACAGCAATAACAGTAGAGCTTGGAGAAACAAATGAGGTACGAAATGACGCGTAATTCGCGATTCCGCCGCTAGGAGACTATTTTATATAACAATGGCCGACAAAGTGGGACTGACAACACAGCATCGGCGAAATATTGTGTTTCTCTTCCATGAAACGAAAAGTCTTGTTGTGACTCAAAGGCCTTTTCGTCAATATTTTTACACGCAATGGGGCCTTTGCAAGAGAACCTGAGACTGTCTAATCAATTAGGATTTCTTATACTTGCGTTTCGACATGTGGATCATTTCACTCAGGCTTCCAGGTCGTTTCAATGACGGACAATTTTCACTCCCCAACAATCTCCACCTCTTATACGGACACTCTGTATAAACTAGTCTTCTAGCGGCGGTATCGTTTCTCCAAGCGCTACTGCTACTGTTGTTGAGATGCTCAACGGGATTTACAGTGCGACTCATAAATTATGTAAGAAACACATGGTTCCACATTTCGTGCACCTAAAGCTCTAAAGATAACAATTTTGATGTCCCGGCTAATCAGCTCCGAGTGAACAGATTTCAAGAAGTGAGATACCAAAAAGAAAGACAAAAATTAGGAGTGGAGGTCATTATGTATTGAATGGTTTGCAGTATATTATGAATAGTTTGCTTTATTAATAAAAATCTACGAAAATTGCATTGTATGAATAGCGCGGCAAGAATAAAAACGGGGAGGTTGTGTCATATGCAATTTGGCAAGTTCACGGGAAATGGAAGGACAATCGGTCTTGCTCAGAAAACATCTTCAATATACTTTCTTTTATATTATTCTTGTGAGATATTCGGAGAGCATCAAAGTAGTGAGGGCGTTCTGATTACTTGGTAATTGTATTTCATTTATTTTTGTTTCTTATGTCATTAATTTCGTACCTTTTGTTTTTAATAACCGTGAAGCCAAAACAATATCCGTTGATTTATAAGTAAAGTTCTCGATAAATGTAAAACATATGTGCATTCGTCGATATGCAGTATTTTCCGTCGTAACTTTTCTACAGCCTCTCCTTTTGTGCGATGTAAACGCACAACTTCAGCTAGTTATCACTATTGCGTTCACGATCTGTGGGAATACTCTGTGGGTGAGAATTTTGGTCACACCTCACCTAGTCACTTCATGAAGGGGAGCAATATATTATTTAATCGTACGCGGGAAAACGGCGAATTTTCGGAGGAACATTACTTATTGCCGGTCCTGGTAACGTAAAAGTAGATAAATCCGAATTCTAAATTCAGAAAAAAATCCTCTAACACGTGGTGTAGCCAAAATCCATGTCTTGTGGCTCCTTGATACCGAAAAATTGATTGACGACAACACATCTGTCCGTCTGTGGTCAACGCTAGTGCCTGATCTGTTCAGCCGATTTTCTTCAAAATTAATACTCCTCGCTGTGTCTGAATGAACTCGAGAATGTGGGAATTTCAAAGAGATAATTAGCATTTTGAAAGTACTTTACATGAAGCCTCGAAAACATTTTCAAAATTTTCTCCAAAGTGGCTTCAGTGGTTTTTTATAAAACTTTGTCTTCTGATAGAGTAAAGGAGAGAGAGAGAGAATTAAAAGAATGGTGCAGGTCTCATGTTTGTCGAAACTCCAGATTTTTTGAAAGTTGTAATAGTGCAATTTTTTGAGAGTCTTCCTATAATATTGGAGATAGAGATTTTTTCTTTAATGAAAGCTGTTCCTTAAAGATGGATCTTTAAATAACTTCGTAGTCAAGTATATGTAAATGTGAGTAGTTTTCGAGTACATTGGCTCGAAATATAGTCAGTTTTAAAAAATGTTAACATTTTTTCCTCGAAAACCGTTCCAAATTTTTTCTTTACATTTTTTCCGTGAATAGAATAAGGTATGCTTAAAAGGATTTAACGGGTCTCACTTTCGCTGAACTCACTACATTTTTGAAAATGGCAAATTTATAAATAATGCGAGAAAGTATGTACTGTTTAAGCACCGCCGGCTTTCACATTTTCAAACATTCACAAGAGAGAATATTTCTGAACAGTTGGTGAAGTAGCAGGGCGATTAAAGAAGAGACTGTGTGAAAATCATCCTTCCCAAACAAATTGCACACGCAAATTTCATAGAAAATAGTGGGAAAGTTGATGAGATGTTGACTTTATTAAAGGATGAAGTTATTGAGACCATTTTTCTGAACATAGATTTATTCATAGTCTGCCGACTTTTGGCATACATAGCGAGACTGATGATGACGTCAAAGCCGTCAAGAGCCCATTTTACTAATAAATGTATGTTAGCAAAGATGGTTTCAATTATTGCATCTTTCCAAAGGAGTCATGCTTTTCACATCCATGTTTTTAGGAATCTACAGGAACGTGGCATGTCCGCAGATATTTCGCCTGATTTCGCGAGGTTACCATCAATTTTGGCGTGTTTGGCATTGCTACGAATTTGGCATTGGCAGTTTGTATTGCGGTCACTATGGAACAGATTGAATCTCTGCTGACACAATGAAACCATCATGGATATCTCATATTAGACGCTGCGAACATATTGGTTCTTCTCGTTAGCTCTCAAACCACAGGAAGTGGTATCGTTTCCTCGCGCAAGTTCGGAATCCTCCCGATATTGATTTCAAGATATTACACCAGTACCCGCCCGCTAACTGCGGTGTATAAACTCTGCTTGAGCGAAGAGAGACAGAGGGTGTTTTAGAGGCGGTGTATTTTAGACAATGGGGAACAGAACAGACTGAAAAAGGATTAACTTTTGTTTTCCTTTTTTACATTAGTTTTAATTCAGAGAAGGATTCCATTCATTTCTGTTCCAACTCTTCAAAGTGTATACCCGAAGTAATCCATTACACCGACGTCATGGATTAATACTTTAAATTGGAATACATTTTGAGATGTGGAAATAGCATCGACACAGATTTTCATTAAATTTAAATCCATAATACAATTTGTTAAATAAATGGAAAATATCAACTTCATTGAAAAACCAGACCCCTGCTATAAGAGTTTTTCTGGCGAAAATTCCCCGTTTTCCGGCGCACGAGTACATAACTTTCTCTTCTTACGAAGTATTCGTAAGGCGATAAAGTAAAAAACACGGGCTTTTCCAAGCGCTACCAATTAGTCATTGAGGACTCGCATATATCTGTTCTTAGACCGGTTGAGTTTAGCTCAGAACCAGAATTTCTGCTGACGCTGAAATTTTGAAATACCTACGTTTTACCAACAATAAAAAAGGTCTCGTAATTTTTTAATTCTAAGTATCAGCAAATTTGTGTATTGGGATTTCGAAATATAGAATTTCTTCTATCATTCAGCCTATAAAAACAATTTTTTTTAAACTGATTCTAAAATAAATATAACAATGATGTTTTAGACTACATTCAAATGGAACTTTGGCACCGAATGTGGTGGCTCAGGACATATAACTACAGAGTCCCTGAGTAGAAGGTCCTTGGGTTCGAGTCCAAACGGTAGCACGAATTTCGTGCCTAGCTTGTCAGCTAGGTCGAATTCAGCCGCTGTCTAAAGTGTAATTCTAGAGGCCGTCTTCTGTGATCAGTACTTTTCCACGGTTTCTCCGATCAATTCCAGACGAATGCCGCAGTAGTACCCTAACAAACGGGCCACGGACCGCGCGCGACATTTCCTTGCTCTTCCTTGTTCTATCCTTTCCACCTACACACGCACGCGAACACATACGCACGCACACTCGGAAGCTTAGAAGTCCACTAGGGTGGACTTCCCCACTGGTGGAAATGCCTGGAATGAAAAATCTCTCGCCAAGCGACGTGAAGGTCGGCGCCGGACCTCACCAAAGAGCGAGGCAGGAACACGGCCACCTCCCATGATAAAAAAAATTGGAGCCGTTTTTGAGAAAAATTTGAAGATGTCCGGGGGGCTTCATTTAAAATACCTCAAATTTTGAAGAAATTTTTCAAAATCGCGGTGCCTCGAGTGGAACAAGATCAACCGGGGAATATTCATTTTGGAAGAAATCGTACTTATGGTGTAGGTGTTGATATTGTTCACAGACCGACAGACGGATGGACGGATGTTTTTAAACGACCCACTTTTTCGGTATCAGGGGACCCCAAAATGTGTATTTCTGTTGAAATCTCGAAATCTATTTTCCGCAGCATTACATAACTTTCCCTATACTACGTATATTACTTTGTATTTACCTACGTATACGGGAGAGTAAAAAACATGCAGTGGACTTTCGGGCCTAATGACCTTAGCAGTTGACACGACCAGTTTCTCTAATCTTACTAATCAATCATACTTCTATACCAACGCGTGTATTCTGTACACGTTATGACCAGAAATTAATTGGAAACCGAAAGCTAGCTTGCACGTCGTCTCTTTACAAATATTAGATTTCATTAGGACTGGAATATTGCCGGAGCATTTAATTTTCTCGGGCTTTCATCGTAGAGTTCGTTTACATGCCACAGGCGCTATTTAGCTCACCGAAAACGTTCCTCCTTTCGAAAATTCACCTTGCTCAGCCGGGTTCCCACCCCAAACACACATTTAGGAATCTTCCACAAACCAATGGGAACGGCGTATAATGTTAAGTAAAAGAGTTTTAAAAATTAAAACCGCCTCTCAAAAACAAAACTTATTTTACGTGGCGGTTGATTGATTAGTGTTTCTAGGTGCGAGAACTGGTAAGGTCATTAGTAGCGTATGTGCAGTGCATGAGTTTTCAGGACATGGAGCAGGAGGACATGAGTATGAGGACGTGGCGGTGATCTTTTTTCCATTGAATGGTGAGATCTGGCCCACCTACAGTCGGCTTTCAAAGTTTTCTTCTAGAAGCTATCTCCCACTACTGGGAAACCGACCAAAACCCTGGGACAAACTCTTCAGATTCTGACTGGTCTCCTGACACTTACTAACGTACGTAATGCATGTAAGTGTACGTGTGTAAGAAGGAGTGAGGATGAGGAAGGAAATATCGCGCGGGGTCCCTTGTCCGCTTGTTAGACCGTTTGATGTGCTCCGGCATTCGCCTGGTATTAATCGGAGCAACCACGAAAAACTACCGATCAGAGCAGCCGGCCGCAAGAATTCTCCTCCAGACAGCGACTGAATTCGAGCTAGCTGACAAGCTAGTATCGAAAATCTGGCCACTGTTGAGACTCGAACCTAGAACCTCCCGTTCAGAGGCACTGCAGTGACATCAGTTGAACTCTCCCGGGAGGACTGCTCCGGATTTCGCCTGGTGTTGATCAGAGAAACGGCGGAAAACTACCGATCAGAGCGGCCGGCCGCTAGAATTCTCGTCCAGACAAGAGGTGAATTCGACCCAGTATCTAGCAAATGTGCAAAATTCTGCAACCGTCGGGTAACCACCTTGTGCAAAATCCCGTCCTCACATCACCCGTCTGTCCTCGGCCGGTGTACGTTTTACCGGGAAATATCTCGAATCTCACGCGCAGGTGACGGCGCCAACCGTTGGCCTCGTTCTCGCGGTCCGGCCCGGCAATAAAAGGCGAACGGACGGCGCAGTCGCTGGGAAGTGCACCGCGACGGCCTGCATCGGCGCTCGTAAGACGCCCCCGCCCGCCCGCCCGCCCGCCCGCCCGCCCGCCCGCCCGCCCGCCCGCCCGCCCGCCCGCCCGCCCGCCCGCCCGCCCGCCCGCCCGCCCGCCGCGAAGGAGCTGCGCGAGGTCTGGGCGGCTGGCGGGCGCTCTGCCCGGGCCTCGCAGTGGGAGGAACCTCGCAAATGGCTGGCCATAAAAGTTAGCATCTGCGGAACGCTAATGTTAGTGGACGTTGAAATGGAAGTTGACGTCGAAATGTAAGTGGACGTTGGAATGTAAGTGGACGTTGGAATGGAAGTGGACGTTGGAATGGAAGTGGACGTTGGAATGGAAGTGGACGTTGGAATGTAAGTGGACGTTGGAATGTAAGTGGACGTTGGAATGTAAGTGGACGTTGGAATGTAAGTGGACGTTGGAATGTAAGTGGACGTTGGAATGTAAGTGGACGTTGGAATGTAAGTGGACGTTGGAATGTAAGTGGACGTTGGAATGTAAGTGGACGTTGGAATGTAAGTGGACGTTGGAATGTAAGTGGACGTTGGAATGTAAGTGGACGTTGGAATGTAAGTGGACGTTGGAATGTAAGTGGACGTTGGAATGTAAGTGGACGTTGGAATGTAAGTGGACGTTGGAATGTAAGTGGACGTTGGAATGTAAGTGGACGTTGGAATGTAAGTGGACGTTGGAATGTAAGTGGACGTTGGAATGTAAGTGGACGTTGGAATGTAAGTGGACGTTGGAATGTAAGTGGACGTTGGAATGTAAGTGGACGTTGGAATGTAAGTGGACGTTGGAATGTAAGTGGACGTTGGAATGTAAGTGGACGTTGGAATGTAAGTGGACGTTGGAATGTAAGTGGACGTTGAAATGTAAGTGGACGTTGAAATGTAAGTGGACGTTGGAATGTAAGTGGACGTTGGAATGTAAGTGGACGTTGGAATGTAAGTGGACGTTGGAATGTAAGTGGACGTTGGAATGTAAGTGGACGTTGGAATGTAAGTGGACGTTGGAATGTAAGTGGACGTTGGAATGTAAGTGGACGTTGAAATGTAAGTGGACGTTGAAATGTAAGTGGACGTTGAAATGTAAGTGGACGTTGAAATGTAAGTGGACGTTGAAATGTAAGTGGACGTCGAAATGGAAGTGGACGTCGAAATGTAAGTGGACGTAGAAATGTAAGTGGACGTAGAAATGTAAGTGGACGTTGGAATGTAAGTGGACGTTGGAATGTAAGTGGACGTTGGAATGTAAGTGGACGTTGGAATGTAAGTGGACGTTGGAATGTAAGTGGACGTTGGAATGTAAGTGGACGTTGGAATGTAAGTGGACGTTGGAATGTAAGTGGACGTTGGAATGTAAGTGGACGTTGGAATGTAAGTGGACGTTGGAATGTAAGTGGACGTTGGAATGTAAGTGGACGTTGGAATGTAAGTGGACGTTGGAATGTAAGTGGACGTTGGAATGTAAGTGGACGTTGGAATGTAAGTGGACGTTGGAATGTAAGTGGACGTTGGAATGTAAGTGGACGTTGGAATGTAAGTGGACGTTGGAATGTAAGTGGACGTTGGAATGTAAGTGGACGTTGGAATGTAAGTGGACGTTGGAATGTAAGTGGACGTTGAAATGTAAGTGGACGTTGAAATGTAAGTGGACGTTGGAATGTAAGTGGACGTTGGAATGTAAGTGGACGTTGGAATGTAAGTGGACGTTGGAATGTAAGTGGACGTTGGAATGTAAGTGGACGTTGGAATGTAAGTGGACGTTGGAATGTAAGTGGACGTTGGAATGTAAGTGGACGTTGAAATGTAAGTGGACGTCGAAATGTAAGTGGACGTCGAAATGTAAGTGGACGTTGGAATGTAAGTGGACGTTGGAATGTAAGTGGACGTTGAAATGTAAGTGGACGTTGGAATGAAAGTGGACGTTGGAATGGTTAGTGGACGAATCACCGTTAGAAGGAACCTTTAGTAGACATTGGAATGTTAGTGGACGAATCATCTTTAGATGGAATCGAACATCTCACTAAGGATGGCCAAATAAAAATGAGTGTCTCGTGAGTCGGTTATTATCGGTAATGAAGCGTCTTTGGAAAAGCGGAGGGTGGCACCACGCGAAAGAGTGGCCGAACGTGAGTGAGCGCCTCCGGCAGAATGGTATTATTGAAAGTGAAACATCTTTACAAGGCCTAGAGGACTGGCCATTAGGTGTGGAGAGATTTTAGGCACTCTGCCCGGGCCTCGAAGTGGGAGAAACCTCGCAAATGGCTGGCCATAAAAGTTAGCATCTGCGGAACGCTAATGTTATTGGACGTTGGAATGTTAGTGGACGAATCAGCTTTAGAAGGAACCGAACATGTCAATGAGGATGGCAAAATATAGTGCCCGAGAGTAGCCAAGAGTGGTCGAACGTAAGTGAGCGCCTCCGGCAGAATGATATTAATGAAAGTCAAACATCGTTAGAAGTCTTAGAGGGCTGGGCGTTAGGTCTGAGAGATTTTAGGCGCTCTGCCGGGGCCTCGTGATGGGTGGACCTCACAAATGGCTGGCCATAAATGTTAGCATCTGCGGGACGCTAATGTTAGTGGACGAATCACCTTTAGAAGGAACCGAACATGTCAATGAGGATGGCAAATATAAGTGGGTGTCTCGGGAGTCGATTATTATCGGTTGTGAAGCGTCTTTAGATGGCGGAGGGTGGCACCACGCGAAAGAGTGGTCGAACGTTCTGCCTCCGGTAGAATGGTATTATTGAAAGTGAAACATCGTTACAAGGCTTAGAGGACTGGGCGTTAGGTCTGGAGAGATTTTAGGTACTCTGCCTGAGTCTCGCAGTGACAGGAACGTCACAAATGTCTGGCCATAAAAGTTAGCGTGAGGGAGGCGAAATCCAGTAAAAGGCAAACGTTTTTGGAAGGGAGTGGAAAGCATTGCTCAAAAACAGTGAGCGTGATTCCGGGCGTAAAGTATTTGCGTACGTGAATCGTCTTTAGAAGGCGGTGGGTGTAACCATGCAAAACGATGGTCAAATGTAAGTGGCATTTTAGTTCGAGTATTATTGTTGTTGGAAGCATTGTATTATTGAAATGTATATTGACATTACATTATCATTGAAACTAAAATATTGGTATGGGGTTAGGCCTGAGGGTAGCCACTCTGCCTGGACAACGCAGCGGAAGGAACTTTGCAAAGGTCTGGCCAAAAAAGTTAGCCTCTCCGGAACGAAAATAATTCGTGATAAGTCTTTTGAAGGCTGGGTATGGATGTGCTGCAACCTCCACCCCGCAGTGCGGTTAATTGAACGTATGTGGGTGTTTCCGGGATGTTATCATCGAATACTGTCGGTCTTGAAACGTTTTCCGGTGGTGGCACATCGGAAAGGCGGTTGATAGCACCTCGCAAAATAACGCCGAACGTAAGATGATATCTTGAAAAGCCGGGTATTGTTGGATGTGAAACGTCTATAGAAGGCAGTGGGTCGGGGCTAACCCCACCTCGCAGTCGAGTTGCCCGAACATAAGTGGGTGTCTCCGGGAACCTAAGACTACCTTTCGTGAAACGACTATAGAAGGCGGAAGGTGGTATAACGCAAAGAGATCGACGAAGATAAGAGAGTATCTGGGAAGCAGGGTATAATTGATCGTGAAACTTCTACAGTAGGACTGGATGGCTGGAGGGTTTGGTCTGAACGAAAGCATGCACGCTGCCCCGGACATGCAGTGTGAGGAACATCGCATAGGTCTGGCCATAAAAGTTAGCGCTCCGGAACGCGAATATTAGTGGAAGGGAAACGCCTTTAGTAGGCGAGGAGTGGGTGGTCATTCTTACTTCGCAGTGGGATTGGCCGAACGTAAGTGGGTGTCTGTATCAGCAGAGAGTTATTGAAAGGGAGGCAGCTTTAGGAGGTCTTGACGGGCGCTCCGCCCGGGCGTCGCAGTGGCAGGAACATCGCAAATGTCGGGTCATAAGAGTTAGCATATGCGGGACGCGAATGATAGTGGACGTTGGCACCTTTAGAAGGAACCGAACATGTTATTAGGAGTAGCCAAATATAAGTGGGTGTCTCGGTGTCCATTATTATTGGTCGAGAGTCGCTAAACAACTTTAAAACGCGGAATAGGGCATCACGCAAAGAGATCACCGAACGTGAGTGCATCCGGGAGACTAGTTTTAGCGTGAAGCGTCTTTAAAAGGCAGTGGCTGGCACCTTGCAAAATGTAAGTGGTTGTCTTAGCAGCCGAGAATTATTGAATGTGAAACATGTTCAGGACTGGGGTTGTTGAAGGTTATTGAAGGATGAGTTTACTGACAGGGGCAGGCTGGGTAGTGGCCCTGGCCTCGCAGGCGGAGGTACATCACAAAGGTCTGGCCATAAATGTTAGCGCTCCGGAACGCGAATATTAGAGGAGGTGAAACACCGTTAGAAGGCGGTAAGTGAGTAGTCAACCCTATTTTGCAGTGGAGTTGACCGAATGTAAGTGGATGTCTTCGGGAGCCGAAAGTCTTTAGAAGGCAGTGGGTGGCATCCGGCCGCATTGTGTTATTGAAAGTGAAACATCTTTAGAAGGCCTAGAGGGCTGGGATTTAGCCTGGGGGATGGCAATGGGAGGAAGGACTCCGCGACGCGCGATCCGGGGCGCGAATATTAGAGGGCGTGAAACGCCTTTAGAAGGCGGTGAGTTTTTTTTCGGCCCTTCTTCCCAGTGAGGTTGGCCGAATGTATTAGGGTATTTTCGTTAGCCGAAAATCATTGCTCGTGAAACGTTTAGAAGGCAGTGAGTGGCGCTACCCAAAGAGTGGCCGAACGTAAGTGGGTGTCTCCGGCAGCAAAGTGTTATTGAAAGTGAAACATCTTTAGAAGGCGTAGATGGTAGACGTTGTCTGAGAAGTTGGCAGAGGTGGGAACATAGGCCCGGTCATAAAAGTTAGCGCTTAGGAATGTGAATATTAGTAGATATTTTCACCTTTCGAAGAAACCGAACATCTCATTGAGACCGGCCAAGTATAAGCGGGTTTCTCGATAGTCGCTTATTATCAGTTGAGAGTCGCAAGACGACTTTAGAAGGCCGTGAGTGGCACCTTGCGAAAGGCTGGGCGAATGTAAGTGGTTGTCTCAGCAGAGAATTATTAAATGTGAAACATTTTCAAAAAAATGGGGAACTGGCGGGCTCTCTGTCCGGACCTCTCAATGTGAGGAATATCGCAAAGGTCTGGCCATAAAAGTTAGCGCTCCGGAACGCGAATATTAGTGGACGTGAAACGCCTTTAGAAGGCGGGGGTGGATGGTAAACCCTTGTTCGCAGTGGGGTTGGCCGAATGTAAGTGGGTGTCTTCAGGATCCGAATATTATTGCTCAGGAAACGCCTTTAGAAGGCAGTGGGTTGCACCTCGCAAAAGGCTGGCCGAACGTAAGTGGGTGTACACGGCAGCAAAGTGCTATTGTGAGTGACACATCTTTAGAAGGCGGTAGTGAGGGATATGCGCTTGTAAGAGCCGCCGAGAAGGAGCTGGGAAAGGTGTGGGGTGCTGATATGTGCTCTACTCGGACCTTGAAGTGGCAGGAACGTTGCAAAGGTCTGGCCTTAAAAGTTAGCATCTCCGAGAAGCGAATATTGGTAGATGAGAAATATCATCACAAGGCGCGGGTTATCCACCCCTCCTCGCAATGGGGTTGACAAATATGTGTGTGTCTCTGGGAGCGTAATATTATCTGTCGTGGAACATCCTTAAAAGGCGGTGGGTGGCTCCAAGAATCTCGAAGGCAGTGCGTGGCATCAGGCAAAACGCTGACCGAACGTAAGTGGGTGTCTGCGGAAGCAGTGTTATTGAAAGTTAAACATCTTTAGAAGGCAATGCGTGGCACCACGCAAAAGGCTGACAGAACATAAGTGTGTATTTTCGGAAGCCTAATATTATCTGTCGTGAAACGTCTTTAGAAGGCGGAGGATGGCACCACGCAAAAGCTAGTCGTACGTAAGTAGGTGTATGGCAGGGGGTGTTCCCACGCAAAGAGATCGCCAAATACAACTGGATACCTCGAGAAATCGGGTATTGGCAGACATGAAACGTGTAAAGAAGAGCTGTACGGCTAGGCCCGTGGGCGCAAGTGCACTGTCCCAGACACGAAATGGGAGGAGTATGGCAAAGGTCTGGACTTAAACGTTGGGTTCTCAGGAATGCGAATGTTATTGAAGGAAAACATCTTTAGAAGGCGGCGGGTGGGTGGTCATTCCCACTTCGCAGTGGGATTGGTCGAACGTAAGTAGGTGTCTCAGAGGAAGGAATATTATCTGTCGTGAAGCAATTGTAGAAGGCGGTGAGTGTCATTACGCAAATGGCTGGACGAACAGAAGTGGGTGTTTTCGGCATTATTTTTCAAGGTGAAACGTCTTTAACTTACCAGTGGGCGCGCAGTCGTAAATTTTACAATAGCAGATTTTTTGTTTTGCTGTCAACTCATTGTTGTCAAAGACTTCTGCGTTCTTGGTATTCCTTGCAGGTATCTTTAGTGATGCACTCCTGCAGCCACTGTTTAGTTTGCACGCTATATTCAGTTTTTGTAACGCTCTATTCGGGATAAGTGCATAGTGACGTAAACTTTACGCTGCACGCCGGCTGTTGTGCTAAAATATTGTGTAATAATTTAGCCTAATCGAAATTTTCTGTAAAATGTCCAGATCAAGAATTCATGCGAACGAAAATCAGAATATTCTTCAAGAGCTATCTAATCGTAGAAAGATCATGAATTGAATAGTGACAGTGACAGTAAACGAATGTTGAAAATATAGACTAGCATCAGAACGATATTGGATCGGAACAAGTCCTTTTTGATGCTAAATGCGAACGTTTACCAACGGATATGTTTTTTGGTAGTAAATATCATTCTTAGATATTATAATGCGACATAAAATTCCATTGTTCTACAATTTCATTGATTTTTTCAGAGGTCATTGAATGTCGTAAAATTTACGACACGCGCCTGCTGGTATGAACATTTTACGCGCGCCCGCTGGAAGGTTAAGCCTGGAATACTGGGGGTTCGCCTCGGGACGATGAGATTCAGGGGAGCGCCTGGGGGGCTGGCTGTACACTCCCGTGGTAGGAAGATTGCAAAAGCTTGTCCAGAAACGTTTGCGTCTCCGAGACGCGAATATTAGTGCCAACTTCTTTAGACGGCGGGGCAAGGCAACACCTTAAGAGTTGGTCGAACGTAAGTGGGTACCTCTGGAAGTCGAGTATTATCGGACGTGAAACGTCTTGAGAAGGAGCTGGGAGGTACTACGCAAAGGGTTGGCCGAATGTAATTCAGAGTCTCCGAAAAACGAATATTATTGGACGTGAAACGTCTGTAGGTAAGGGATTGCACCACGCAACGGCCCGGCCTAACGTAAGTGAATTCAGAAGAATATCATTGGACGTGAAATATTCGATGGTGTGACGGTTAGCGTGCCGGACTGTCATACCCAAGTTCGCGAGTTCAAACCCGATCGAAGCCGTGGATTTTTAAGGGCGAAAAAATCCTTCGTAAGTAAAGCCGGCTGGCCCATGTTAGTAGATTTACTTGCATGTAAAAGATCCTCAAGCCTAAATGACGCCCCTGAGCTAAATTCAAATCGCCTGTTTCGTCGCTTACGTTCCTTACGATAATACCTTCTTTCTCCGCTTGGTGGTGAAAGGAGCGTAGTAGAAATTTGCGTGGTCAGGCCGAAGAGCATGGTCCTCATGGCCCCATCCTCATGGCCCGAGTCTCGCCACGTAAAATAAGGCATTAACAATAACAACATTAACAACAACACCATTAGAAGGCTTGGTTGGCTGGGGATTAGACCTTAGAAGCAGGTGACCGGACTATCAGACGCAGTGGAAGAAACGTAGTGGGAAAGTTTTGGCCAGAGAAGTTTGGTACTCTGAAATGCCGATATTAGTGCACGTGAAACTTCTTTCGAGAGAGGGAAGACTCTACTCACGAAAAGCCCAATTTATGAACCATTAAGAAACAATGTGGCAAAAAATCAAAACATCCTGAAACTATTGAGACTAAACGATCAAAACAATATTCAATCAGTTTTTCATTTTCTTAAATCTGTCTTTAAGTTACAGTCATTTGCTCTATTAGAATGCATTTGCTGTATCTGAAACTAAATTGAATAACTTAACTGAATAAAAGATCACTGATATTAATTTGAATGTGAATAAGGTGAATATCTGAGCATTTAAAATGTTTATCAAAGAAAATAATAAATTAATATTTAACTTTTTTAACTAGGTTTTTTGTAATTAATGTGTTTTTTGTGTTTTTATAATTTTTCTATTTTTGAGTAACTGTATTGATTTGACCATTTCATTGATTAATGATTTCATAACTTATTATACTGGCGTATAATTAAGTTTCCATAATAGAATGCTATTAAAAGTCATGGTTTTTGAAAACTCATTGTAACACATGACCTGTGAACATGTAATGTAAATATACTAAAAGTTTTGTTAGTTTTATGTTGTTTTTTGTAATTAATGTGTTTTCGAATTGTCAGTTTTGGTAATTTTTTATGTTTTTGAGTAACTGTGTTGATCTGACTGTTTCATTGATTAATGATGAACATAATTGTATAATGGCGTGTAATTAAGGTTAAAGCCAATAAAATAAATATTCATTCAATGCATTCATTCATTCATTCAACTCACGAAAAGCTTTCCGAAAGTATATGAATGTCTCCAGGGACCTAGTGTTATTTGATATGAAACGGCATATGTAGGACGAATTCTGTGACTGTCTTGAGACTTCTAGCGGTCCGCTACTGTGAAGTAGTTTTGGTATGGTAGTGGTAGTTTTTAATGTAGGTTTTCCGCTCAGTATCAGAATAATCGAAGCAGTACCCTCACAAATGGATCGTACTGCGTGCGATCTTTCTTTCCTCGTCGTGTTTTCACCTATGCACACATACGCACGTGCATATTTATATCTCCCTGTGCTACCCTACCTTTCTCGTCTGGATATCAGTCCGGAGCATAGAACTTCTCACTCAGAGATTTCGCCCTGCTGGAGGAAATACTTGGGACGACTTGTGCATCAGACGTTGGAGCCACATCTCACGTTCCAAAGTGAAAACAGGCACTCCCCGGAATAAACACACATTATTTACGGCGTCGGTGGTGTAATGGTTATTGGACTCTTATACCCACGTTCGTGGGTTCAAACCCGATCGAAACCGTGGATTTTTAAGGGCGAAAAAATCCTTCGTACTCCTTCCGTCGGGGGGGAAGTAGAACCGGCTGTCCCATGTTCGTCGACTTACTGCATGTAAAAGATCCTCGAGCCTAAATAAAGCCTCTGAGCTACATCCAAATTGCCTGTTTCGTCGCCCAAGTAATATCTTCTTTCTCCGCTAGTCGGTGAAAGGAGCGAAGCGGAATTTGTGTGGTCTGACGGAAGAGCAGACTTCAAGTCCTGAGTCTTGCGACGTAAAATACGGCAATTCAATTCAATTAATCGGACAGAACGAATGGTCGTTAGCTGTTGAAATGCTAAATAATCAATGCATCATCCCTCTAGTTCCCGCGCTACTCTTTGTACGAGGAGCTAATTCGTGGCTTTCATACACAAGCACATACACGCGTATCTTGACTTCACCATATGCTGTGAGAAATACATCCTGATAGTGGATTTGCCGAGTGGTTTCCAACCATTTCTCGCGCGTTATTAGTTTCGGGAGGCGTCTAAACGATTAAAATCCAACGGTATTTTTGTATCGCAAAGAAATTTGATTGATTACCGATGTAACTGGTGAATAGAAGTGTTCATATCTGTTCTTGGTGTTCCCCGATGGGAATTTCTTGATAAGGAATGTCTTTGAAATCAGTCCGTAATGAGGGAAGGGCGTTATTTGGTAACTTCACAGATTAACAAAAACAGGTAACACTTTTACAGCTTACATCTTAGCAACCGTACTATTTGTGCGACTTTTACTGGCACAGTTCTGAAGAGAAAAGAAGCCATTCCTCCATCACGAAAGTGGCACTTGGGTAGATGGTGCTCGACTCTCGGCGAAGTAATGCCTAAGTTATTGTTTATCGATCCAACAAGGGGAAGTCATGCATGAGATAGCATGATTGCAAGATTAGACCTTCACTATCTGTAACGTAAGTTCCGCTAGTTAGGTTTTCAAAAACGTGAATATGGCTATATGTGGATGTGTTATTTCTCTATCCTAGAGTCTGCATACTATATTAGGCAGAACGCATAGGGCGTTTCACTTAGCCCTACTTCACTGAAAGAGCGTCCTTTACCAAGTACATTTTTTATGATTTTCAGTTATTTACATCACTAAGTCACATTTTATCTAGTCTTTCACTTAATAAAATCGTTTAAATTCTTGAGTTGCGTGTTCTAAATTATGGTCAAATTCTTTTTTTAACGAAGTCAGTATTGTGAAAACGTGCCTACAGGAAAATAATCCCTTTTAGAATTAATGTTTTAGAGCGTAGCAAAAAAGTTTATCTCCTTTCTAGCAAAAAAATATTAAGTGGACAATAGAACATTTAACGTAATTTACGACGAAACACAGTTTTTGACATGGTGAGTTTCACTTGCATACAGACGAGATTATGGACTACAACGCACTTTGCGAAATGCGTTTTGTAGATGGAAATCATACAAGTTGAGGTTATTGATTTAAGTTAGTAGCTTGTCAAAACATCCCCAGCTTCATACGCCATATTTGACTTGTTACACCTCTTTTCTTAAATTAATTGCATGCTTTCGTTCCTTTGCATCTGCGTCATCGAGTCAACTGCAACAAACTGCTACAACGGCACACTTCGTCCTTTTAAAATAAGTTACTTCTTAACCCTCCGGCGGGCGCGTCCCATCATTTCCCGCCAGCAGGCGTGTGCGGCATTCCGTACCGCATTTATCATCTTCGATTTTCGGGACAGTAGTTATTACTTTTGTTATGGAATGTGAAGGAATAGTCTTTACATTTTTATACCTTTTATTTCAAAATAACTAACCAAATACCAGACGAAATAAAATATTAATAAGAATTTGATCCTTCGCTCCCTCCCTCCGTGTTTTGGTACGTGTTACATGTCGGGGAATGAATACGATGAAAACGTGCCTTCTAACGTTTCTTCGGAAACAACGCATTTAAATTTGAATTAGCAGTTAGTACTGCAAAATCTGTGTTATAAAGATCAATAACAAAACAGCAGTAAGAATTCTAATGGATAAAATACGCAAATATTATACTTGCATGACAAAGCGCATGCGGTACGAAGCGCTGCAACCGTTGCAGAGTTCGAATTACTAATGAATAACCGTGTCAAAAATCGTGATTTGAGTATCATCCAGTTGAAAATATGATGAATTAAGAACATCTATGAGCTCAATTGTGTGACACCATTTATTTACACGAAATCAACAAAAATGTAAGAACTCGGCACTACGTGCCGCTACGCGCCCGCCGGAGGGTTAACTACTAGTAAAGTATTTCTTGTGTATTAAATGAGTCAAGATACACTTTCAAACATCATTGGGTTGTCAATATTTTTAATTTTTTTCTAATACGTTATTGCTCGTTATTGTCTTTGATACGTTGCTCGATATACACTCCATTACTTACCCGGATCAAGAGAATCGTGGTTATGAGAGAAATATAAAAACAGAATGATGCTGTATGTTCTCTTGGGGAGGGAATTATGCGAAGGATTTATGAACTATAGTTGTGGGAGGGAAATGGGAAGAAAACGAGTCAATATCTAGTTAATTAAAAAGTAAGCAAACATTCATAATTGAAATTAGGTAAAAATCGTGTGTGTTCTACAGGTGTTAACTGGCCCTAATGATCGAGTGGCCTTTAGCTCTCAGGCTTTAGGTCGTCGATCATTAGAACCGTTATAACGCCCTTGGAAAGTAAATATTTCGTACAGCCGTTTCTAGAATTTCAATTTACGGGCTTAAATTATACATTCTACGAACGTTGTTACTTTTAAGTAGATAACATAACATGATATCTTATCAGTGGATGCGTGTTAAAACTCTTTTATTCGTCACCATCTATAAAACGCATTTGTTCTCTTTATCCGACGCTTCCACCGTTTGTGAAAAAAGTGCTCCAGTTTGGAACATGTCGGCATAGACGAAGCTGGCAAAAATAAGAAGATAAATCATAAAAAAATAACAAAAGCGTAAGAAAAATTATTTTAATAAAAACAAAATTCACAAGAAAAAAATGAAACAAATAGATGGAGCCGAAAAGGATGAAGTAGAAGATGCAAAAAAGGAAATTCGAACAGAAAGTTTAAGAGAGAGAAGAAGAAGAAGAAGAAGAAGAGGAAGAAGAAGAAGTAGAAGGCCAAGAATGAGAGTGATAACGAGAAAAAGCTGAAGAAGTTGAAGATACAGAACGGAAGAGTCAATGAGGAGGTGAATCGGAAGAAAAAAGTCGAAGACAAATTACGAGAGCGAGATTGATAGAAGAAACAGAAGAAGTCGAAGACACAGGAAGAGGGTGAGAATGACAATAAACATCGAGTCGAGGACAAATTACGAGAGAGAGGGAGAGCGGTAAAAGCCGAAGATAACGAACGAGCGATAATAAGAAGAAACAGAAGAACAACTCGAAGACAAACAACGAGAGAGAGAGAGAGAGAGAGAGAGAGAGAGAGAATGGAAAAGAAGCAGAACAAGAATATAAACCACAAGATAGCAGCCGATGTTCCACGATTAGCAACAACCACCTTTCCCCGGCTCACGCGACACAACGCTGCCGGAACGACCCAGTTAAGGGCCAGCGCGCCGCTCCGCTGCAGCCATATCCGCGCACTTGGACTCCAACGAATAAACATAAAGCGCTCGCCTCGTTGCCTCAGTGGCCGGCGCCCGTCCCGCCCCCTCACGGCCCCTCGCGGACTAATGCAGAGTTAATTTGGCGCCGGAGCGAGAGGCAGGGGCGGAGACGACGGGGGTAGCGGGTAGAGGGGGAAGCGGCGGCGCCGCAAATATTTGAGCGGAAATGACGTCGCCGAGCAGAGCCCCAGCGGAGCGGAGAGGATCGTTGTTATGCCGTGGACGAGCCGCCCCCTCCACCCCCTTCAACCCCTCCATCCCCTTCACTCCCTCCACCCCCTTCACCCCCTCCATCCCCTTCACCCCCTCCACCCCTTCACCCCCTCCACCCCTTCACCCCCTCCACCCCTTCACCCCCTCCACTACCTTCACCCCCTCCATCCCCTTCACCCCTCACCCCCTCCACCTCTTCACCCCCTCCACCTCCTTCCATTCCCTTCACCCTCTCCGCCCCTTCACCCCCACCACTCGGCCCGGACGCTCGCTGGCCTCTTTCGTGTTGCTCGTTTGTGGCTGCGGTGGCGACACTGCAGAGTTGCGGTGGTGTTTGTTCGCAAGTACTCTACAAATTACAGGATTTCGTCTATAATTCGGAGGGTGACGCCGTTACCGCTCGACCTGGTTTTGAGAAACCCTTTTCGATTTCGAGTGTCGTTCACAGACGCACTAACAGTAGGATGCAGGTCGGCCAGACGACCGAGTTGGAAAAGTACGCGCGGAATAAGCGAAACCTGGCAATTGGAAGGTCTGTGGCACAGAGGGTGGGCGAATAGATTCACGAACAGACAGTTTGAGGGATGGATAGATGGATGGTTTTGAGGGGATCGTTGTTATACCATGGACGAGCCGGCCCCATCTGCCCGAACGCTTGCAGTCCTCTTTCGTGTTGCTCGTTTGTGGCGAAGGTGGCGGCACTGCAGCGTTTCGGTGGTGTTTATCCGCTAGTACCCTAGAAATGATTGCATTGGTCTATAATTCGGTGGGTGAGGCCGTTATCATTCGACCTGACGTCGAGAAACCCTATTGTTTAGTGAGTCTTGACACGGACTTGCAGAAGGATGCAGGACGGACAGACAACCGAGTTGGAATCCCGGTAAGGGAAACCCGGTAATTGGAAGGATGGGCGGTGGTACAGAGGATGGACGGAAACACGGACGAATGGATAGACAGACCGAGAGTTAAGGGACCAATGACTATCAGAGGGAATGGATGAATGGATACATGAGCGGATAGATAGACGGACAGTTTGAGGGATGGGTGGACGGATGGGCAGGCGGACAGACAGTTTGGATGGACGTACTGACAGTATGAGGAATGGATAGATAAGTGGTTTCTTTCTTATTGCTCGTTTGTGGCGACGGCAATGCAGCGTTTCGTTGATGGTGTTTATCCGCAAGTACCCTAGAAATGATTGCATTGGTCTATAATTCGGTGGGTGAGGCCGTTATCGTTGCACCTGATTTCGAGAAACCGTATTCTGTTTTGAGAGTCTTTGTCCACAGAACGACTTGCAGAAGAATGCAGAACGGTCAAACGACCGAGTTGGAAAAACACGCACGGATTAAAGAAGACCTGACAATTGGAAGGATGGACAAACGGAGGAATGGATAGACGGGCCGACAGTTTGAGGGATGGATGGGTGAATAGATGGATGGATTGACGGACAGTTTGAGGAATGGATGGACGAATGGGTAGACGGACAGACAGTTTGAGAGATGCATGGATGGATGGATGGACGGATGGACGGACGGATAAATAGGCGGACAGACAGTTTGAGGAATGGATAGATGGATGGTTTTGAGAAGATCTTTATTTTGCCAGGACGAGCCGGACCCCTCGGCCCGGACGCTCGCTGGCCTCTTTTGTAGTGCTCGTTTTTGGCGACGCTGCCGCCACTGCAACGTTGCAGTGCTTTTTCTTCGCAAGTATCCTGGAAATTAAGGGATTTCTTCTATTATTCGGTGGGTGAGGCCGTTACCGCTCAACCTAGTTTTCAGAAACTCTCTTCACCTTAGGGCGTTAGAATTTTTCAAGGACGGTTTTATACACGGATGTAGAATGAACGGACGGCCGGATGAATGAACGGACTGAGTTAGAAGAGTACGTACGGATTAAGGAAGACCTTTACATATAGGCATTTGGAGGGATGGACTGTCAAGCAGTGAATTGATGGATAGACGGATGGGCGAAAAAACAGAGGGATGGATAGTCGTATGGAGGCTGGACGCACGCACGGACGGACAGACAATTTGAGGAATGGACGGTCCAACAGTGGAATGAGAGACAGACAGACGGACAGACAATTTGAGGAATGGACGGTCCAACAGTGGAATGAGAGACAGACAGACGGACAGACAATTTGAGGAATGGACGGTCCAACAGTGGAATGAGAGACAGACAGACGGACAGACAATTTGAGGAATGGACGGTCCGACAGTGAATGGAGAGACAGACGGACGGACAGACAATTTGAGGAATGGACGGTCCGACAGAGGATGGAGAGACAGACGGACGGACGAAGAGTTTGAGGAATGGACAGTTGAACATGCCTGGGTGGAAGGACAGACAGATAGATGAATAGACTGTATAATGAGGGATAGAATGGACACAAATATGTAGACTAAACAACAAACAAATACACAGTGGAATGTTTGTCATATTTAGGTATATTGTTCTTCCCTCTTGGTTGTGCAAATATGTTCTTCATAATTGTCGCATTAATAATTATTATTGTTATTAAACAAAATACATGTCACGTGCTTTGATTCACATAGTTAACCCACGTTTCTCCACTATACGCATTTTGTATCTAATATTGTTTACCTCGCCGTCAGCCGTGATGCCAATTAATGCCAGCGTGTGTGGTAGAGTGGTGTTGTTTGTGAAGCAAGTGTTTAAAAGTGAGTTATTACCCACGAGGGACAGGTTTGCAGTTCGCACCCGGCGCCAAAGTGACAACTGTCACGAAAACCAGAAATCTCACCTCCACACGGCCTCTGGTGTACCTCTGATGAGAGATACCTGGTTGGGAAAACCGCGATAGCTGGAGCGTGCATCGGCACCACAACTCACCATTTAGCAGGGGTAGATCACCGTCACCTCCCGCAATAAAAACATGCACTACGCTTAAGGTCTAATCACCTTAGCTGTTGACGCGCTCGGAAATACTAATCGATCAATACACACTCGGCGAGGACAGAGAACCACAAAAGTTGACTGGTATAAGAACGTTGAGAGTCGTGTGCGATAATCTGTGTTTAGATTATACAAGCATCATGTTGAAATTTCAAGATCATTATTAGTGTCAATTCAAGGATTATGTAGAACTGATATTCAATTGTATGATGGACGTTACCGAACCCTTAAGTTGACTCGTGTCTGATTAGAACAATTTTTATGCTTACATTCGTAGTATTAGAAGTGCTTAAGTGACTTTGAAATATGAAGCAGAGTTATTGTGAAACGGCAGGTCCTTGTCTGCAAAGTGTTGTAGTATGATTTGTGACTGGGAAAATAAAGCTTAATTGTGAGATATATCCGTTCTCATCCAGATCTCATAAATAGCGCCAAATGTTTCATTGAAAATTTGCATATATGACAGTGATCTTCCCTTTTACATTGTTATTACTGCCACATTTCAATTAAAGTATTGAGGGACGAAAAAATTGTAAAATGAGATCAACTGTATTTTAACCGCCGATAGATAGAAGCTGGGAAGATCTAAAAGTGGGCTGAAGAGATTAGAAAACTAACTAGAGCAGGAAAGGTTGCCCAGAAAGTAGCCACCTTAAAAGAGAGCGCTGAGCATTAATGGGATAACCATAGTTTCCTTTGCCTAAGTATCTTTTGTGTTGTGTGTCACAGTACAGCCTCCTAGTGACTATTTTCAGAAACGCTCAAACGACATTTTTTCATGAATGGAGGCACCTTTTATTAGTGAAAAAGTGCATATAGGACAATGATTTACACTTCTACATTATTCATAAAGTCATATTTTAATTCTATTATTAAGGGACGGGAAAATGTGAAATTATGAAAAAATCTCTTTTAACCGCTGAATGGTACGGGCTGGAAACACCTAAAACACTGGAGACTACACTGGAGACTAAAAACTACACTAAAGACCACACTGGAGGGATTAGTAAACTAACTAGTACGAGAAAATCGACCACAGCGCCGTCCAAGGTTAAAGATGAAGAACATAGCCTTATGAGCTTTTCCGGTAAAGAAACCTTCTCTCGCTTTTAAAATTTAAAAACTGTTTTAAATCCTCATTAACATAATTTTTCATAACATCAATTACATTGGTAAAATAAGCCCTCGAATACATTATACATTTACTACAAATTGTGGTGAATATCTTTACAATTTATTACGTTTTGAAGGAAGGGGTACGTTCGGCTGTTTGATCAGCCACAGCTGCGGTGCCAAGTGCTTCGGTTGCCATATCATACTGTCCTCAGACAGTATGGTTGTTTACTTGTGTTCGTTCACCTGCTTGTGTTTAGTCGTTTTGTTTTTGAGATTTATGGTTTTAATCACGTCAAAGTTAAATGTAATTTCCTTTACTTTTCTTCATTTTGTTTCTTTACATTGTGGTAAATTTACTAATTTACAATTTTTTTAATTTAATTTATTTTTCTTTACAAACTTAATTTAGAATACATTATCTACCAACCGTAAAGCGCAAGTGTGGTAAAGAGCTTCCTAGTGGGTAAAAAAAGGATTATTAATGTTTATAACTGTTTGACTATAATTCTATTTTTGAACGTGATTCGTACTCAATGCCTACCGGGAGACGTTTGTCCGCACTCCCGACGCCAGACAGCTCGCTTTCCCATGAATGAAACCAGTTTGTTCTAGAGGACTCGACTTATTTTGAAGTAAAAGGAATTTTAAATATTTTGTTCGGTAATCAAAACTTATTATTTCTCTACTGGTAAAAAGGAAACGAGAGCCTTGACCTTTTTGCAACTACACGTAGTTGGCTTGAATTTTGGATATTGTATTGAAATAATGGTGCACTTTAAAATTAATATTTCTTCCTGATTTCTTATCACCTTTCGAAGCACAAAGGGCATGAGAAGCTGAACAGAAACGTTTTCTGTGTATCGGAATCACATACGAATACTTTTCGATTTGAGGAAAGGGCTTTCTTAAATACGCTTTCTTAAAATTGGAAAGATTCGAGACAAACTACTTTAGTGCTAAACTAGCGCTCTGCCTGATTGCGGGATTCGTCGTCACCATCGAGTGCGGAACTTTCGATTCATACAGTACAGCAGAAAAGCGCCACGTTTGGCATCACTGTTGCCATAAGAGACCGTACATCATTCTTAACCTCGGACGCGCCATAGAAAAAAGCGTCCTGAAATGATGACGCTGGGTGATAATGCGATAGCCATTGTTTCGTTTGCGTAAGTATCGGCAACTGTGTTGTAACTTTCTGCAAAATACAAGTGTCTCAATACAGCTTTCTAGTGACTTATCCAGGCATCTAGATCTATCTGAACCATTGTTGTCAGGTGGTCTTTATCATTTCCCACTAGAAAGCACTGCGAAAACCACCAAAACGTAAAAAACATTAAATTCAAAAAATAATTATTTCGTGGATGTAGTATGGTGCGAGCACGTATAGAAATTAAAGAAATACGAAAAATTATATTAATGATTTATTATGATATTTATATTTCACAGTTAACGCCTATATTTGTAATATATAAAAATATCTATAATAACTATTTATATAATAATGTAGATACACTAAGTGATCAAAAGTATCCGGGCACGTGGCTGAAAATGATTTACCAGTTCGTGGCGTCCTTCATCGGTAATGCTGGAATTCAATAGGGTGTTGGACCAGCCTTGGCCATGATGACAGCTTCCACTCTCGCAGGCATACTTTCAATCAGGTGATGGAAGGTTTCTTCGGCAGCCCATTCTCCACGGAGTGCTGCACTGAGGAGAGGTATCGATGTAGGTCGGTGAGGCTTGGCACGAAGTTGGCGTTCCAAAACATCCCAAAGATGTTCGATAGGATTCAAGTCAGGACACTGTGCAGGCCAGTCTATTATAGGGATGTTATTGTCGTGTATCCACTCTGCCACAGGCCGTGCAGTATGAACAGGTACTATAAACTCGATCGTGTTGAAAGATGCAATCGCCCTCCTCGAATTTCTCTTCAACAGTGGGAAGCAAGACGGTGTTTAAAAACATCAACGTAGGCCTGTGGCCTAATAGTGGCGCGCAAACCAACAAGGGATGCAGTCCCCTCCATGAAAAACGCGACAACACCATAACACAACGGCCTCCGAATTTCACCGTTGGCAATGCACACGCTGGCAGATGACGTTCGACGGGTATTCGCCATACCCACGTCCTGCTATCGGATCGCCACATTGTGTACCGTTATTCGTCACTCCACACAGTTTTCCACTGTTCAATCGTCCAATGTTTAGATATAGATATAAGGTTTATTCTACAATTGGGCTGATGTTGCCCGGTGGCAGGATATAGAAGCATAAAAGTACATTTACAATTACAAAACACAATTAACAATAAAAACAATATAAAAAACAAGTTATCTTCGTCATTACCTATAAAATGCATATGTATTTACATACATCTACAACTAATTAAACAACATATATACTAACATTTAAGTAAATAAACTTATTTACATATTACACCAACATTCATACATACAAACTTACACGCTTACATACATATCATACAAAGACATAGGAACACTCGCATACACACCATCCTGCACGTATTCACTCACAATCATATTCAGACAAATATGGATAAACATTTTGTACCTACAACATAATAATATACAATACTTATAATAATTTTTACATTTCTAACACGTAAAACACTCGTTAACTTAAATCAATAAATACCAACTTTGGTCAGAATAGCCTATAAAAGACGCTTTAGATTAGCGAAATAAACAGAACGAAATGAAATCACTTCACTGCACTTCACTTCACTTCACTGCACCTCACAACACTTTACCTAAATACTAATAGCTCAATACTTTTTAGTAGACTACCCATAATTGCACCTTTCACTTCACTTCACTACACATTTTCACCCTATTGATTAATTTCCTATATTTTTTTCTAAAACCACGCGCTGAGCTGAGTTTACGCTCCTTACACCAAGCGAGGCGTCGTCTGGAATTTACCTGCGTGATGTATGGATTATCAAAAGCCGCTTGACCATGAAATCCAAGTTTTCTCACCTGTCGCCTAACTTTCATAGTACTTGGAGTGGATCCTGATGCAGTTTGGAATTCTTGCAAGATGGTCGGGGTAGATGATTGCCTATTACACTTTACGACCCTCTTCAACTGTCGGCGGTTTCTGTCAGTCAACAGACGTGGTTGGCCTGTACTTTTTTGTACTGTATGTGTACCTTCACGTTTGCACTTCACTATCACATCAGAAACAGTGGCCCTAGGGATGTTTAGGAGTGTGAAAATCTCGCGTACAGACTTCTGACATACGTGACACCCAATCACCTGACCAAGTTCAAAGTCCTTGAGTCCCACGGAGCGCCCTATTCTGCTCTCTCACGATGTCTAATGACTACTGCGGTCGCTGATATGGAGTACCTGGCAGTAGGTAGCTGCACAATGCACCTAAAATGAAAAACTTGTGTTTTTGGACGTGTCAGGATACTTCTGATAACGTAGTGTATGTATACACACATTGTATAAGTTTTGTTTTAAGGAGTTTTCATTGTGTACTAGTTACGAAACTTAAGATGTATCTTTGTCTAAATCATTGTAATTACTGAAAAACATAATGATACGTCTTTGTAAATCTTTCCTTCAACCGAAATCCTTGTTTCCATTGCCTTTCTTGCTGTGATACGTTCCTTTTCATCAAATGTGTTGTCCTCTTCTACCAATCTTTGGTTGTCACAAATAACCGCCCAATTTTAATCGAGGGAATTAATTCAAATGATCGTTTTTCGCCTATAAGTGTTTTTACTACGCTTAGTTATGTTTGAATAAATATACTACCGGAAATAATCATTGGAAACTACTTTAGATTTTTGTGATAAACAATAGATAATTGAATAATAAACGAAAACACCCAGCAAAAAAACTCAATAAATTTGCCCCACTAAAACATCAACCAACGCTCCCCAAAAAAACTAAATTTAGGCCCCCTAACCTGGCAACACTTATCTGAACGTTCCCGTGAGACATCTCTTAATGAAACACAAATAAAGTCGCGCATCCTCTACGAACTCTAACTCGCTTCCTCCCTCCCTCTCTCTCCTTCTCCATCCCTCCCCTTACCTCTCCCTCCCTCGCCCTCCCTCGCCCTCCCTCACTCTCCCTCTCCCTCCCTCTCCCTCCCTCCCTCTCCCTCCCTCTCCTCCCTCTCCCCCTCTCCCTCCCTCTCCCCCTCTCCCTCCCTCTCCCACCCTCTCCCTCCCTCTCCCTCCTCTCCCTCCCTCTCCCTCCCTCTCCCACCCTCTCCCTCCCTCTCCCTCCCTCCCTCTCCCTCCCTCTCTCCCTCCCTCCCTCTCCTTCCCTCTATCTCCCTCTCCCTCCTTCTCCCTCCCTCTCCCTCTCCCTCCCTCTCCTTCCCTCTCCCTCTCCCTCCCTCTCCTTCCCTCTCCCTCTCCCTCCCTCTCCCTCCTTCTCCCTCCCTCTCCCTCTCCCTCTCCCTCCCTCTCCTTCCCTCTCCCTCTCCCTCCCTCTCCCTCCTTCTCCCTCCCTCTCCCTCTCCCTCCCTCTCCTTCCCTCTCCCTCTCCCTCCCTCTCCTTCCCTCTCCCTCTCCCTCCCTCTCCATGCCTCACCCTTTCTCTTTCTCCCTCCCTCTTCCTCTCTCTCCCTCTATCTCTGATTCTGTCTCTGCAGGGGACGCGACGGCAGGAGACAAATATTTGGAGAGCGGAGTTATGGATAAAGCGGGGCTTCGTTCTCCTTCATTGCCTCAGCGCCGCTCGCTTGTTTCTGCCCGCCTGCTGCTGTAATCCAAATACAGCTTCCTACCCCCTCCCGCCTCCCCCGGCGGCCACAGTTCAGCTCACAGCCACCACTGCCGCTGTTTCTGAAGCCAATCGGAACGGAAGGGTTTAGGTTTCGAGGGCCGACCGGGAGAGATGGCTCAGTGCATCAACTGCAGCCCCTCTGACCGGGAGGTCCTAGGTTCGAGTCCCGACGGCGGCAGGATTTTCGGCACTAGCTTGTCAGCTAGGTCGAAATCAGTCGCTGTCTGGAGGAGAATTCTAGCGGCCGGCTGCTCTGATCGCTAGTTTTCCGTGGTTTTCTCCGACCAACACCAGGCGAATGCCGAAGTAGTGCCCTACCAAACGGGCCACGGACCGCGCGATCTTCCCTTCCTCTTTCTTGCCCTATCCTCATTATTTACGCTAACATGCATTACACTACCTCACGTGCCGGGAGTCCGGTCCGGGAGCTGAAAGCTTGTCCCGGCTGGGGCGATGCCCCGCTGGTGGGAGATCCCTGGTTTAGGGAAACCCCGCTAGTCGACATTAATTATTATACACATAAATTAATACATGAATTAAAACTAGACAGAGAACAATTCACAAAATGGCACCGTCCAATAAGCACACTACGTTGACCGTGTTACTTAAATAAATATTTTTTGTACAGTAATTTTGTAATTGTTTGTTTTAGTAGTTTTACATGTTAATGTGTTATATATTTTTTTATTAACACCATTGTGTTTACATGTCAAAACTGGTCTTTAAAGACCAACCATCAACTTTTCTTTGATAAATCTTAATCCTAAACTGCTTATAAGCTAAATTCAGTCCAATGACATCCTTTAGTTAGTTCGGTTGTTTGTGTGTTATATAATGTAATTTTCAAGTTTTCCTTAATGTTTCTGTAGCACATAATATGAGGTGACAATTTCTGGTAACATTTAACAGGTAACATTAACAGGTAACATTTCTGATGCACTGAATATGAGGTGACAATACCTCGAAATATGATGGGCGATAGCGAATAGCTCGTTAATAAATTTGTTTGTGGAAGACTATTTCTTTTTGTCTCTTTTATATTTCTATAATGCAAAATAAAATGCCACTTTTACCACTTGTATTTTAAATAACTGTGAATCGAATATATATTTATTTATGATTTTATATTTATTTTGTATTTATATATATATTCACTTTTAATTATTTAATATTACTTTACTTTAATACACTTTTAATAATATAATATATTTGGATTTCTTTTGTTTCAGGTAAGTTCCAGTAACGTGAAAATTCTGTCAACGAATGATTAGTGGCTGCACGTGAGTATTTAAAAGCAATTGATTAGAATGTGAGCCACATGTAAGACGTACTATATACACGCGTTACAATCTTTCTAATAAGTGTATTACTTATGTTACAGTCGACATTATTTTGATTAACAATGCTGTGGAAGTGGTGTTATTCCTTAGTTTCATTAGTCATGAAACTCTAGCCTTAGAAAAAAACGAATAAACATCGATATTTAGAAAAATAATTTAGATACAGTTTACTCTCAAACAAATAGATTTATTTTTTACGAAAATAATACTTATTTATGTAACTAGGGCATTAGCTATACGCGTTGTCTTCGAGTGTGACTAGAATAGAGGGTATACAAACGCGGATAATAGCGCAGGGCGTAAAAAAACGACCTCCATCTGTAAACCAGGTACAATAAAAAAATTAAAGATGTTTTTGAAACGTCAGAACATAAGGAAATGTATGTGATAAAATGAGATATTTTTTGGAGATTGTCGAGCGACCATAAAATGTGATATTTTTTGGAGATTGTCAAGCGACCAGGGTTGGACCACTTAAAATGGATTGATCCTTTCTTAAGTGTATTTTTTGTGCAACCTCTCGTTTACGAGAGACGAGCGGAAAAACGAAACACGAGACACTTTCATCCCACTCCCACCTCCTAGCGCCAGGGCGTAGAACTCAGAACTTTAAGTGTTATTACCTCCTAACTACTTGAAACGCATCCCCGAAGAAATGTTTCCCTTTTCCATTTTCTATTCACCCCTCTTCGTTTACTAGGCTAATTGTCCCGTAAATTGAACATTAGATTCTTCATTAAATTATATTTTACATCAATGAGTTAGATTGTGTTCATAATCACTTCAATAATCTTCTTGCTGCCTCACTAATATCACCCTACAATTTTTTTCACTCACCCGAAAATTCTGATTAATAAAAATTCGTGAATATAACTTTTTAAGGAGCGTTAATGTTTACACTTTAAACTCGTAAACCTATTTTCCGATATACGAGTAAATAATACGATGATCGTATATTAACCAACTTCCGTCAGAAATGTAATGTTCTAAATTATACGTTTGCACTAGCAAAGGCAAATTCACATTCTGAATGTAAACGTGGGTGACGACGTAGCTGTACCAAATGCAGTTGAAAATTGCTGAAAGCAACTACTTGAAAGATGATTATTATAATAGTGAATGGGTTCAAGTCTACGTAGTGCTAACAAAATGACGCGAAAAATCAAATGTCGGCGGGGCGTTATATTTCATTTCAAGGTAACAAAACATCACCCGCCTCAAAGTCAACTTCTTTCCCTAATTTTCTTTTTGTAGCAATTTTTATGAAATCGTTTCCGGAGACGACGAAAAAAAGAAGAGAGACCGTCCGAAACATTTTTAGTACGAGGAACTTTCGCCATTGTTGCCTTGTTCTTCCTCTGCAAAGTTTCCGCGAAAAGTTTTCCCTCTCCTGGCCGAGTGCCAGCTCTTCAAGTCGTAGGTTCTGCCAGGCTTTTGCCGCCGCCGCCGCCGCATGAAAGAATGAGATGGAGAGAAGGAATGTGCAAAACCACAATCAGGAACTTGCTCGTCGCGCGGTGGTCTAGCGCGCTGGGCGGATCATCCCTCCGGACTTCGCTCCGAGTCCCTACGTTTTATACGATGTTATATCCGGGGTCCGAAGACATTGTAATTTCTTCGTGTGAAAGCATTTTCATAATTTAATTTATTCTACCCGTTCGCCTTTGTATGCTGTGAACTTACGTATTCCGGATAGATGAAATGGCTCGTTATTATTTCGAATAAAATGAAGCTTCGTGGAGTAGATCTGTAGTGGAGTAGCTCTGCATCTCTCTCTCTCCAAGTCTCTACGTTTTATACGATGTTATATCTGGGGTCCGAAGACATTGTAATTTCTTCGTGTGAAAGCATTTTCATAATTTAATTTATCTTTCCCGTTCGCCTATGTATGCTGTTAACTTACGTATTCCGGATAGATGAAATGGCTCGTTATTTTATCGAATAAAATGAAGCTTCGTGGAGTAGATAAAACAGCTCTGTATCTCTCTCTCCAAGTCTATACGTTTTATACGATGTTATATCCGGGGTCCGAAGACATTGTAATTTCTTCGTGTGAAAGCATTTTCATAATTTAATTTATTCTACCCGTTCGCCTTTGTATGCTGTGAACTTACGTATTCCGGATAGATGAAATGGCTCGTTATTATTTCGAATAAAATGAAGCTTCGTGGAGTAGATAAAATAGCTCTGCATCTCTCTCTCCCCAGTCTCTACGTTTTATACGATGTTATATCCGGGGTCCGAAGACATTGTAATTTCTTCGTGTGAAAGCATTTTCATAATTTAATTTATCTTTCCCGTTCGCCTTTGTATGCTGTTCACTTACGTATTCCGGATAGATAGAATGTCTCTTTATTATATCGAATAAAATGAAACTTCGTGGAGTAGATAAAATAGCTGCATATCTCTCTCCCCCAGTCTCTACGTTTTATACGATGTTATATCTGGGGTCCGAAGACATTGTAATTTCTTCGTGTTAAAGTATTTTCATAATTTAATTTATCTAACCCGTTCGCCTTTGTATGCTGTGAACTTACGTATTCCGGATAGATGAAATGGCTCGTTATTATTTCGAATAAAATGAAGCTTCGTGGAGTAGATCTGTAGTGGAGTAGCTCTGCATCTCTCTCTCCAAGTCTCTACGTTTTATACGATGTTATATCTGGGGTCCGAAGACATTGTAACTTCTTCGTGTTGAAGTATTTTCATAATTTAATTTATCTTTCCCGTTCGCCTTTGTATGCTGTTCACTTACGTATTCCGGATAGATGAAATGGCCCCGTATTATTTCGAATAAAATGAAGCTTCGTGGAGTAGATCTGTAGTGGAGTAGCTCTCCATCTCTCTCTCTCCAAGTCTCTACGTTTTATACGATGTTATATCCGGGGTCCGAAGACATTGTAACTTCTTCGTGTTGAAGTATTTTCATAATTTAATTTATCTTTCCCGTTCGCCTTTGTATGCTGTTCACTTACGTATTCCGGATAGATGAAATGGCTCGTTATTATTTCGAATAAAATGAAGCTTCGTGGAGTAGATCTGTAGTGGAGTAGCTCTGCATCTCTCTCTCTCCAAGTCTCTACGTTTTATACGATGTTATATCCGGGGTCCGAAGACATTGTAATTTCTTCGAGTTAAAGCATTTTCATAATTTAATTTATCTTTCCCGTTCGCCTTTGTATGCTGTTCACTTACGTATTCCGGATAGATGAAATGGCTCGTTATTATATCGAATAAAATGAAGCTTCGTGGAGTAGATAAAATAGATCTGTACTGTATAAAATCTAATAAAGACTACTGCAGAAGTCAATATAACACTATTCAGTTAGAAAGGTTTCAAAATTTTGAAAAGGCAATCAGAAAAGATAAAATGTTGTATGCTATTATATTTGGGTAAAAATACCATTACGTGCTTATTAGTAATTATATATTCGTGCCAGAGCGCTTGTGAATAATTAACTAACTTGCAATGGTATATTTTGGACATTTTAAAACATCTCTTACTCAGAAAGTTTGTTTGTGTAGTTAAATTACATCTTTATCGCCTGCAGGTGATAAACAATTTTAAGAACTTTTATGGGTGTCTCTTTTGGAGTCTCTTTATGAGTTCGAAGATATTATTTTTAAACGCATAGATTACAGAGTGAATAAACACTAACTGTGAATAATACCTTTCAATTAATACAATAAATTCTAATTTCGTTAATCAATTATCATCACGTCATTTTCCAGACCAAATACTTCCTGTAGTTGGAATGTACATGGTCTTGGCCAGGTGGCCTTATGCGTGTTGCAGTTGTATGAAAAGCAGTCATGTTGTAAGATTATAGTTAGCAAAGAAAAGATGGTTTTTTGAGGTCGAAGATAGAGTTTTAAGCACATAGATTAGTGAGTGCTTATTCTTGTAAACGAAATGTCCAGCAATAGATTGACACATTTGTACTTTTACAAAAAAATGTCAGTGTTCATATTGTATGTGATGCATTTCTTTTTAAAGTTATGGTGGTTAAAATAAATCCCTGCTATAATGCACTGCAACATACAGCTTCAGATTTTGGGAAATAGAAAACACGTCAACTACATTTTAAGAAACATTTTAAAAAGTGTTTAGTGATAATTATTTATTGTTCCATAATTTGTAAACCTCCTTCATTTCATTAGATTTGGAGAATATATCATGACAGAAGTAATATAAAACAATATTTTTGAGGTTTTCGATTTTCCTTTTAATATATATTCTTCCTTTTGCACGGTTCTTCTCCACACTCTTTTATGTTGTTACTTTTCCACATTCCTTTTGTGGGATTTAATCGTAGGGGTTCAGCTAATAATGATAATAATAATAATAATAATAATAATAATAATAATAATAATAATAATAATGTGCGATCAAAACATCGTAATCAAGGAGACAGAGACGCGTCTTACATACAGGAGTTTGAAATGGAGGTAAGCAGAATGTGGAGCGCAAAAACACAGGTCATCCCGATAGTTATTGGAGCTCCGGGATTGGTTCCTCAAAAGTTTTATTAGAACTTGGCTAAACTTCCAGGTCATTCACAAGACTGGGAAGTACAAGACATTGCTTTATTGGGAACAGCCCTCATTTTGCGCATAGTATTGGAGAAGCACCTACAGTCCCTAAATCTGCTCCTTAGGTAGCTAGTTGCAACCTGGAGTAGTTTTTATATTCAGCCGACTAATAACATCTTTAGTCGCGATATATAGGAATAATAATAAAAATTAATATTATTATTATTGTTTTATTATTATTATACCAACGACGTTGTTGCGGTAGTCGATCAAGCCCTGGCTGCAAAGTCAAAGATGGCGAATATTTTGTCAACAAAACTCGAAAAAAACCTCTCTTTTCTGTATTCAAAATTCGACTAGAATATGGTTTAGGATAGAGATCACAGAATTATGAAAACGTGCACAAAATTCACTTCTCCCCATAGCTCGTCACATACAGTTTTGAACTGTTTTTGACGTAAAATAAAATAAAATAAATAAAATGGTACAGAAAGAGGTCTCATACTATAAGTTCAAGCCGGATTCAGTTTTGGAGACGAAACGGTGGAGGCTCTTGTGGAATGTTGCATTCACCACTGATCGCAGGGTCGAAGCCAACAGACCTGACATAATATGAGTCGACACGTTTTCACGGAAAGGGATTATGGTCCACGTAGCTGTCCCTTTAGACAGAAATACAGCTGCCTCCGTTGCCGAGAAGCGAAAATATCAGGCCTTGTCTAGTGAACTGGGTGACATGTGGTGGTTAGTGTCTGTTGATGTAGTCCCTGTGGTCCTCTCTGCAAATGAACTGATCTCTAAAGTAACTAACTTCATCGTCTGCAAGGCTTGGCCTTAAGAACTGGCACATTCAGACAATGCTAAAGGCCGTTCTCCTGAGAACTTCACGCATAATGAGAAATTTTGTACTGATGTAACTTCACGTCGAATCCTGACCGCCCGAGTTTGCAAGTGAAGTAGGCACCTTGGTTCTCCGAAGGTCCCGGTGTCTGTTGTAGTACACCCCGCTAGGCGAGAGATTTACAAATAATAATAATAATAATAATAATAATAATAATAATAATAATAATAACAACAATAAGATATAATAGTTCTGAATAAGCTCAAGAAAACAGCCATGATCATCGATTTTGCAATCGTCAACAATAACAATCTAGAATTTGTCCATAGCTTGAAAATTTAGAAATATGTAACGTTGACTCAAGAGCTTCGCCACCAATGGAAACTTCAGAATATTAGCTTACAACCGATAATAATGTCCACCACAGTACCATTAGTACCAAAATACACAATGCATGCAATTCAAATGTTGGAATTACCATTCTCATGCGTGAAACAAATGCCGAAAGCAGTAGTACTGGATAGCCGCAGAACAGTAAGAGAATTCCTGGGATGTACGATTGATTGAGATACGATTGATTGAAATGTCGAAAGTAACATTCGTATCTTGTCTCTGCGAGACCGACCGAGCCTAGACCAGCAATGGTCAGGTGAATGTTCCTGCACATAGCGCAGATAGTGCACAATTCGGATAAATAATAACAATAATAATATGACTTGGTCGGCCCCGTGTCCGAGATCGCTCAGACAGCAGTGTCGTGGCTCACTCGGACCGCAGGATCGCGGGTTCGAGTCCCGCCTCGGACAGGGGTGTATTTATGTATGTCTAGTATATATGTGTGCCGTCCTTTCACCCCTCATTATCATCATCATTTCATCTTCCATACGCCCAGGACTAACAACCCTGGGAGATAAAAATGGGATTCAGCTACAATGCTGATCCCCCCTAAGAATGGTTCATGACCTGCCTCCGAGATAATGTTTCTGAGCCCCGGAAACAGGCAGTATGCATGTAGGCGTGGTCCAAGTTGGCCTATACGTGAGCAAAAAATATATGTATGACTTGCACCAAACTTCAACAACAAAATGATAACATCCGAAGTGCGATTTCGTGATGTGCTCGTCGCCGGCGTCCCAGAGGCAGGAAATCGCTTACGATGGCGTCCTCAACCCGCGGCGCGATTTCATCACTTCTCCTCCTCCACAAGAGCCGGGGACGGGCAGAAACCCCTCCAGCCAAGTCGATTTCGCGCGGGGGGAGGGGGGAGTCGTCAGCGGCGTCGATATATCGAGGGAGCAACGATTCCGCCGGAGGAAATCGTGGTCGCTGGCCTGCCCGCCCGACCGTCGGATTATATGAGGCGGTGTAAAAGCCAGAGGGAGGGGCGAGGATTGTGGAAGAATGGAAGGGGGAGAGGAGAGATGGGGTGACTGCCAGTTGAAAACGATGGCCGTGAGCAGGGGTGGATCCAGCCGATCATTGGAGGCGGGCTTCATAGATTTTTGTTTAAAAATAAACATTTATTATATTGTATTTTATTTTTGTAGCGTATGTACGATAATATACAATATTATTGCTTAAATAATTACATAATTTTAAGATAAATAAATATATAAATATTTTGTGTCTTATAACCGGGAGAGATGGCTCAGTGTATCAACCTGATGTCACTGCAGTCCCTCCAACCGGAAGATCCTAGGTTCGACGGCGGCAGGATTTTCGACACTAGCTTGTCAGTTTGGTCGAATTCAGCCGCTGTCTGGAGGATAATTCTAGCGGCCGTCTGCTCTGATCGGTACTTTTCCGTGGTTTCTCCGATCAACACCAGGCGAATGCCGGGGCAGTACCCTAACAAACGGGCCACGGACCGCGCGTGATCTTTCCTTCCTCGATAGGTCGACGCCAGGTCTCGCTATTCAGCGGGGAAAAGATCATCGCCACCTCCTGAGAAAAAACGCGCACAACACTTACGGGACTAATGACCTAAGTAGTTGACGCGCCCGGAAACACGAATCAATGAATCAATCGATTTTGTGTCTTATAAAGTAAGGTACCAAACGAAAACCCTAGGCTTTTTAGGGATCCATTGCCCCCATGCCCCCTCCCTGGATCCGCCACTCGCTATGAGAGGAGATGATGTTTGCGAAAAGTACAGGGGACATAATATTGTATTATTTTTCATTTTTCAATAGTTTATTATTGTCATTAATATTATTATTATTATGATTATTATTATAAAGATTCAAATATAATCTAATATGTAAAAATCAATGTTTGTTCGTAAATTATGCGCTGCCGTACCGTTAATCCGATTGCGATAAAAATTTTGTCAGCTTGTCAAATTTTGTCACTTGTGTGAAGAATTGTATAATGCACATTCCCGTTGTACAATGTAAGCATTGTACAATCGGAATGTGCGTATGTGTCTCACACGTTATCCGTTTATGTTGACCCAAGCGCCCCTGAACAGAAGTTCCACGCAACCCGCCGCACCCTCGAGTATTAAGCGGGTTTTCCCTGCATATTCTGCCCCTGCGATTGTGAAATATCGGCCGGAATTATTACTTCCTCGTTATCTCGGATGAGTAAATCAAATTTCTCTTAGACAGTGTCATAGCGAATACAAGCCAAAACTTGAGGGGGGCCGTTTTAACGATAGGATATTTCACAACCGTGTCCAAACCAGGTTATATAACAAACCCATATTCACGAAAAAGTCTTTCATATATTAAATTTTTTGCTGAGAGTACGGTAAAACATAACATTCACGTGACCAGAAGCGTGTGAACAGGACAAGTGGACAGGGAAAATGGTCATTTGTTAACAAATTCAATTTTACGGAAAAGAATGAACTAAACTGCTAAATGAAAATTAAATTCTCATACCTTCCAGACAATATCCATTAACTAAATAAAACAAAACAGTTATTCAGGAACAATTTCCTAATAAAATTCAAAAAGTTCGTCAATGACACAATTTCATAAGCGATGCAGTCTCTTTCTGTACTAAATGAAAATAATAGTAATTCCTTGTGTCTGACAGATTATCAGTAAGCAATAACATCATTTGGTTTAGGTTAGGGTATTATTAGCCGTAAAGCGTGCACGCTGGTGACTTTTTTTCACTAGCAACTACAACTATGAAGGTAGAGAGTTTTTCACATAATGATAGATTCCATAAAGATAGATTTTGAAGTAAGGTCATGTACAATTTTTCGAAAATTTGAGTACTTTTTTGTTTATTTTTGCGTGAAAGTACGGGCGAAAAAATGTGTACTGTTTTAGCACCACTAGTTCTTCGCTCGCATTCTTTGGGGCTTATGCACTTTACGCCGAGTCGATATTATTCTCTGACGCATAAATGTTCGTACTACAAGATGGCGGCACTAATTCGAGTATCTCAATTTTGGACTAATGCTGTTTTGCCGAGAATTCCTTCAATCGAAAGTTAAATAATGGTGAACGTAAGTCACTGCAAGCCCGCTCTAGGAGTATTACGATATCATAGCGTTAGTCAGCACGGTGAAAGCGGTCAGTTCAAAACAAGTTGTCAATATTTCAAGAATGCTTATTCGGACTCTGTTGAGGATGGTCGAAGGTCGGACAAACGTCTTGGCTCTCTGCAGATCTTCTGCAGCAATTACGGTCGGAGGTCTTTCACCATGTATCCGAGTAGTCCTGAACCTCACCTCCAGCAACATTCTTATTTTATTACGGCTCAAGAAATTCCTCTCCGGTCAATATCACATACATCGCAGAGTTGCAGGTGGCTGGTGAACACTGGTACCTATCCCATGCGTCAGAATTGTTTGATACAGCAATATAAATGTGAATCCCACTTTATGGCAAATTTATCAGTTGTGGGAGTTATTAGGTGGAAAAATAATTGCAACAAAGATTTATCTGCGACAATTAAGTTTTTCTTGAAATTGTGTTTTCTTTTTGTAAACGACCTAGGGAAACTTACTACGTGTATGAGCCTCGTAATTCGACAAAACCGAGAAGTTTAAACCGGTCGACTTTAGCTCAGAGTCAGTACTTTACAGCGATTCTGATCTGGGTTCAAGTCCCGGCGGTGGCAGAATTTTTGACATTAGCTTCTCAAGAAGGACGAATTCAGCCGCTGACTACACGAGAAGTCTGGATGCCGGCTGCTCTAATCGGTAGTTTGTCGTGATTTTCCAATCAATACCAGGCAAATGCCTGAGCAGTACCCTAAGAAATGAGCCACGTACTGTGCTCGATCTTTCCTTCTTAATCCATATATTCCCCTCTCTCACGTTACACACACACGCCACTTAATCTTGCATGCACCACACTAACACACATGTCCCTAGATCACAGCATTTTCTGTGCTGGGGAATATCTGAAAGGGGAAAGTCCAGCAAGTATATGTCGGTGTAGGATCTCAGTATCCTGCTATGGAAAGGATCGCTACTACCTACCACCAGACCTTCACTACACTAAAGGAAATAATAATCTTAGTTGTTGACGTGCTGGAAAACAATCAGTCAATCAATCGATCGATCTGAAAGAAGTTAAACAATCCATTTTACATTTAGTTTGCTATGGAAATACGACTGTCTTTTACAATTTATAAGAAACCACCGTTATTAAAAGGTTTACCTCTGGATATGGAATTATTCGCCAGTTTTCCATCAATGAGGCCTTTCGACTACCGAGGTATTTTGCACACGTCGAATACCAAGGGTGATAACGAAGTTTCCCCACGGAAAATTCAGAAAAGTTTTAATATTTTACCGTAAATGTAATATTGTTTTGGTTATGTAGATTAAACATTATTTTGAAAAATATTTAGCCATTTTAACAACATATTTTATATGCAGGACTTCGTCAACAGCAAAGAGGTATCGAATGCCAAAAGCATGTCCTTTTAGAATACATTATACTATTCGTATTGTCTCTTTCACTTAATGTTCTTCTGATCTGACGTGTAAGTCATCATTCACGTTTTCCTCGTCTTCAGCAGAAATAATATCGTCAAATTTATTTGTAATCTATACATTATCTTCATCACGCTCACTAAACAATCTACACTTTGCGATCTTCTTTACACAAATCGTCTGGATTGTGAATACATAATAACTTTTCAAAACCTGCAAGTCTAATTCTTCGGCCTATTCACCTACTAACACATAAGTATTACAATAACACTTCGTAAAATGTTCACACCTCCTTCTCCCATCTCCTGCTGATAATATAACCTCAAACCAAGTTATTAAATTCCGAACGTCCAATACCAATGGGGGTAACGTAGTAACTCCAGCTACAAATTGAAGCCGTGAAATGACTACAAGCCAAAAAAAGGTTTTTCCAACAAAGTATTTCAGATAATTATGTAAAAAAACAACCACACAAGATATCATAAATGTAAAAAATATTATAAGATGATAAACGATAGTAAAATATGCGTTAGGGTAACTCATTTACCCCCCCCCGGTAGCAGAAGGGTTAAGAACAAAAACAGAGGTTCATGGACTATGGCGTAAGTGAGAAATCAGGCGTGCATGCAACCCGCAACGCACATACGTTGCAGCATACTTTACCAATTCAGAAATGATATGTTTTAGGGCCTTAAATTCAGGTATTTGTGTGCTCACACGAACTGAATTTTCTAAGCTCCCATGTTCGTTGTTGTTTTTTCTGAAATTGTTTGAGTTAAATCTATTGCATTTGCCTTAGTAATATCCAAACAATTGACCACAAATTCACTTTGATAAAAAACATCAAACATACGCCTGGCGATATTTAGTAATTCAGGGTGAGAAAATGAAACTTTGTTCAAAATATTGCCCCACGCTTGCATTGTGGAAGGCAAAGAAGGATTTCAGAAGCAGATGAATGTCGTTTTCCTGTGGTAGTGGATGAGAAATTTCCTCGCCTGAAAGCTTCTTTCCGCGAGTATTCAAACTTTCACCCTTTGATCTCGTGAATTGAAATGGTCACTAACGGCAATGGAAAAGGAAGAAAAAAGAGTAAGAGTTGTAAAAAAAGTTAAAGCGCAAGACTGATTCAGTGGCGTGAATCGCATATGAAAGAGTTTTATAATCAGCCAAATGTTGGTTGAAAGTGCAGGAGATCAAATAAGATGCAGATACCATCAAAAATCTCACCAAAAAGCCGATTCTCTGGTACAGATTTCCTTATAGAAAAATATCCATGTGTGAGCTAGTATATTATGTAAATGTATGTCAAAAATATTATGTAAATGAATGATGAAAAGAAATGTTTTAGCTGTTGTATGAATCTAATCAAAATTAGAGCCGCGCTACCTTTGGTAAAATATACAAAATTTCATCTCTTATAAATTTTAAATTTATTTTATGAATGAAAGAAAAAGGTGTGTATATGATCTAATTAAAAACATTTGTTCTTATACAAGGAGGTTTTCCACAAAACACAATTTCGTTAAATCTTCAAGATTTTCTGGCCAGGTTCTTTTTGCAAAAATAATTTACAAATTAGTCATTTTAAAATATAACGCATGAGGGTATAACTTAGAATCAGTAGGTAAAACTACGTCCATGACTTTTCAAGGTAGTTTTCGTGCAAGATATAAATTGGGTTAACTAGTAAACTCATTAAACATGTCCGAAAGTTTGAGTTTCTAAATTAGGTAGTAGAAGATTAGGATGAAGTGTATTTATGCCTCCTTGTAAGAGAACAAATGCTTTTCTTCAGATAATACACACACCTTTTTCTTTCTTTTCTACTTTGGTTTGTAATCTACTTTTGATTACATTCATATCACAGCTAAACAGTGACCTTGCATTTAATTTGAAAGTTGATGAAAAAATTGAAATAGTATTAATAATTTTAACGAGTCGTTTAAAATAACCCTGAAAAGCAAAGCAAAGAGAGTCATCCTGATAAAAAGTTATAAAACATTAACTGTATCAACTAGCTTCCATGTAATCGTATAGGAAGTGCTGAATTCCAAAACTCCCTGAGGTTTCAAATACGAGTGTTTGGTTAGTTTAATATTGAGCTCTTCTTGGTAAAAATACACGTAAAATTGTTTCAGGAAATAAATTAGTAATATTTAAACTAAATGAAAAATAAGGCAACATAAACCCTTGGGACAAATCATGTAGTGAGAATCAAGTCGCACATTTTTTCCCGGGGCTTTTTCCAGCTTCAGAGAGTGCCGATTTCGGCTATCCGTGTACCCACTACCCAGGTACCCACTACGTCCCTCATGGGGATACATATTTACCTTCACACTAGACATGCACATGCGAGGTCCTCTGTCTGTAGTCAGCAAACTCGCAAGGTCTTCCGCGATAAGATGCTTACAAGAAAGTCAAGAGACAAACAACCGGCGGGACTCGAACCCGCGACCCTTCAGAATGAGGTGCGGGGTTGTCACACGCTCTAGCTACCTCGGCCATTCAGATCGGCAATGAAATTGCACAATAACACCTTAAATAAAATTAAATCGGAGAAAACAAAAACCGTTCTATGTCTATGATCTTCAACTTTTGGACACAAACGGGTTCTAAATCTCAGACATCAAACATTTTTGCTTACCACTAAACGCTGAAGGACCACCTGTAGACATCACAGGTGCCTCGGACAACAAACCTTTAGGCCTAGCATTCCATTTTATGTATTAAGAACAGTTTCCCGTCATGAACTCAAAACCCGAGAAGATGAGACTTCGAAACTGTTTGTTTGCTCCGATTCAATTGATATGTTGAACATCGTTCTTTGCCTTCCTCAATGTAAGCGTGGGCCAATATTTTGAACAAACTTATTTTCTCACCCTGATTTCATAAATATCACCACACGTGTGTTTGAATAGTTTTTATCAAAGTGACTTCGTGGTACATTGTTTGGATATTGTCAAGACAAATGCAATAGATTTAACTCAATTTCAGAAAAAAACACGAGAGCTTGGAAAATTTAATTCGTGTCACTTACAGGCACACAAATATCTGAATTTGAAGCCCTAAAATGTATCATTTCTGAGTTAGCACTTTGGTAAAGTGTGTGGAAATGTAGTTTGCATTGTGGGTTGCATGCACACCGATTTACGTTTACGCCATTATCCGCGAACTTGTTTTTTTCTTCTTAAATATCTTCAATTGATATGTTTTCTTCAATTGGTATGTCTAATTGATATGATGGAAGAATTAGTGACGAACAGCGCATCTCGGGTACAGTGCTTTCTCCTGGAAATATTCAGGATTTTGAAGTCGACAAAAACCTTCAAGATTAAAAACCATATCAAATTTAAATATCATTCGAAGTATTGTGAATTAGCGCGAATGGTCGGTATACCGGCGAAGTTAAGCTCAGAGCCAGCGTTACCGCTGCAGCGATAACCGAGACTCTTACCGGGAGGTCCTATGGTTCAAGTCGCGACGTTGGCAGAATTTTCCTCAGTAACTAGAAATCTAGATCGCATTCAGCCGCTGTCTGGAGGAGAATTCTAGCGACCGTGTGCTCTGATTGGTAGTTTTCCGTCGTTTCTCCGATAAACACCAGGCAAATGCCAGAGCAGTGCCCTAACAAACGGGCCACGGACCGCGCGCAATCTTTCCTTTCTCTTCTTTGTCTTATTGAACCATGGGACCTCCTGATCAGAATAACTGTAGAATGAGAATGTTGGCCCTGAGCAAGACTCAGCTCGTAAAAATCGACAAGTAGAACGAAAGACGTTAGACGAATCTAACGAAGTAAAATGTCTATAGTCCTGTACGGAAAAAAAAGTTTCTAAAAATAACTCCGCAGTGAAAGTTTTCTGAAGAAACCTATCTATTACTTAATTATGTCCGTTCGTACTTCTCCTGTAACAACAAAAACAGCAATCCGCTATTTTATACGAGACGAAAATTATTTGGAATGCCCGTAGAAGGGATTGCTCATTGTGAGAGCACATGTGGATGGCAGGACTCAATTAGCAGAAAATGGCATCGTGCTTCTGAAATGTTCCTCTATAGCCAGACGCGACACGTCGCGACCGCACAACCGGGAGAGATGGCTCAGTGCATCAACCTGATGTCACTGCAGTCCCTCTGACCGGGAGGTCCTAGGTTCGAGTCCCGACGGCGGCCGGATTTTCGACACTAGCTTGTCAGCTAGGTCGAATTCAGTCGCTGTCCGGAGGAGAATAGCGGCCGCCTGCTCTGATCGGTAGGTTTCCGTGGTTTCTCCGATCAACACCAGGCGAATGCCGGAGCAGTACCCTAACAAACGGGCCACGGACCGCGCGTGATCTTTCCTTCCTCTTCCCTGTCCTATCCTCTCCACTTACACACACTTACACTAACATGCACTACACTACCACACATGTCGGGAGACCGGTCGGGAGCTTACAGCTTGTCCCGGCTAGGGCGGTGCCCCGCTGGTGGGAGATACCTGGTTGAGGGGAAACCCCGCTAGTTGACGGTAGGTCGACGCCAGATCTCGCCATCCAGCGGGGAAAAGGCCATCGCCACCTCCCGAGAAAAAGACGCACTACACTTACGGGACTAATGACCAAAGTAGTTGACGCGCCCGGAAACATCAATCAAGGCGACCGCACGAGCTTCTTGCTCTCCTAAAAAGCCCGGTGCCATTGGGTCCACTGACCTCTTCCCCTGACTGCGCTCTCATTTCCCCTCCAAGTACAGAAAGGTTGCGCGTAAGCTGAAGTGGCAGGAGGTAGGAATTGGTGACTTCAGACGAAAATATGTTCCCTAGATTTGATCTATCAAATAATCGAGATTTGTATTAAGTTTATATTCTTTTATGTTACTAGTTTATGTTTTTTTTTAAATTATGCTTTGGGTTTTTGCCAAGTGTTATGAATACGTTCGAACAACGAATTCTTCTCTTGTTTGTGTTTTGTGTTACGTTTTATTTAATAATTAAGTTATTTGTTAATTATATTTATTTTATTTATATTTTATTTATTATTATATTTTATTTAATAATTAAGTTAATAGTGTTAAATAAATTAACGAGTTTCAATAAATTAACAATTCTCATTTACAAGCGAACATCTCTTTTAACAGACAAGAATCTTGGACTCAAATTTCTTTCCTGAACGTAGGAAGTTCAAGCATTTATTGCATTCTTAAGTGAACAGATTACGAAATCGTGATCCTTTTGACTTAAAATATTTAATTTTACTCTCAATTGACAATTTGAAATCTGACTGGTGTATTAATTTATTTTATTATTTCTTTTAGCAGGGGAAAACGGAAGTGACCCTCAAATGGATACAGGGGTAATATGTTTCCACACGTCTTTCATTTGGAGTTTTCGGAAATGAAAATTCGCGAGCGAGAAAATTTGTGTGTTTTCTTTTGAGGTTAGGATTCGTCTGATGCAAGTGTTGTTCTTCGAAATTAAAGGAAATAAGAAGTAAGTTGGGGTGAAGAAATACCCTGAAATACGTGTTTGTATGTAGGGATGTAAGAACGTCTCCTCTCCCCCACAAAAATCTCTTAGTTTGCACTCAACCACGAAAAATGTCTTGATGTTCTCTACTATGTACTCAGATAAAAGTTTAAACTACCGCACGACTAAAGCAAAAATAACTGAATGACTAAAATGAAATGCCAAGGTCAGAGAACATTAAAAAACGCAGCTTAAAATGCAACAAACCTATCTTCCAAGAACACGAATGAAACGAGTTTTTCTTGCAATATCAACTCATTATAAGTGAAACAAAATGGTTGTTTTCTTTAAACAAATATTCAGTTACATTTTATTCCATTATTTGGTTCTTTACTTCGGAGTAACAGATTATCCCTCATATGCATTTACCGGTGTAGTATTCATGAATCCATTTGAGGGTTAATGTAGCTTCATTTGGGGGAAGTTGTCAATTGACTTCTCCAAAACACTGCCATGTGCCAGGTATCCGTCAGATATTTCGGCACACCGCAGTAATTTGTACAACCCTTACTTTCGCTCTGGACCCAATACCCACAAGCTTTAGTAAACTTGCAAATCTCCATTGCTGTATGCAATACACCATGCCACATTCCAAAACTCCACAGAACGGCCATGACCATGACATTCCATTGTAAGGAAAAATTGTGCTGTGCTTTTGAGTTTGTCTCAGTCTCAGGCGAGGTCGTCTTTTGAGGGTGAGTGTTGTGTGACGCAACGTCATTGAGGGCGAAATTGCCTTCGTTTTATGAGGACAGCCTCGAGCCATCAGGAGTGCCGTTCTGCCTAACTACTTAATTTGAAACTCGCGTGCGAACAAAATTGCTCCTGTTTTTTGTCGGCTGTGGCGTGTAGTTGATGGGAGCTTTTTAATGACGCAACAGCCCTGCACAATGATGGTCGGGAAGCAACATGTTTTGTTATTACATGTAATTGTACTCACAGATATTTTTTGTGTCCGTTTGCAATTAGTTCAATGCAAAAAATGAGACATTGTAGAATACTAATTTAACTTGTGAAAAACTATATATTGAAAAAAAGGGGTATTCTTTCATGACTTCGTTTCAAGCTCCTACAGAATCGATTGTATTTGTTTTTCCTTTGAATCAAAGAATGTGATCCTTAGATGTGTTATCAGATATTGTTTGTGATTATTAACTACCATTTACGTGTAAATTAATTAATTAAATAATTCTTTAATAGTACGCTCATCAGTAGTCAATTGTTTTCTTCCAAAGGGTGTTTTAATTATCGACAGATATGACTACATCGATAGACGTAAGTTCTCGCCGCGTAGATTGTTTACAATTCGTCAAGGTTGTGATTCAGAAGTAATAATTGCATTTTGGTACTGACTGTGTTTGCATGTATTTGCATGTATTTGTTGTGGATTTTGGAACAATTGAACTATGGAACAATGAATAGCTCATGATTCGGACAATGGATTTTGATTGTTCGATTTTACTGAAGTAGTGAAGTTGTGCAGAGGTTATGTCGCGTTCGGAAGTGTCCACGTAGATGTGACTGTGAAGTAATTTCGTCTTCTGTTAGGTCTTAATTTATGAAATGTCTTTTTGTTGTGCTTTCTACTTCCTACGAGAGAAATTCTGAAAACCACATTCCTCTGTGGTATTTAAAAGTAAAAATAACTTTGGCTTCTAGCAATGTCAGAAGAAATGAAACAGGTGTTTATAAAAGATGACGACACATCAAAGAACTTCAGAAATAATATCCGTCAATTTAATTATAGTTTGCCATGTGTGTTATTTTGGTGTTGACATTCCATTGCCACCTGGTCATGAGACATATATGTGCCATTGTGTAAGTATCAAAGTATTTATCAAACATAATGGATTTTTTGCTGCGTAATATCTAATCGTCCTTTCCACAAAATTAAATAAATACAGAGATGCAAATATAAGTATTTTATAAGAGAAGTTTGCTCTTTCTGCTTCCTATTTAAGAATTTGCTTTGTGAACATTAATTTGGATACTGTATTTTGTATTCATCTCAGATCTCATCGTCAAATTTGTCGGGTTCCCACTAGTAGTTGTTACGAAAACATTATACGATTGGTAGAAGTGACATTTTATTTTGTGAGTATAAAACGTTACATTAAGGTGATGTGGTCAGACGAAAGTATTTTGTTTCCTTTGTTGCATTGACATCGTTTGAGCATCGTCTCACTTTTAGCATTGATGCTTAAAATTGAGCTTTTAGCTCGCTGTGCTTGCCCTGAAAGAACCGCTTTTACTACCTGCCGTTTAAATAGTATTTTAAGGGCCTAGGTTACAGTTTCAGAGTTCTCGAATACCAAACATTCACTTCTAAGTTACAATCACTGAATCACTTGAAATTCTTGAACTTGCATCACTGAACTTGAATCACTGAACTTGAATCACTGAACTTGAATCACTGAACTTGAATCACTGAACTTGAATCACTGAACTTGAATCACTGAACTTGAATCACTGAACTTGAATCACTGAACTTGAATCACTGAACTTGAATCACTGAACTTGAATCACTGAACTTGAATCACTGAACTTGAATCACTGAACTTGAATCACTGAACTTGAACTTGAATCACTGAACTTGAATCACTGAAACACTTGAAATTCCGCTGGCCAAGCAGAAATAAATTAAAAAAGATTGTCACAAGTGTTGCAGCGTAACGTGAATTGTGAATTGCATTTGCGCCTGCTGTTCTTCGTAGCATAATCCACACCGGGTTCCCACAATGTCTCTCACGGGGACACGTATTAACCCTTACTCTATACATACATGCTGGCTCTTCGGTCTGTGGTCACAGTCTGGTGATACCAGTCACAGTGGTGACCACAATCTGTGGTTACATTGGTCACGGTCTGGACTCACAGGACTTCCGTGACAACCGTTGATTGATTGATTCGTGTTTCCGGGCATGTCAACTACTTTGGTCATTAGTCTCGTAAGTGTAGTGCGTGTTTTTTCTCGGGAGGTGGCGATGGTCTTTTCTCCGCTGGATGGCGAGACCTGGCGTCGACCTATCGTCGACTAGCGGGGTTTTCCCCTCAACCAGGTATCTCCCACCAGCGGGGCACCGCCCTAGCCGGGACAAGCTGTAAGCTCCTGGTCTCCCAGCATGTGCTGTAGTGTAGTGTATATTAGTGTAAGTGTGTGTGTAAGAGGAGAGGATAGGACACGGAAGAGGAAGGAAAGATCGCGCGCGGTCCGTGGTCCCGTTTGTTAGGGTACTGCTCCGGCATTCGCCTGGTGTTGATCGGAGAAACCACAGAAAACTACCGATCAGAGCAGCCGGCCGCAAGAATTCTCCTCCAGTCAGCGACTGAATTCGACCTAGCTGACAAGCTAGTGTCGAAAATCCTGCCGCCGTCGGGACTCGAACCTAGGACCTCCCAGTCAGGGGGACTGCAGTGCCATCAGGTTGATGCACTGAGCCATCTCTTCCGGTAACACATACATGGAGGACAAGGGGTAAACAACCATGCCCACGGTGGAATTGGAAACCGTGACCCATCAGAACGAGGCGCTGAGCACACGCTCTAGCCATCTTGGCCATTCAGGTCGGCATTTTAACAAAATTTTAATACTGTTTTACATATTACACTTTTTTTTACGAATACAGTTTCGGTACAAACTACGTGTGACATTTGATGAATGAGGTCCCCATCAATCAGTTCCCCAGTACTTCCCTTTCACCTTGATCCCCGTACATCCCAGCCTTCTTACGTAAATACGCTCTTGATCTCCCCTCGCTTCATTCCTATTAACCTGGATTAAGGACTTTTTACTGCGCGCCCTTAAACACAACTGCCGCCTCCCTTTAAGACACGGAACGAGACGGGATCCTGCTACCCCTCCCCGACCTCCTCGAAAAAGTTGCAACGATGCGACAGACGGAGGTGGGGAACGGGAGGGGGGAGAACTTTCCTCGTTTTTCAGTCACGTACCAGCGGCAACGGTGAAGGCGGAGAACGTGCGGGGGGGAGAGGGCAAGAAGTTGAAACAGAAAAGAAGAACGTTGTGAAATCGTTATCGTGAAGTGCATCCGAAAAGAGGAATCCGGACGGGCAGTGCGGAGTTGCCGACGTTCATGCAGCTGCTAAGAATGCATTCGGCGTCCCACTAGAAGTTCAATTGCGTGGTTTCCGGGTGATCCCAGTGACACGGACGACATTAGACGGAGATTATACTTCGGTTTTTCTTTCTTGGCGCGTGGGGGATGTGTCATCAAAATCATTGCGGTTTGTGATGGTGTAGCGGGTAGCGTAACGGATTGCTGTACCAATGTTCGCGGGTTCAAACCCGATGGAAGCCGTGAATTTTTAAGGGCGAAAAAATCCTTCGTACGCCTTCCTTCGGAGGGGAAATAAAGCCGTTTGTTCCATGTTAGTAGATTTACTTGTATGTAAAAGATCCTCAAGCCTAAATGAGCTCACCTGTTTCGTCGCCCGAGATAATACCTTCTTTCTCCGCTAGTTGGTGAAAGAAACGTAGCAAAATTTGCGTGGTCAGACGGAAGAGCATGCCTCATGGCCTGAGGCTCGCCACGTAAAACAAGGCATCAATTAATTTCAATTCATTTTAAAATGGAATATTTCACGGTATTTCGCGTTGTTTTCTGTTCTGCAGCTATGAGTCGCATGACCGCACTGCTCGATACAGTCGCGATCCTAGCGGCACAACCGAGAACGAAGCAAAATACCGTGAGATATTCCATTTTGATGACACCCCCCCTACGTGCCAAGAAAGAAGAACCGAAATATAACAAGTAAGCTTTACGTCCTGTATGACACCAAATGAAACTAGTTTTCTAGGTGCGAAAGAGACTAACCTGTTTCTAGCGGTAAAAGTGATTTATATCACTAATAATGTTTGATATATAAAACATCGAATATTATTTTGATAGAAGAAATACATATTACTGCACTGAATCAGCTTTTAACTGCAAAATCAGCTTTTAAATGCAAAATTTAACACTAATACCTCGGGTGTAAAAACGACATTAAGACACAGCACTAACAAGCAGGCTTTACGCTCTGTATGTCAACCAAATAAAACTTGTTTTCTAGATACGAAAGAGTTCTGACCAAATGAAAAGCGTTTTCTAGGTACCTGTTTCCAGCAGAAAAGGGGTTTATAATGCTAATAATGTTTGATATATAAATATTGAATGCTATTTTGATGGAAGCCACACGTATTAATGAACTAGAAATCTAATTCATCTTTTAATTGTGACATTGAACATTATTACCAGAGTGTGAAGACGACATTAGATGGAGACTAACAAGTAGTCTTTGCGTTCTGTATGGCACCAAATGAAACTCTTTTTCTAGGTACGAAAGATATTAACTTGTTTCTGGAAGTAAAATTGTTTGTATTGCTAATAATGTTTTAATATAAAAAATATATTATATCTTGATCTTATAAAAATATATTATATCTAAAAATATATTATATCTTAATATAATAAATATATTATATCTTTAATATTAGTTTGGTAGGAGAAATACGTGTTACTGTACAAATAGTTTAATTAAGCTTTGAAATACCAGATTGAAAATTATGTCGTCGAGGCATCAGCGGTGACTAAACAGACGAACGGTTAAAATGCACTTAGATTCGTTAACAATACAATAAATTATCAAAGTGACAATAATTAAAAATAGAAATATGTTTCATGATTTTAAAAATTCTGATAAATATCTTAAATCAGCCATAATATACTTGGTTACCTGGTGGTAAATAAACAAAAAGTCGACTATTGAGTATAGTTACGATGGAAATAATTCTTACACTAAAATGAAATTAGAGGAATATTTCAATAAAAAAGTACTCTAAATCCTTTTTATAAAGTTTAAAATTACGTTGAAGTGATAGTGAACTCCATTACCGCCAGAGTGATTTCTTAGAAATCGGCTAAAACCTATGACTATTCGTACTAGAAATTACGGAGTCCATATGAACACACAGAATAATGGTAATTTATTATAAAATAAGATGAAGAGATACTTTATCTACGAGCGGAAGGTCTGTTTCTCGAGTAGATAATAGTAGTTTACGTAACAAGGGCGCGATTCACGCACGCACGAGTCGAGTTTGTTGCCCGAGCGTAACGAGGGTGTCGAGCATCGCGATGTTTCGCAAATGGTTTGCGATGTTTGGCACACTGTGGAAAAATTAGCTGTTTCACACACGGAAAACAAGCACGAGAAACCACGTTTCGCACATGGCGAGTTAAAATTAGTAGTTTACGCAACAAGGGCGCAAAACTCGTGCATACGAGTCGAGTTTGTAGTCCGAGCGTAGCGAGCACGACAAAGAGGCGAGTGCGGAAATTACCTCGCGCTCGTGTTAAGTATACTGTTTTTAACACGTCCTGAACGAAACGCAATGCGTAAAGGAATATCAATTAAATATAAAATAACTAACAATACCTTACTGGTACAAAGTAAATGGAATTCAGTCAGTGTCGTAACACTATTGTTTGTAAATAATAAACAAAGATGTCGTCACGACGAAAGACAATTGCGAATCGCTACATGTTTCGTGCACTGTGGAAGTAGTAGTTTTGCACTTGGTAAACAAGCATGAGAAACCGGGTTTCGCGCACGACGTGTTAAAAAACCATTTATCGTTATGTGTAACACTTCGTGTGATTTTATTCCAATTTTTAATAAAAAAATAAAAAATAAATACATTAAGTTCCCTCAGAACGCGTGTGTAGTTTGCTGTGCCGCCACAAGAAGCGCTGGCGCCACCACCAAGAGCTTACAGAAGAGTAGATATTTTTTAACATGACGTGCGCAAAATAAGGTTTCTCGTACTCACTTTTTGTGTGCAAAACGGCTATTTTTTCATAGTGTGTGTCACATTGCATAGCGTCCTCGCTAGACCTGTGCGAAACATTTTTTTCACACGGCGCGCCATGTGAAAACAAGCTGTTTTAACACGCCGTGACGAATTAAAAAAACTACAAGCAACACGTGCGCTAGGTAGAGCTCGTTAAACGTCGATGACTCTATTGACAGTACCATACTATCAAAACTATCGATACTCCTCAAAAATATCGAATAATACCGAAATAATTGTATATTACAATGTATATATTTAGATAATTCATATTTAATTACAAATACTCCGGAAAAAATAAGTCATCTTTTATTTATCTCTCATTAAACGTAAATATATAGAGATCACTGGCGTTTAAAACTAGTTTGACTTAGTATTTTCTTAGTAAGAGAGAGAAAGACAAAATTCACCTACACGGCAAGCGTGAATGAGTTGTTTGAGTAAATACACTAATAGCCTTTATACGCAGGGGCGTTTACTGTCACATTACAAGGTGGCAACATTTAATTTATTAAGGTAGTATAGTGATATTTGCCAACGTTTCTTCGAGGTGGAACGCTGAAGAGATTTACAGTACTTTACACATTTTCAAAGAAGTTTAATGGCGAATAATTTATTGAAAACATTGGTAAGGTGTTGTTTGAATTAACCTTTCTATTAATCAATCATTATACCACAATATTTCTGTGGTTTCTTTATTTGTTTGTTTATTTTTTTAAAAACATTGATCAATTAGTCGAAATATATACAGTTTTTAATTTCTACTAGTTCTTCTAGTTTCGAGAGTGTACTATCGATATTATTCGATAGTTTATTTGATAACTATCGACAGTTATCGATAGTTATTCTATCTAGGTTTAACGCAGTGTAGCGGGGGTGATTGGCATATTCGTTGTTTGTCGCCCGAGCCACTCTCGGAAATAGGCGCTGGAAATATGCGTTACGCAGACTCTCAAATTAGAAGCTTTTCGAGCTGAAATAGAGAGCGTGTAAATCAAGACTAAGATATATTCATTTAGGGAGATACTTATGTGAAGACTCTGTGATCTTTTCAAAATTTTCTGAAAAAGGCTGCAATTTTTGTTGTTGCTAAAATAAAAAAAAGTGCGTTTACGAATATGATGCATTTTCGATTAACATTAAAACATCTGAGAATTTCCCATGGCTTTCAATCAGTTTCAAGCCTTCACAATTCAATAGAAGCAAAATACTTTATTTCTGATCTAATGCAGTGGATGTTGCTGCAGAATTACTTGCTACAACTTTTCTCTTTAGAGAGTTGTAGAATAAAGCCAGGATAGTGAGGACAGTGTATCGTTTAACAACATGAATTACAAATGTCATCCTACAAACCATACAGGGCAGCTTGTGAACTTCGTCAACTCCACTTTAAAAATTTTTGTTTGATTAGACCTCTCATGTAGAAAGACTACCCCTAAAGTTTCTTTATAGGTACGTCAAATAAATACTCCTTTTCAGAAATCCTTTCAGACCTCCCCGACCCATGGGCCTTTCGGCGCGCCACTAATTAACCAAGGAAACAAATGAAGCTCGCCGCAGAAGGCTTTTCGTATTTCCGACCAGCGCGAAACCTAGCCGACGAAGCTCGTACCAAGGCGGGCTGCTCGGTCAGGCCAAGACCTTCCGACATCATTATTTTGCGTTTCACGACGACTGCCAAAAAAGTTAGAGCGGTATGCCCGGCTACATCTGCCGTATACGAAAATAATACCAACATTTAATTAAGGACAAAGTAGGACAATTCGTCCAAAGGGCAAAAATCTGTCAACGAGTGCGTAATTATGAAACGCTGATGTTTTGCTAACGATACTTCTGTAGTTTTGCACTGGTTTGGTTGAGATGTCATTCGAAACTTTATGCGGTGTACATCTTCAATAAGGTGTTACAATACCAATATGACAAGAAAAAATTTCATTTGAATGACCGCAACTTCATAGTGCAATTGCAAAAAATGCAACCATAATAATTACTCGTGAGAATTAAACCACGAAGCACCCAATATCGCCTAGTGGCCCCACTAGTGATTAAATTTAATTTTATCATCGGATGTTATGACTTGTTTCCTCATAGTAATATATTAGTTCGACGCCAGTTTGCAATCAGCCTTCACGTGAAGTCAGTTAACTAACTGTCAGTTAACTTAATCGTCCTTTACTCAAACGACGTATCACATCTGTTTATTAATATTTCTATGCTTTTGAAAAAAATACTTCGATGTTTTGTCCGTAAAATCATAAAATATTGCTTATTTCACCTCACACTCATTTGAAAATTTTCTTCTCCGAAAGTCTTTCTTGAGATTTTATAAGTGTTTGTAGTCACCCAAAGTGTGCCCAAAATGTGTAGTTTAAGTACCCAAAATGCACTGTAGTGTGAATGATGCAACTCCTTGAACCTACAGTTTCACAGCATTTTTCGAAATTTGGGCAGTAAGTATAGATGCATTGTTGTGAAGGATCTAAACATCATGAGATTTCATGCTCCGCATCGAACGCAAGTACCTCTCTCCACAAATCTGAGTGAGGTGTCGGTTACGAACTTCACAAGTCTGTCTACTGCTCAGGTGTTTTTCCCATTGATGACCGAACTCCCCTCGTCACTCCCCTCGTCACTCCCCTCGTCACTCCCCTCGTCACTCCCCTCGTCACTCCCCTCGTCACTCCCCTCGTCACTCCCCTCGTCACTCCCCTCGTCACTCCCCTCGTCACTCCTCTCGTCACTCCACTCGTCACTCCACTCGTCACTCCACTCACAAATCTCGCTCACCCTCGCTAAACTCTCGCTCACCCCTCGAGTGAGATGTGAGTTACGAACTTCACAAGTCTATCTACTGCTCAGATGGTTTTCCCATTGATGAACGTTATCTTGGCCAGGCAGGAAACTGATGAAACCACCTCTGAACATAACTACCTCGCTACTGTCGAAAGTCTGCCTCCGCCGGGAGTGGAACCGTAGGGCCTCCCAGTCAGAGGCTGTGTAGCGACATCAGTTGATGCCCTGAGCCACCTCAGCCGGACCGAGGGAGACGAGACGAGACGAGACGAGTCGAGGCGAAATGCGATCGCGGTAAGTGATAGCCAGGGTCCCGTGGCGCGCGTGGCGGCGGCCATGTGAACCACGCACTTCCGCTGGAGCGAATGGCGCAGCTGGCGCCGGGGGAGCGAGAAACTGCACAGTCCGCCTCCCTCGGGACATCGCCCCTGCCCAAGCCCTGCCCCTCGTGCTTCGCCTCGCCACTCCCCTTGTGCCCTCCCACGCCCCCTCCTCCATCCCACCCCTCGCCCCACCCCTCACCACACCCCTCGCCCCCCTCGCCACTCCCCTCGCCATTCCTCTCGCCACTCCCCTCGCCACTCCCCACGCCACTCCCCACGCCACTCCCCTCGCCACTCCCCTTGCCACTCCCCTCGCCACTCCCCTCGCCACTCCTCTTGTCACTCCACTCGCCACTCCCCTCGCCATTCCCCTCGTCACTCCCCTCGTCACTCCCCTCGTCACTCCTCTCGCCACTCCCCTCGCCACTCCCCTCACCACTCCCCTCGTCACTCCCCTCGTCACTCTCCTCGTCACTCCTCTCATTACTCCCCTCGTCACTCCACTCGCCATTCCCTTCGCCACTCCCCTCGTCACTTCCCTTGTCACTCCCCTCTCACTCCCCTCGTCACTCCCCTCGTCACTCCCATCGCCTCTCCCCTCGTCACTCCCCTCGTCACTCCCCTCATTACTCCCCTCGTCACTCCCCTCGCCACTCCCCTCGCCACTCCCCTCGCCACTCCCCTCGTCACTCTCCTCGTCACTCCTCTCATTACTCCCCTCGTCACTCCCCTCGCCACTCCCCTCGCCACTCCCCTCGTCACTCTCCTCGTCACTCCTCTCATTACTCCCCTCGTCACTCCACTCGCCACTCCCTTCGCCACTCCCCTTGTCACTCCCTTCGCCACTCCCCTTGTCACTCCCCTCGCCACTACCCTCGCCACTACCCTCGCCACTACCCTCGCCACTCCCCTCGCCAATCTCGCTCACCCTCACTCATCACCAATAAACTCTCACTCTCGCTCAGCCCTCATTCGCCTCTCACTGACTTCCCGTTCACGATTCGCTCAACCTTGTTCCCCTCTCGCTCATCCGTCGCTCACCCGTCGCTCGCCTCTTGCTCACTCCTCGTTCATTCCTCGCTCATCCCTCGCTCATACTCGTTCGCCCCTCACACACCCTCGTTCGCCCCTCCCTCATGTCTCGCTAATCCTTGCTCAGTCCTCACTGACCCTTCGCTCACGTCTTGCTAATCCTCGCTCACATCTCATTCGCCCCTCGCTCGCCCCTCGCTCGCCCCTTGCTCGCCCCTCGCTCGCGCCTCGCTCACCCCCTACCTTACCCATTGTTCACCTCTCGCTCTCCCCTCTCTCACGCCTCGCCATCCCCTCGCTCACTCCGCGTTCACCCCTCGCCAAGCCAACTCAAATTCCTCACTCACTCTTAGGCCACCCCCCCCCCCACCGCTCGCCCCTCCCCCCTGTCAACACATAAATTGGCCTGGCTGACTTCCTAATCCTTGTTCCTCTACAGAACTTTGAAAACATTCATTAGATATTCCCCGGGCTCAAATAAAAATTTCGATTAATTAAAACGAAGAGAAGGAGAAGTGATTGCTTTTGAAAAAGGGTACAGGAATGTTACAAAATCTGCACTTTATTTCCTGTGCAGGCAATGGAGGCTAGGGAAGGGCATTCTGGTGGAGGATTAGAAATACTCTCCGGGTTGTTTTCGGCACCCATATCTTTACGACCATGGGAGAGTTCTCACTAGCGATTTGGTTTGTTATGATATTGTCATCGATTTTGTTTGTTATGATATCAAGTGCCCATATTGAGAAATTTGTTTTCTTAAAAAGAAGGGGTGGGTAAGGGATTGCTTTTGGAAAAGGACACAGCAAGGTTAGAAAATCTGCACATAGTGTCCTCCATAGGGAAGGGGGGTTAGGGAAGGGAGATTCTATTTCTGGCAAAAGATACTCTCCGGGTTTTCTCTGCAATATCCGCGTCATTAGTACCATGGAGGAGGTCTCACGAGCAATATGGATATTCACGTGCGTATATTAAGAAGTTCGTTTTATTTAAAGGGAAGGGATTGCTTTTCGAAAAGGATACAGCAGGGTTAGAAAATCTGCATATCGAGTTCTCGGCAGGGAGGGAAGGCAAGGGAACGGAGGTTCTAGTTCTGGCGAGGGATTAGAAATACTCGTACTCTTCGGAATTTCTCTGCGGTACCCATGTCTTTAAAACCATATGGGAGAGTTCTCTCGAGCGATTTGGTTTCTTCCTACCATGTAAATATTTTAATGTTGTTTGATGTTCATTTTGTGTATTTGTTGTGTTGTGACCAAAATGAACCAGAAAAACTCAGGTAAAATTGATTTATTGACAAAGAGATGTTTTCGTACAGGCAAAGTTCCAGAATTCAAGTAGAATAGTCCGTGTCGTATCCAAAATGTCTAAAGTCCAGGAGATGTACCAGAAACAGCGACGGTCGTTGTGAAGTCCAGGAGATGTGCCGGGAATTTTGCCGTAGTCCAACGAGGTCCAGTAGAAGAAATGCGTGTGCGTAGCGTAGCCGTCTTCGTAATCACCAAACAGTAACCGATGCTCACAACTCGCCGGGAAAACTTGAACTGCCGGCCTCTCGCGACGGGGGGTGATTTATACCCCCTCGGGACTGAAGGATCGCCGGCCAACCCGCCTTTAAGGGCGGGTGCGAGTTCCGCTGCGCTGTCCGGAGCGTGACGGCTCGTGCGGCTTAGAGTCCCTAGATACAGCGAGTAGCGCAACCGCCGCCATTTAATATCCTCTCACCCAATAGCCCTATTCAAGCAGAATTCAGAAGTTGAACGGAAATGATAACAATTGTTGACGTAATGAAGATTTTTAAGAATATTAATATTGGTTTGGGATAGATTCATGGTTCTCAACACACACAATATCTCACAGTTCTAATTCTTCTGTCAATTGGATATAAAATGGCGGGGTCGGTGGAACAATGGAATGCGCTACTCTCTGTATCCAGGGACTCTAGTGCGGCTCTAAACCGCACGCGCTCTCCCGGGCGGCAAAGGAACCATGTGGGCGCCTCGCTGGCCCGTTCCTGTGGCGGCCCTTTTAAGGGTGCGCGGGCGACCACCATATGTTGTATGTATATAGTTGTTTGATGTTTGTTTTATGTAGATTAATTGATTAGAAAATGCTACCACCGGAAGCATTCCATGTATAATAAGTAGCTAAATAAATATTCTATTCTATTCCGGAACCGTCATTAATCCAGGAGTGCCTGCAATTGGTACTTACGCCATTGACCGCAATGTATCTCTCTCATATAGCAGCAACTTCTTGTAAATGTGAATGATGTGAAAATTTATTAACTGAAATACCTATTTTATTTAGTTTTTACATGTTTTCCAATGCACTTGTTAATGAATCTTACACTGGAGAAACCTAGTTCGGATACTTATGATGAGAAAAGTAAAGGTTGATAAAGTATACGCAAAAATCATTAAAAATCTAATTATCCGATTAAATAATATTGAATGCAGTATCCAAAAATAATTTTAGAATGTTCTAAACAAACATATTTTACATTTTTCACAAAAATAATTAGAAAATGTGTGTCTTTTTTCCATTTTCCTAGGTTGGCTTTTTTTCGTTTCCCAATAGACGTGTCCTGCAAGTCTTCTTTCTCTTTAGGAAGAAATTGTGACATTATATCCTGGGTAAGGCAAATGATTACGTTTTCTGAATAGGCACTTGTCATAGATACCGCTGAAAGTAATGCCATGATATGTATCGCTTGGGCCAGGAACTCACAATGCATTGGCGCCAATGCACGCAGCTTATGTAGATATGGCACAGCGCAGCAATCAAGTTTCAGCATGCTCACGGGAAATGATTCATCGAAAGGATAAAAATAGAAGGCCAGGCGTTCTCAGGAAAGTACAATGAAGAAATGCATGAAATATCAGACCTCTAATGCATCGCAATAATTCAGCAACATAAAATTGCCGTGGTTTGGATCTCACAGATCTATCGTGGGCACTCCCGGCTTAAAATGATTTGGTACAAATCGTGCTGCAAAGTATATGAGATTATTACAATAAATTTCCAAGTAGAATTTTGAAATAGGTCACCATACATTTTGAAAGTAAACTGACAGCCTGACAAATATCGAATATCAAAAAATCCGCGCTCATCTCTTTGATCACTATTTCAATGAAACTCACAACAACCGACTGTTATTAAAAGAATAATTTATAATTTAAATAATATTTAAATTTTTAAATTTAGTTTTTATTTTAATAATTGATATTGGTTAATAGTTTGTAATAATAATTTATAATTTATTTAATAATATTTTATATAATTAAATTGAAGTTTTGAAGTGCCCTTTCCTTGAACTCCAGTAACATAAACAAATTGGTTTTGTGCAAATATTCTTTAATTGGTGAACTGATAAAATGATAGGAACTCTCCGTTGCTTAGCAAGGTAGTCGAAATTCGTGAAATGAATATGTATCATTTCTACACGCCACTCACCGGTTACTTCTCCTAACCCTAGATTACAAAGGCGTCCTGTACTAAGCTTTATTTTATTACAAAGGCGTAGTCTGGCAGACTACTTTGGGTAAAAATAAAAAAAAACTCAGTTTGTCGATGAAACACTAAATTAATAGGATTGAACATTTATGATAAGGTGTTACAAAGTACTTTTTGAAGGGGTTTAGAGACACACCTAAATGATTTGACTCTCTCAGCAGACATTTGCTGTTCACACATGTATTTTGAGAAGCGCCCGCAGAAGTACTCGTCACCCAACCTTTGTTACGATCGCCATTGTCCCGTTATGACTGTTAAATGTTCATAACAGAACATAAATGCTACAAGACAAGGATTTTGTATTCATTATATACAATATTAGCCAAGAAAGCACCAGACTTATCACCGATGTAACTACAAAGGCGCTGTCTACTGGACGACGCAGTGTTAAAATGGCGTACATCGGAAATAGGCACGCCCACGACGATACGTGTATTTCACTGGCTAGTCACAGAATGAAGGTAGGCAGAGTTTCATAAAAGAGAAGTGAGGGAAAGGGTGTTGTGGAAGCATTTGTCATTAGTTGCGTCGTCTGACAGATTACGCCTTTGTAATAGTAATAGTATCAGCGAGGTTATTTACAGCTGACGCCGCTTCTCGCATCCTAGTCGCCACGTCCTTCGATCTTCCCAAACGTCCACTTAAAGATCTCGTTCCTTCATTGCCTCTTCTATCTCCTTTTCCCATGGTTTTCTTGGTCTGCCACGTTTCCTGTTTCTTTGAGGTAACCATTTTAAAATTTTCTTAAGCCATCGACTTTCCGTCATACTTTGGGTGTGACCTCCACCTTTTAGCAACAATTACATCCATTATATCAATATTAACGCCTATTTGATTTTTTATGTCAACATTGGATACTTTATCCAAGTCCACAACAGCGTCTCCAATAGTTCATTTCCATTGATTTTAATTGTTGTTCTTTGCTCTGATTAAGAATCCAAACTTCTGAGCCATATATACATATGCTTCCAACCAGCAATTTGTATATTCTTATCTTTGTCTTGCTTGTTATTTTTTGGCTACCCAAAACATTACTCAATAGTCTTATCACTACTCTTCCTTGGGAGATCCTATGTTTTACTTCTTCAGCACCTTCCTTTGATTATATACATATATACACACACATATATTCACCAAGGTACTTATACGTTGTTGTATTTTTAATACACCTGTTCCCAATTACTAAGTTTGTTCCTTGTGATCTCGCAACAATATACTCATTTTTTGTTGTATTCATAGTTAACCCTCAAGATGTATATTCTTCATTTAGTTTCCTCAGCATGTAATCTATCTCTTGTTCATCTTCGGCAAGAATAACCTGGTCATCAGCAGAGTGAAGGGTAAAAATTTATCATTGTCAACTTCTATCCCCATATTTCGACATTTTCGTCTCCAATTTTCAAGAGCAGCGTTTAAATATATTTTAAAGAGAGTAAGAGCTATACAGCATCCTTGTCTCACACCTTTAGAGGTGTAAATTGAATCCTTTACCTTCATAATCTTTGCTATTTTGTTTCTTTTATAATCTAATGCCTTTGTAATGTAGGGCTAATATGATTTGGTAGAAATCAGTGCGAAACTAATAGTTTTACGTGTCTGAGCAGTGATTTGATTTGATGATATTGATTTTTAGATGATACAATATATTTTTAGTGAAAAAACACCAAAAAATGTTTTAAATATCATCTGAAACTCATCTTGAAGGCTATTTAGCCCATTTGCTGCAATAACATCTATTTCTTTTTGTACTGGAAGAAAAATCTGTGATTTTTATTGAGCGAAGTGGATGAAGCACGTCGTGTTTTATCTTCTTCCGTTACTCGATTTCATACCCGAATTTCTCGAGCTTCAAATTCAAATAGCCTCCCAGTAGCTCACGGGATGTTGAATAAACACATAAATTGAGAACTCCAAACCACAAACGGAAATCGCAAACTTGTGAACATTATCCAACGCGAGGTTTCTTATTTGTATAATAAACAAGCAAACATCATATTCTCATACCTATTAAATATCGTCATTCCAGTCTAAAAACTCAAACCTCTCTTCGTCGTTATAACTAAAATTGGGACGTTCATGCAATTGAATCTTTTTCGTCAATGGTTATGTCTGTAAGTCTTAAAATATTCTTATTTCAAGGAAAAATATTAAATCTATGATACACATCTTTTGCATATTTTGCGTATTTTACATATTTTCAGCGTATATGTATTTATTATTACATGTAGTACAAGTGCATGGAATATTATATTTAATCATTGCAACTCCTCAAAGAATGTTATTTATCTATTGATTTAGAGGGATCAGGGAAGATGAAAACCATATAAAGAAAGTTTATATTTTGGGTTATTTGGAACGCGTTCCATATGGAAAATGTGGCTACCTCGGCAACAAACAACTATGAAGGATACTCAAAATCAAAATATTTTCGTTGAAAAAATCTTTAAAGTGTTATTTTAATTTTGTCGAACATTTTCATGTTGACTTGATAAACAACTTCAGTCACCCGTGGTCTTATATCTTAATGCGACTCTATATAATTCAAAGCAGCAACCCCATGACCTCGACTTGTTTCATTTTTAAGTGAAAACTGTAGATTGAAAACTACAGATTTTCTACTCTTTCGTGTCTCACGCAAGAAATCTACCTCAAATCACCAGTCTATTTCCTGAGTATTTACTTCGTCTACTGTCGTCGAAAGCTCCAGAATTTCTGTTACGTCATGACATAGAGAGCGAGTAATATTATTATCTTTCAACATGCAATTTTCTGATTTTCAACTGGACGAGATTGTACATGAGTGTTAATCTTAAATAGTTACAGGTAATCCTTTAATAACTTTCTTTATAGTTAATCGTAGATATTGTAGCTTGAGATTTTTAAACATAACTTTGACCACGAAAATAATCGTTAAAATGTTTTTGTAACAACTACGTATTTTTAGATATGTTACATACTGAAGAAGATCTCACATACAGAGATCGAAAAGTCTGTTAATAAAAATTTAAAATTATGTCTAGAATCATTGTTTATTTCATAATTGATTGATATTAATCCAGTGATAACTCTTGACTTTTCAAAAAAAAATTTAAAAAGGTAAAGTAGTCTAAGATATGTCCCAAAAAATACTCCCCCGTCAGTGAAAGCCCCATTGAAACCAGTTTAGCTGTTTCCGAGCTACACCTGAACGCAGACGAGTGTACAGAAGGGTGGACACACGGTCAGATAGAGACAGACGAATTATGTAAAAATAATTGAATCGGCGATTGTTGAAAGGAACTAAGTCCTTTTTTTATTTGCTCTTAGTGATGATTTTTGTATTGTTTCATTCTTCTTCATCGTTTAGTGAAGAAACTAACTAACTCCTGACACTACTTATACCTTTTATACCTCGTAGAATCAAGAGATTGAGAGTAGAAAGGTACCAAGTCCATCACTTAGTTCCCTTCAACACTCAATGGAGCACGTATGCACATTAGGTAAGAGGTAAAAAGTTTAATTCATCAATAGCGAAATGCAGTGAAAAGTGTAAACAGAATGGTGATAATGCCGGTTTAGTATTTGACTGTGTACAGAATTAGCCTCTTGCCCCATTCCTGTACAGGAAGTTTTTTTATTTGAGGCAACTATGGGTAAATGGATTTTGCACTTATTTTCTGCACAAAGACAGTTGACAAATGTATAAGTATCATGAAGGAATTGCAAAAGAGAAGCAAATAAAGTTTATTTGTTTCTTTTAGATTTTGTCCACGATTATTTTCCAGAACACAATAAAATGGTGCAAATTTATTCTGTCAGTTGTCCAGCACGAAACAGACATCATTCGTTCATAAGAATGTGAATGGGATAGAAAATAACAAATTTTGTCTGATAATTCACCGCTTCCCATGCGGGTCCTTTTTCTCCTTACCTATGAGAGAGAGACTTTGAACTCTTCGCAAGAAGTTTCAATATATATTACAGAATTTACACACCTATGGGATACTGTGAAGCCATTGCAAAAGTAAAGAAGAATCTTTTTATAAAAATGGACAATTCAAGTTATATATTTGATATAAACAAATGGTGGCAAATGCAAAATAGGAAAAGTGCTCTCAGTGCTGAATCTTCTGGAAGAAGCATTCCAAGGAAAGAAAAGAGCTTTTTTCCCCTCCAGCTTCATTCCTGCAATTTGAGTACGCGGCAACCCATTCTGGCCATGTGGTAACTCGCTAATACATTAATAGTTTTGTAGAGAACAACTTCAACTTATTATAACCCGGCCGAAGAGAAGTAAAAAACATGTTTGCAGGAATAGCAAGAGCCTATCCGAAAGGAAAAGTTCTCATAAAGAAAACAAAAGTGGAAGATTTAAGAAAAGGAAAGTAATTGATTTTGTTAGGATATCGACTCAGAAGATTCTAAAGAATTTTATGATAATGTCTTATAATGGCCTACTATTGAATGAATACTTTCTTGGGTGTATCATGTACAATTTGGAACATTGTTTCATGTTTTATTTCATTGTTCATTAAAATTTTCAAGATTTTATGAAAACTGTTTTGTGAGAACCTTGATTAATGTTGAAAAGCACTAAGTTCAAAACGTAAAAGCAACATTTTAAAATTGTGTACACGTGCAATTGAATATGTTTTTAAAGAGAGAAAATTGTATCTCAACCGAGAAGTAACAGAAAAAAAGATAATACGAAATGTCTTAAATGATAGGCCAAAATCTTTTTTCCTACTTTACCAATAATTTTAAAATTAGGACTTAGTGCCTGGCAACAAGCATCTATTCAATTGAATATGTTTAATATGTTAAATAATCATGTAAGAGTACGAAAAGTCCATTGTTACTTTCCCGTATATGTACGTACATACGAAGTAATGTACGTATTATAGGGATAGTTTTGAAATGATACGCCAAAAAAACGCCGAATTTTCGGCGAAAAAAATTCATTGCCGGGCGCTGATAAAGAAAAAGGGGATAAAACCGTTTGCTAAATTAAGAAAAAATCCACTAACACGTTGTGTAGCCAGAATCCCTTTTTTCTGGCTCCTTGATACCCAGAAACCGAATGAAAGGAAAACGTATCTCTGTCAATCCGTCCGTCCGTCAGTGAACATTACTAGCGCCTAAACCATAGGTACAATTTCTTCCAAAATGGATATTCCTCGGTCAATCTAGTTTGAATCAAAGCTTTGAGATTTTGAAAAGATTCTTCAAAATTTGGGGGTATTTCACATGAACATTTTCCGGACAACATCCTGACATTTTTAAAATTTTCTCAAAAACGACTCCAAATTTTTTCTTTAAATTTCTTTTAAGAATAGAGTAAAATACACTTATTAAGGTGACATAGGGCCGGTTTTCACTAACTCTGAATTTTTTAAAATTGTGAAAGTTTGAATTTTTTTCGTCTTTCTCCAACTACAAAATTGAAGATAGAAATCTTTCCTTCAAATGAAATTTGTCCTCCAAAATGAATTCTTTGTTTAAGATCATGCACATTGTTTTGAAAATTTTAGTAATTTTCGGGCAATATTGCATGCAATATGTGCAATTTTAAAAAATTTCAAAAACACAATTTTTTCAAAAATGGCTCCAAATTTTTTCTTTGCACTTTTGGTAGGGATAGTGCTAAATGTGCTCACGCCATTCTTTTGTTTTTTCAAAAATTGCAAAAATATAATTTTTTGACTTCTCTCACATCGTTGATATTTAAACAAGTGACGATTTGTTCACATTATTATATTTATGAGTACATGTGCTTTAAATAATGTCAAGTAAAGTTTCTCGGAAACACAACCGTTTTCAGTGAAAACTAGTTCAAATTTCTGCATTTTCACAAATGCTCAAACGCCATTTTCTCATAATTGGCATCAATTTTTTCTTGAAATTTTTGGAACGGATAGTGCTAATTGCACTCTTTAATATGACGTTAAGTTCATTTGGGGGTATTTTTTTGTTTTTTTTTAAATTACACAAATGTAATTTTTTAAAGATATCACATCTTTAATATGCACATTATCAGCAATTTGTCAAGATTATTACATTTGTGAGCATAAATATTTCAAGTAATGTCAAATTATTTTGAAAACTCAAAAATTTTCTGTGAAAAAGAGCTTCAAATTTCGCATTTTTAGTAGCGCTAAAACGCCATTTTCTCTTAAACGGCACATAATTTTTAAAAGAAAATTGCCATTTAGGTCTAGGTTTTTGTGTTCTTTAATATTCTAAAATTAATATGTCCGTTCTACCAATAGGAAACCGAAATATTAAGAAAAAGACAAAAAATGTACTTTTGGCGGTGATAGATGGCAACTGGCAAGCGTATATGGCAAGTGTGAATAGCTAGGCGAGACCCAAGGAAATAGAAAACTAATTCGGAAAATCTGCGCCATTCTGTAGCACCACTAGTTTTAAAATGACATTCATCCCAATTTTATTTATACAAATTAAGAGTATTACTCTTTAGGAAATCACTTGGAAGGTCTGAGCATGCCATACATACGCATTTTCATACACACATATTTTTTAGATGCTTTCTACGGAAATCATGTGCCATGTTAAAGCGATGTATTACGTCGACACCTTCTACAATTCGTAATTCTCTCCTATACAACGAGTAGTTCATTTGGTTACACATTGAGCGTAGTATTTTAAGGTTGTCGCAGAATCGCGACAAAAAGTAACGTCGTGTTGCTGATGCCGGGGTTACAAAACAGCATTCAAGGGCACTCTTAACGTGCATTGGGATTATATTACATATACGAGAAGGTAATATGCTGCACACAGGAGCAAATAATGTTAATATCTCTGCATGAAGAACCCACAAAACGTGCATTTCTGTCAAAATATCGCACTATTTTCCTGCAGCATTACACACCTTTCTTCATACTACGTATATGACGAACTAAAAAGGGGACGTGATCGAATAAATTCAATATCGACAACTAGGCTGCAGGAAACGAAATGTTGTTTCGAAATGTCGAAAATGAGATTATTTGATTCATTTATCTGTGTTTCCGGGTGCGTCATCTACCATGGCCATTAGACTCGTAAGTGTAGTGAAATGTTTTATACTGAAGGTGGGTTGTTCTTTCGTGGCAGGGTAGTGCAGGTTTTTTCCTCATCCAGGTATCTTCCACGAGCGTGACACTCTCCAAGTCGGGACAAACTCTAAGCTCCCGACTTGCTTTGTAGTGCAGTGCATGTACTGTCAATGTAAGTTTGTGGGTGGGTGTAGGGATAAGGAAGAAATAACTGCCCGCTTTTGAATGTTCTGCCTGTGGCTCCCTTTTTAGGATTCTGTTCTAGCATTCTCACGGTAATGATCGGAGAAAGCCCGGCAAACAACCGATCAGAGCAGCCAGGTGAAAGAATTCTCCATCAGACGGCAATTAAACTCGATCTAGTTATTTAACCCTTCTACTACCGAAGGGGGTAACTGAGTTACCCCAACGCATATTTTATTATATTTTTATCATCTTATAATTTTCTTACATTTCTGATACCTTGTATAGTTGTTTTTTATATATTTATCTAAACTATCTTGTTGGTAAAACCTTTTTTTTTTTTGGCTTGTAGTCATTTCACGGCTTAAATTTATAGTTGATGTTACTACCTTACCCCCGTTGGTATTAGACTTTCGGGATTTAATAACGTGGTTTGAGGCTATGTTATCAGCGGGAGATAGGAGGTGTTGTGGATATTCCTACTGTTATTGCAGTACTTGTACGTTAGTATGTGAACATATCGAAGAATTACAGTTTTGAAGGTTTTGAAAAATTATTACAAATTCACAATACAGACGATATGTGTGCAGAAGATCGTGAAGCGTAGAGATTGTTTTGTGAGCGTGATGAACATAATGTGTAGGTTGTAGATAAAGTTGACGATATTATTTGTGCTGAAGACGAGGAAAACGTGAATGAAGACGTATACATCAGTTCAGAAGAGTATCAAGTGAAAGAGACAATACTAATTGTACAGTGTATTCTAAAAGGACATTGGAGATTTGGCGTTCGACCTCTTCGTTGTGGACGAAGTCCTGCATGTAAAATATGTTGTTAAAATCGCTCAATATTTATTAACATATCAAAATAATGTTTAATCTGTACATCCAAAACAATAATACATGTACGGAAAATATTAAAATTACGAGTATATTGAATTTTCCCTGTGTAACTTCGTTACCCTCTTTGGTATTCGACGTGTACAAAATACCTTGGTAGTCTGCCTGCGACAGCCTTGGAACCCTTTCCTCTAAGTGTTCAAAGATTTAAAAGTAAATTAACTAATGATATTTGTAAATTTTATTAGTTAGTAAGTTAGGTTCATTTATTATTATAATTATTATTAATTATTGTTACCATTATTAGTATTGTGATAATTATTAGATGCATTGGTTTATAGTGTTCTTATTCACGTGTGGTGACGTGTTGTAAAGTGTGGTGCTATATAGAAGTAGAAAGAGAAGTGAAGTGAAGTGAAGTGAAGTGAAGTGAAGTGGAGTGCAGTGCATAAAAAGTCGTATATGTTAGTATAAATATCTGTACAGGACCACCATAAATGTAGAATTAATGCATTAATGCGGGTATTGTTATTAATGCATTTATTTTTAACATTGTCATCTTATTATCGTCTCCTGTATTATTTCAGTAGTATACTTTTCCGTTCCGGCTCTCACACACAACCAATCTTTATAAATGAAGTCTCCAAATGAAGAAAATTTCACGGAGACTTGACGAATTGCATTTTGACTTTGAAAATATGAAGGATTTGTTTAAAAAACGCATCCAATTATTCAAATTAAATGCAACCCGCAACACTTGTCAAAGTTTTTTGTCAAATAACTCCTAAACAAAGCGTTTTAGGGCCTTAAAACTAAAATTTTGAGGCCTTTGGCCTTAAAGAAACGTTTTCACACCATAATCTATAAGATGAGACATTTCTTGACATTCAATTGAATTTTCGGATCCGCGCTTCAATATTATCAAGGCCACCTCAATATTTCAGCTCTTGCTGCTGGTAGCTATTTTTGTGACGGCATGCTTAGAAGGCTAAGATTCCTCAATCTTATATTTACGTTTTATGTATACACCGTGGTTTGTGCAATCTGACGAGGTTTATTTGCATAATATTAATTCAAGATTTGCTCTCCAGCAACAACTAGAAGTATTATTATAATTGCTTGATACCTATGAAGCTGTGTCTTATGCGTGTAGTGAAACCATTCAATTAATGTTTTGCCGTGGTCTGTAAGTGCTGTGTACCTAATGTGGAGAGATGTGGATGTAAAGTGAAGAGTGAAGACTATATTTGTGGTTTACCTTTACGAGTATTTTCGTTATCAGCAGTGATTCATTTAAATTTTCAAGTCAGCGGTTCAGACACGTAACTTTCTCAAAAGTCAAAAGCTAATATATTTTTGTGACTATCACGAAAAGCTGAAAGATAACTGTCAATAAATATTGAATAATCACTTCAAATGGTGTCTTTAAGGAAGTGTTGTGAATTGTTTCAAGAAAACTCTCCATAATACTGAATAAATCTTAGTTGGAAATTTCTTTTAAACGTCAATTGCATTGTTTTTTATTTTTATTTGATATTGTGTTGGTGGATTGCAAGTTACCTTTTTACATTTTTAAACAAATAAACACGTTTCGTTAACGAATTTCCCTCTTAGAATGGAAATAAAAGGGATGAGTGTGGGGTTTAACATGCGAGAGTTCTCGCACGGGTACGCTAGTTATTATCTTATTAGTATTATTATTATTGTCTTAAAATAATTTTAAGTTACATTGTATTTAATTTATAATTATAATATGTAGATATAATATGTAAATTTTAGTGTTCCGCCACCAGGTTGTACAAACCTACCTGCGGAAATAATAAATATCTATCTATCTAGTGGAAGGGTTAACTAGTCTCGAAAAAATCCGCGACCGTCCAGTTTCGAACCCTAGGATCTCCCAGTCAGGGTCTCTGCAGAGACAGCAGTCACAGCAGTCAGCCTTAGCAGAGACAGCAGTCAGCCTTAGCCACCTTCACCGGTCGAAAGTGCGAGTTTTCCGTGCTCGTGAGTTATCGACATTTTCGCGTGTATTGCTTTCACTTTCCATAATTGAAGAGCGTCATGTCGTTCTCTGGTTCACAGGACCTCCCACGCCCCCCTCCCCCTCTCCCGGGCGCAACCAAGATACCTCATCACGAAGAGTAGAGATGCAAATCAGCGAGCGCTGTGTTCTCATACCCTTGTTGACTCGCCCGCCATGTACACACACTCATGCACGCCTGTGCATAAAGCTGATGCTGTCGACATGCGACATTTCAGCAGCTAAAGGACAGAGGGGCGAGGCGGTAGCTGTGCTGCTGATCATAGCAATATCTACACATGTGATCGGGCGTTTGTACACATGCGCACATATGTTTAGTTAATGAACAGAATAGTGATATGTCACGTCATATTATTCAGTGATTACATATTGGGGGACTGTTTTGCTTGCTGGGAGAAAATGGTTATCAGAAAAAACTTGAGAAAAGTTGGTGGCAATATTTAATAAAACAAACTGTGTTAGTATTCTGGAAAATAAAGCTTTAAAAGCATTCGCCTATTTATTAACAAAATTGAAGCAAAATAACCGATATAATTTTACATTACATTGGGTTTTTAATGGACGATTTATACACACAGAAAATTGTAAATTGGCAAATATTAAAAATATAATACAGTAGAATCTCCCTAATCCAAACTACGCAAATCCGAAATTTCGGATAATCCGAACAATATTCGGGATGGATAAAAATATAACTGAAATAAATAAAATGCTTATTTGTACGGTAAAGAAAGGATTTTATAAGTACTGCAGATCTGAACAACTCATTATTGAAACAAATATTTTCAAAATGAAACGTTCATTGCACTTGTAACTATGATGTAAATGACATGTTTATGTAGCTGTAATTTTCACTTAGAAGAACTTGCAAAATCGTTAACATTCTTTTGCTGTAAGGAGCTGAATCTGCTTGATGATGCAATGTGATAATGCGATCGCTACGCTCCGTTGCCATTTGCTCACATCGCTCGCTACGTTGCATTGTCTGATAATTTTATAGATGTATTTATGTAGATACAGAATTTTTTTCGGAAAATCCGAACGTCTTCGAATCCGAACAGACCTCACCCCCAATTAGTTTGGATGACCGGTATTCCACTGTATTCTCCTTAATTGTAAGCATCAAAATAGCCGAACCATTGTGGCCCGTGCAAATATTTTATAAATCATAGTTTAAAAATTAAAAATAGCTTCATACATGACCCCAACTACGGTCTGTATTCTCCTTAATTGTAAGCATCAAAATATCCTAACTATTGTGGCCCGTGCAAATATTTTATAAATCATTGTTTAAAAATTAAAAATAGCTTCATACATGACCCCAACTACGGTCTGTATTCTCCTTAATTGTAAGCATCAAAATAGCCTAACTATTGTGGCCCGTGCAAATATTTTATAAATCATTCTTTAAAAATTAGAAATAGCTTCATACATGACCCCAACTACGGTCTGTATTCTCCTTAATTGTAAGCATCAAAATAGCCTAACTATTGTGGCCCGTGCAAATATTTTATAAATCATTGTTTAAAAATTAGAAATAGCTTCATACATGACCCCAACTACGGTCTGTATTCTCCTTAATTGTAAGCATCAAAATATCCTAACTATTGTGGCCCGTGCAAATATTTTATAAATCATTGTTTAAAAATTAAAAATAGCTTCATACATGACCCCAACTACGGTCTGTATTCTCCTTACTTGTAAGCATCAAAATAGCCTAACTATTGTGGCCCGTGCAAATATTTTATAAATCATTGTTTAAAAATTAAAAATAGCTTCATACATGACCCCAACTACGGTCTGTATTCTCCTTAATTGTAAGCATCAAAATAGCCTAACTATTGTGGCCCGTGCAAATATTTTATAAATCATTGTTTAAAAATTAGAAATAGCTTCATACATGACCCCAACTACGGTCTGTATTCTCCTTACTTGTAAGCATCAAAATAGCCTAACTATTGTGGCCCGTGCAAATATTTTATAAATCATTGTTTAAAAATTAGAAATAGCTTCATACATGACCCCAACTACGGTCTGTATTCTCCTTAATTGTAAGCATCAAAATATCCTAACTATTGTGGCCCGTGCAAATATTTTATAAATCATTGTTTAAAAATTAAAAATAGCTTCATATATGACCCCAACTACGGTCTGGGAGCCCTTGAACTCTATGTTACATCATAGAGGCCTCGTACTGTGAGTGGGTAAATATTCTAATTTGCTAAGCATTTATTGAAAAACAAACATTTATTGAAAAACAAACATTTATTGTTGCGTACGTACAATTAGTATGAACAAAATATCAAGTTGCATTTTTGCAACTTGAATTTTGCAAAGAGTTTGAGATGTCGCCTGGCTGTCATTGACCACCCGTGCTGTGGTGTGAAGATGCAGAGAAAATAATATCCACATCCAAAAATTTTGCAGATTGGCATTTTACAAACGCAATACATATCGGAATACAAAAACCGGATTTTAAGTGTCTAGTAGGCTTCATTTTCGGACTCTCTTTGAACGATACGTATGGTCTGGACTCACTACCACATGTACAACATAACCTGGAGATATTTTTGCTTTTCCAAAACGCAATTTATCTCCCAATAATTTGCCTCCAAAAAACCACCTTTGACGAGATGGATCCAAACCTTCTTTACTCTGCAATTTTTTCTTAACCATTCTGATTGTGTCTTTACTAGACACAGTTAGTTTTGTATCAACACAATTAGAAGAGAGGTGTAATTAAGCACCATTTCTGCGCCCCCTTCAACTGGTTCTGAACACTCAGCAGGTGAATCTCTTCCATTATCTTCCTTAACAATATTAATCGGATATGATAATCAATATATAGGCACTGATTACGGGTGCCAAGTTCATCATAGAATTCAGTCAGGAATCTATTAGGAACTGATATGTTTGCTCCATCCAACATAGCTTGAGCCAGTTCAAAATCCAGAGATTCAGATGCTACCGCAGCTGCACGCAATGCATCCCAAATTTCTTTCCGCCCATCAAATGCTGGTGCAGTCCCAAAATTCTTCTCTTTACTGTGCAATTGTTCTTCTGTCAATGGTACATCAGACTTCCATCGAATTGCACAACGGATGGTTTTTGTGTGCATTGCCTGTATTGGGTCTCGTTCTGTTCCCTGGTGTATCTACTGAACCATCATTTCTAGATCTACTAACACCTATGCACCCACCCATTCTAGTATATACCTCGGCCTTAGCGGCATTTCAGCAATATTTATCAGCATTTTACATTCTCCCGGGTCCATTTTTCAATCATCCTTCAACTCCTCCCGACTCCAGGATAAAATTTCAAACGCCACTACAGACTGCAAACTATCTGCAATGAGTTTTTGTGTTTTTATAATTTCTGTTTTTGTAATTTTTCTGTTTTCATGTAACTGTATTTATTTGACTATTTCATTGATTAATGATTTCCATAATTGTATACTGGCGTACAATGAAGGTTAAAGTCAATAAAATAAATATTCAGTTCAATATTCAATTTAATTCATTTTCGAGTTATGCACAATTGTAATGTATTTTGCAGGGTAATACGAATTGCGGGTTGCACGTACCCCTGTTTAATTATTCGAACTACAATATTTATCTCTCTGTATGCCTCGTCATAAATCTATTTGATATGCTTATGGAGGAAGGGGATAACTCCCTACTCAGCAGTTGCACATTTACGGTTTGTGTGTCACTTATGTGATGGGTGGTAATATTTTTGTTTGCATCTTTCGTAATCGTTGGATTTAAAACACTAAGGATAGCTTTTTACTCAAATAAAGTTTGCAATTTTTTGCTTTGAATGAAAGGTAGTGGATTCCATATAGTATCTTACAGGATACAGAAATGTGTCAGTTAGAAGCCAATGAACTTATTTGGATGAAATATTAGAAGAAGTTGACAAAGCCATTAAGACATTATGTCCCAAGAAACGTTCAGACAGGTGCGAGAGAGAATACACGTATAAACATTGGAAAGTAAAAAAAAGAGTCACTTCTGACACAAGTTTGCTGGCGTATTTTTTATAAACCCAACTGACGTTTACATGTTTTACTAAGATAAGACCAAATGTTTTTCATGTAAAACATTTAATTTATTCACGTTGAATATTTTGTTGTTCCGTTAGCTAGCTTAACGTATACTTCACCAATTTAGTTATATTCATTCTTTGTTTTTAATACAGTTGATGTGGGTTTGTAACCTGTAACGTACATTTTTGTTCATGTTTCATAGTCGACTGGAAATCTTGGCCATGTCTGTGTTATGGTGTCTTAATTAAACGATTTCTGATTTTTTCTGAATTCTGACTGTTAGTTCTAAAGTTTTATGTTTTATTAACATCGATGTTTTAATTCTGAACATCGATAATTCGTAACATTGATGTTTTGTTATCGATGTCGCATCATTAACTGGCACCACCAATAGAATTCCTTACCGGCCGCCACTGTACGTAAACGAATGTTTCCTGAATTGCATAAACGTCAAGGCGGAGAGTGAAATTAGGTATGAAGGTAAGAGTCAGGGATGAAATTTCAAATTTGTACAATTTGAGTGTATCGATTCATGGTAACTTTTAACATACGGGTATTTAACAGCATAGAGTTCAATATCAGTTTAGAGAAATAAACCAAATAAGAAAACATCGTTTTGTGCATTACAAATGTGTTCATTTGTTTATAACGGCATAGAAATAACATACTCAAATGAGTATGCGTACAGTCGTGGGAAATAATCGCCCAAAGAATGCAAACTAATACACAAAACTGGTAGTTTTACATATCTTTAATTATAAATATGAATATCACTTTTTTACAACAATTGCACACACTAAGCTTTCACGAGAACACGGACGAAGATTCAGGTGAAGAGGAAGCTTCAGATGAAGACCAATAATGAAGTTACTATTTAAACGAATTTGATTATCGTCCGTTTGACATCCGTTTCGTCGGATAAAGACAGCGATGAAGATGAAAAATGTAATGAGGATGATTAATAACTCAAACGTATAACTAAAACTAACATACATCATATACATTTCTATCTAAAAATTTATTTTATTTCTTTTAATAAATTATATTGTTGATAATTTGCCACAGACGTTACAAATCAACCATTCATTTCAATTCTTTATTAATGTTAAAATCATACAATTATTCTTCATCAGTTACCAATAATTTTATAAATATTTAGAATTTTTCAAAATGGCGGCCATTTAATGACTTTCTGGCAGTGTGGCACTGCAACTATTCACCAAAATGTATCACCAGGGTCCTAAAAACAGGTCGTTATACTTGAACCTAAGACACGTAAATGAAGTGAAAAAATTGCCACCTTTGAATTAGTATGGCGGCAACGCCGAAACGATATGGCATGGTCATAATCGGTGATGAAAAAATTTTGCCTTTCGTTAGACAAAAAAATAGCTTTGAATTCGTAATCGTAATTGCATTCGTAATGATTGATTTATTGTTAGTGATTTTGGCACGTCAACCACTAAGGTCATTTGTCTCGTATGTGTAGTGAAAGTTTTTTTTTCCTCGGGAGGTTACCATGGTATTCCCTGCTGGATGGTGAGATCGGTCGCCAACCTACCGTCCCCTTGCGAGGTTTTTCCCAACCAGGTATCACCACCAGCGCGGCGCCGCCCCAGCCGGGACACGCTACAAGCTCCCAACTGGTCTCCAAACAAATATGACAGTGTGGTGCATGTAAATTTGTGTAAGTAAGAGGCGAGGATAAAGCAAGGATGAGGAAAAAAAGATCGCGCGCGCTCTGTGGCCCATTTGATAGGGTACTGCTCCGGCATTCGCCTGGTATTGATCGGAGAAACCACGGAAAACTTCCGATCAGAGCAGCCGGTCGCTAGAATTCTCCTCCAGCAGTTTAATTTATTGAAATGCTCCCTCCTAAATATTTTCTGAAGCTCTTGATACGAATTGTGTTGTGTGGGTGTAATGCACCAAATGTAATTTGTGGATTCATTTTCAGATAGAAAATGGATGATTACTTATACCCTATTAAAGTAGGTTTTCGTATTTATCTCCATGGTAGGTAAATTCCGCGGTGGTAGCAGATATCTTGTGATAATCCATAATGTGAGTTAGGAAATAATGAACATGTATGTATGTATGCATGTATGTATGTACTTGGCTCAAAAAGCTCGCGAGCGGGCTCAGGCCTACCAGCGACGTCCCGGCCTCGCGGTCATGGGTTAAGGGGGGGCGTGTGGTTAAAACGAAGACATCCCCGCACTGTAATCTGGCCTTTTCAACCTGAGAAGTGAATTTTCTCATCGTCACACAGCAACATATACTGGGGCATTGCAAGAAAACGCACGCTGTTCTTTTGCCCTGTCCGGGAATCGAACCCAGGGACGCGCCATAGAAAGCGAGCACGCTGACCGGTAGCGAAGCCGCCAGGGCAAATAACCAACCTATTATTGATTATTTCCTAACTCACATTATCCATCGTAGGTGGTAGCGAGCTGCATGTAGAGCACTGTTGTCAAGGCCCATGCCACGAGCGGGAGTCCGTGACATGAGTGCCACGAAGAATTCGTCCCTCCACGCAGTTCATTACCCCGCCACCAGAGACAACACCATCCCTATTGTAAAACGGCGGGGTCACTACTACTCGTAACAGTTCTCTTTTCTGACGCTAGTTGCGCGGAGAAGCTCGTGGCATGCTACGGTGCCCCGACTCGTGCCACAGCCACCAGTAGAAGACCTTGACTGATGTACAGTCTTCCTGGACCGGTTGCAAAGCGCGCGACAGGCCGCTGTGTGGACTGCGGTGGATGAGCGGCGGCGGGGGGGAGGAGGAGACCCAGAGATATCTCGGAACTTCAGGCGGCCGTGCTTCCCGAACGATCAATAGGAATCTGGCAGGCCGAGGCGAACAGCATCCCAGTAGGACACACGGTCGTTCTAGATGTCCAAAAGGGAAAATGTGCCGTTTGTTAAAAAAACGTTGGAATTTAAATCTTTCTTTTTAAAGCTGTTTTGTACACGGTAAAATTCTCGTATCTGCTTTGACAGAGATGAGCACAAAAACAGGTTTTCAGGATTAAAAAAAGCAGGGAAAACTTGGAAAATACTGGGAAGTAAAGGCGCATACAATAAATACGGATCGTCGTCTTCTCTACGAGTGGAACTACACCATATAGAGTCTCTCGTTCCCAAATTTTTTATATTTTTGTATCTTACTGATTGATTGTTAGTGATTCTGGGCGCGTCAACTGCTAAGATCATTTGTCTCGAAAGCATAGTGCATGTTTTAGTTCGGGAGGTGGCGGTGATCTTCCTCCCCTGAATGGCGAGATCCGGCGCCGACCTACCGGCGGCTAGTGGGGTTTTCCCAACCAGGTATCTCCCACCAGAAGGGGCACTGCTCCAGATGAGACAAGCTGTAAGCTCCCGACCGGTATTCCAGCATGTGTGGTAATGTAGTGCCCGTAAGTGTATGTAAGTAAGGAGTAGGATAGCACAACGAAAGATAGCGCGCGGTCCGTGGCCCGTTTGGTAGCGTACTGATCCGGCATTCGCCTGGTATTGATCGTGGAAACCACGGAAAACTGACGATCAGTGCAGCTCTATGCTTCTCATGGTTGATTAATACTTACTAAAGATCACAGTCAGAACGCACGCACAGAAATACCAGCCCTGAACATACTCAGAAAGCGCATTTCAGTTGTTTCCCGGTTGACCCCATAGCGGTGTCTTATGGCGATTCATACAGAAAACGTATAGACCGTGTATGCGCGACTTTTTCTTCTAGTTTGGGATCTTGAAGTTTCTGTGCAGAAACTGTATGAGAATCTGCACGAAAACTGTACCGTGTATACCGGCCTTAAAAGCCATTAAATAAATAAAAACTCAAAGTATTATATCACTACCCAGTGTATAAATTAGAGTGCTGATGCCAGAACAATTTAGTTTGCCTCAAACATTCCCCAGCCCATTGAGAAAATGATTAGATGGCCCTTTGTTTTGCTTCTGCACATAAATGTAGAGTTGTCGAGCAAATTGATTTAAGTGCCAAAAGTTCACATTTTCTTTTCTCAAAGTGCTGTAATTGCCAAGGTCAATGCAGTGCTATTGACGCTGAAACTCAAAAGCTTTCCATTTAGTTACAATCTGCTACAAAACGCAGCCCGTTTGTATTTACCATCTGTGAATCTCAGACAGTTTTTTCCTGTTTCCCGCAATACTGTTTTTGGTACTTAGATCAATTTGCACACCACTCTACAAATGTACTTTCAATAATCGCAAGTTTTGTTGACGTCTCTTTTTGCTAGTTGTGGTAAGAGTAGCGATGGGTAATATGGGATGCTACTTTGATAGCAACACTAAAATAGTAGTTATTGCAATTAGATCTTTTTCAGTACGTAACGTTTCTGAAAATACGTGGTTGTTACAAAAAACAACAATAATTTGCATGGTGAAAATTACATGTTCAAAGTCCTCAAACTGCAATATCTATAACTATAAATATGTTATTAAAGGATTACCTGTAACTATTCGAGATTAACACCTCACGTACAATCTTGTCCACATGATAGAAAATTTCATTTTGAAAGGGGACACACTCTAAGCTCCCGACCGGTCTCCCAACATATGTGGTAGTGTAGTGCAAATTAATAATGTTAAATATGTCGTATGACATATTGGACATATTGTGTTAATTTGAAAATACAACAGTTTGAGGTTTATTAATTTGTTTGGTTAATTTGTTAGTGCATAAATTAAATTCAGAAAAGAATCAGCTGAACGTATTTATCGTGGAAATGTTTCTTTGGGTAGTCAAGCTTTATCCCCACGATTTCAATTACGATACCGAATTTATCAACTCTTATTCTTAATTCAATCACATACAAATTTTAAAATCGTTGAAACATAGTTCAAGGTTTAAAATAAGTAACAGTTCTCTTACCGTATTAAATTATTCGTATTTTTAAAAAATGAAAATATTTAAGTAATTATTATATATGTAATAAGTTATATTACATACTTTCAATAATTTATTACAACTATAGCTTAAAAAATTGAAAAATTAAAAACGTGCCCCGCGTGATAAAAGTGCTACAGGACCCGCAGGTCGTTAATCCGGTCCTGCGTTCAGCTGTGATAGCAGTGGTGGAGGCAGAACGTCTCCTCTTCATTTGCCACCTGTCGCCGCGGCCACACAGGCCTGCCAACCCTTCCCTTCCCTCCCCCCCCCAGCGAAGCGTGATTAGTTGGCGATGCGGTGACGCTGGCAAGGGGACGGGAGATAACAGACGCTCTCTGATGTCGGACTAAGTCGCCTTAATGCGAGGATATGAGGCTATCGGTCGACGACGGGGACAGCGCGTTGCGTAGCGGACAGCACGCTGGATTACCACCTTTGAGAAAGGCGACATCACGGGCTGGCCGATTGGGACCGCGCTGCCAATCGACAGATGGCGATAACATTCATTTGTTCGACCACAATTTTCCGCTTGTTTATTTATTTATTTATGTCAAAAACAGTTAAAAACTGTGTGTGACGAGCTGTGGGGAGAAGTGAATTCTGTGCACATTTTCATAATTCTGTGATCTTCTATCCTAAGCCACATGCGAGTCGAATTTAGAATACAGAAGAAAAGAGTGGTTTTTTTCAAGTTTTGTTGACAAAATATTCGCTCCTGTGTAATAAAATCTATTTTCAAAGGACTAAATTTGTACTTCAGTACGTCAGTACAAGTAATGTACTTCAGTTTCTGTGTCACCCCCGTCTCAATCAACATTTTCTGTACTTTATTCTGTGTGTCCATGCTGCGATCCCGTGTGTGAATGCTGAGAAGGCCCCTTGTATTGCATATGGGTATTATTGTAGATTCTTTATCTTTACACGGGAGAACAAATTTAATTTGAAGAAAAAATATCTTAAATTTTATAGTTGTAGGAAGATGGCGAATAAACTTTTGCAAGTTGCGAAAATTCTGAGTTCTGAAAATCAAAACTATACCATGTTAATAAGTGTGTTTTACTCTATATTTGCAAGAAATTTAAATACAAAATTTGGAGTCGTTTCTCAGAAAATTTTGAAAACGTCTGGGGGGCTTTATGTAAAGTACCCCCACATTTTAAGGAATATTTTTCAAAATCTCATAGCTTCGGCTGGAGTCGGATAGACAGGGGTTTCTTCAATTTCAAAAAAATCCTACGTATGGTTTAGACGCTAGTGGTGTTCACAGCCGGCCGGCCGGCCGGACGAACGAACAGACGGATGTTTTGCTCCCAATTGTTTTTTCGGTATCAAGGCCCCACAAATCAGGGATTCTGGCTACAGCACGTGTTAGAGAAGTTTTTTCATTTAGCAATTGCATCCAATTTTTCGTTATCAGGGCCCGGCAATGACTTTTTTTTCTGCCAAAAATCAGCCGGTATTTTTTTTTTGCGCAACATTACGTAACTTCCCTTATACTACGTATATTACTCCGTATATACGTACGTATACGGAAAGGTAAAAAAACATTAATAGTGAGGCTATTTTGAGCCCAATAAATATATTCAGGAGCCCCCCCCCTACCCCCGTTATGCAGCAGCGACGCCCAGGCGGGGTACCCCCTCCCCCCGTGACGGAGGGTAGAAGGGGAAAATGAGGCAAGAAGATTGATATACTGCGACAGTTGCTGGTACACTTCGATTAAAACACGTCAGGGAATCATCCAATCGGGAGCTCCAATACCAAAAACGTAAGTCGTAACGAAGCTCGCGATTGGGTGACGGTGTCATTTCTCCTTAAAAGGTGGCAACTAAAGAGAGAGGCATCACATGCGTGAAGAGATGTGTGGGAGCGGAAACACGACGTTGAAAGAAATGTAGTACAATGTACTAAACATGTTTAGTAAGCGAAGTACACAGAATTATTTTGTACTAAGATTCACTACTCATGATTTAGTTTCGTTTAGTAAACCAGAAAAATTGTAAATCGTAAGTGAATGAACAAAAAGAATTGTCAGTGGTACCACACTTCTTTGATTGATTGATTGATTGATTCGTGTTTCCGGGCGCGTCAACTACTTTGATCATTAGTCCCGTCAGTGTAGTGCGTGTTTTTCCTCGGGAGGTGGCGATGAATGGCGATGAAATTCCCCGCTAGATGGCGAGATCTGGTGTCGACTACCGTCGACTAGCGGGGTTTCCCCTCAACCAAGTATTTCCCACCAGCGGGGCACCGCCCCCAGCCGGGACAAGTTGTGAGCTCCCGACTGGTCTCCCGGCAAGTGTGGTAGTATAGTGCATGTGGTAAGTGTGCGTGTAGGTAAATGTGTGTGTGTAAGAGGAGAGGATAGGACAAGGAAGAGGAAGGAAATATCGCGCGCGGTCCGTGGCCCCTTTGTTAGGGTACTGCTCCGGCATTCGCCTGGTGTTGATCGGAGAAACCACGGAAAACTACCGATCAGAGCAGCCGGCCGCTAGCATTCTCCACCAGACAGCGACTGAATTCGACCTAGTTGACAAGCTAGTGTCGAAAATCCTGCCACCGTCGGGACTCCAACCTAGGACCTCCCAGTCAGAGGGACTGCAGTGACATCAGGTTGATGCACTGAGCCATCTCTCCCGGTAACACCCTTGTTTTGAAGATAAAATAATTCGGTGAGATCTACGTTTCATGTTGTTACGCTTACTAAACACTGTTTAGTAAGCACTGTTTAGTAAGCGCGCGTTCCGAGCAATCTGGCCAATCCGAATGGTTGTAGAGCCCATGTGAACTGTGAGGAATCAACGCTGAATATAGTATTATACACTGTATGAAGTACGTTTTTAAAATTTTAATGATTTTAAATATTACATGTTGTATTCTAAGCTAATGGAGAAAAACCGTTGGTACCCGAACGTCAGCGTCCTGCGTCTGTAACTGTTCTGATTGGCTAGGGTCTGTCAGGCAAGGCCTCATTCACAATGCAAACTTAACGTAACATAACATAACGTAGCGTAAACGTAACGTAGCCGCAAAACCTATAAATGAGTTACTAAGCGAGAATATTCACAATGCCTTGACGTAACCGTAGACATAAGTACGTATACTTCAGAATTCACTAGCTCCAAGCTTTTACTTTAAGTTTACGTCGGACTTCTACCGAAGACCAATCAGAGAGCAGCGTGGAAGGTCGATTTCAGATTCGGCCCAGGTAGTTTGTGGTTAAGTAATTTTGTTTTGTAATGTAGAGAACTAGTTTGTGAACGGTTTTTGATGCGTGTAGTGAATTCAAAGTAAGAATTTGGGTAATTTGTATTGTGACTTTAACCTGAGTTGGTGAATAAGCTAATTATGTTCGACGAATTACTCGTAAATTTGGTAGAAGAAAATCCTTGTTTATAAGATGAAGGAAATGCGAGCACTACTACAACAGCTACTCGCATATATATATAAAGATAAATCGTTAGGAAAGTGGAAGAAAAAGCTACAAACCATGGTGGAAAGATCTTTCTACCATGCTAGAAACGAATCAATCTAGTACATTAAATTCTGATTGACCGGTCATTGCAAGTTCAGTCATCAACATTTGTTAACTGGAAATCCCCCACCTACCTGCCAGCACTGTGATACCATTCTTAACTTTGAACACATTTTAACTCAATGTCCTATGTTTCAGTACAGCAGACACACGTACCTAGAAGATGAGCAAAACCCTGAACTGATGCTATCATCCATCGACTACCAAAATAAGATATTAAAATTCTGTAAAGACAGCAACATTCTTAAAGAAATCTAATTGTAATAAGTGTATTGGTATGGATACCAGAAACTAATTCTGTAACATCAAAATACCTGTAATGTCTCTGTCTCTACATATTCACATATATTGTAATTTGTAAATTTTCATATCTATTGTAAAGTTGCCGTGTTAATATTGTAAAGTTGTACTTAAAGTAGTCGCTAATGACCTCAGTAGTCGATGCGACTTTAATAATAAATTAAAAAAAAAAAATTCTGATTGGTTCAGGCGAAACTTACGTTACAGCTTAACATTCGTCATTGTGAATGCTTGTTTTTACGTTTTAAATTTAAGGATAAGTTTACGGCATCGCGTTACGTTTTAAGTGTGCTTTGTGAATGAGGCCTAACCGAGGTTAAGGAAGTACGATCGCACAGGGCCGTTGGATGAGTGACTGCTCAAGAACCCCAGTTGCTTCCTTGTCGAAGGGATAGAAAGATAGTATTCTCGTTCACGTTTCTTCTTAATAAGGCTTACACGACAGTGTTTTGTAATTTATTAATATCAACTATTTGTTTAGTGAATATTACGAATTCTTTATTCAAGGCACTGATTCATTTAGTTATCTCCACTGAATGCAATTCGTCTTGGGATACAACCTGTTAGTGAACAATACTACACGTGTATTTGTGTGTTTAATTATATAGCAGTTTAGTGAACGTGACTAAGCTCTTTGTTCTTCCAAGGTATGCCATACCGTATAGTTGATTCTAGTAAGTGATTAATTGTATGAACTAAACATTTATCTCTGTGTAGTCGGGGGGAGGCTATCTGAGCATAGCCACAACATCATCGCCACCTCGAGATGAACCTTCAACGTATGTGACTATAAAGTGAATTTCTTTCCATTTCAAACTAGTAGATGAAATATGAGAGTAAAGTATAAAGAATTAAGTTCTAAGTAAAACTTTAAAGTTTTGATAAAAAACATGCAGAGTCGTGCAATGTATTTAATTGAAGATAAGAAATACCTGTTGATTTTTGTCCAGAATGTATGGAAGATACATAATACTGCCATCAATGTATAAATATGTGTCCTGTCCATTTTTTTACATTACTATTATCATTACTGATATTAGTTATAATCAGTAATTTTTTCCGTAACTACATTTTATTTTATTAATTACTTAATTATATTAGAAAATCGTTGGTTTTTAAAAACAGAATACATTGTGATTGCAAATACAGAGCTGAGTAAGATAATTAATTTATTCTTGTCTATAATTTCCCAAAATTTCGATAACAGATCCCCTGAATCCGTTGAACTTCTCATGGATCCCGAGATACTCGTGTCTACATCTTAATTTGTCGTAATAAACGATAAATTATTAAACGGAGAGACGTTTCACTAGTAATTTTCTGATTTTACCCACGAGTAAGAATGTTCAGTGACGAAAGTTCCTATCATCGTTTCGAAGACTGATAGTTTGTTATGAGTGATTATTTTGAACACGACATTATCTTAAAACTCAGCCCTAAATTAGCTTACAAAATTAGCAAACCCATCAGATCCCCGGAAAAGCCTAGTTAAGAAAGAACAGTTGGTCTACTTTCAATGTAAATGAAGGATAGTGTAATTCTGCTCTTAGACTCCATCAAAACCTTATCGTTTGACTTCATCCCGAAGTGCTGGAAAACTGTTTTCGAGCAGTTTAGTGTAATTAAAACCGCTTTATCATTTCACTTCTTTAAAAGGACGCCGCGATATCTGAAAATATTTTGTCGAGAACGGCCTTGGTCATTATTTTATAACTCGACCAAGCGAAGAATGAAGGCGGCGATTGCGGCGCGTCGTGGAACTAACAGTCAAAACACGGGTCTGTACAGTCAGTTTAGCTAACAAAAGTCGCCAGGAACGGGAAGCGAGTTCAAAGACTGCTCCTACGGAATCACCATGGCCTCCTTCATAGAGGTTGTGAAAATCAGCTGATAAAATATAACTTCAGAGACACATCATGCAAGATTTGCACTGACTGTTTTATTTTTGTCCCTTTAAGTTACTTTCTTTACTTTTCACCGTTCTAGTACAAGACTATTATTAAAAGTTCTATTTATATTGAATTTTTAATACTTATTCATTGAATTTAAACATTTTATATTCATTCATCCTTTTTCCCTTAGGTTTTAGACGGTTTGTAAGGTATGCAATAAAGTACCAAAACATTAACTTTACTGTCATAAGTATCTACAGTATTCTTCATTATGGTGGTAGTTACTCCTTACATAAAAAATATTTACTTAAAGTTACTCCTTACATAAAATTTTATTTGGTATATATTCTGAGAAACTACTTAAGTTAAAATAAACGATTTATATGAATGTTACTGCTAATCGAAAGAATTAGTTTCAAAATTTTGAATCGTTTTGCAGAGAAAAGTATATTTTTATTTATTACAATATGAGATGCAGACATGTCTAAATACAGTTAAATATTAATTGGGAAGATTCTAGATTTGCAACGAAATAAATCGCGCTTTCTTTCGCAATAGTTTGGCAAGGTACCATTTTAATTTTGAATTGAGTATCCTTTTATCTCCGTCTCTGTCGCTTCGGTTGTAAACACAGACGGTGGCGCGCTTCTGTAAACATCATTCTCAAGTTGGTCGAGCTATACAAGCAACTTTATTTACAAGTAAAGGGAAATGAATTCATCTATACACATGAATAGTTGAATTCATATTTAATGAAAATAAGTTAAATAACTACTTAAGTTAAAATAAACGATTTATATGAATGTTACTGCTAATCGAAAGAATTAGTTTCAAAATTTTGAATCGTTTTGCAGAGAAAAGTATATTTTTATTTATTACAATATGAGATGCAGACATGTCTAAATACAGTTAAAATATTAATTCTTCAGTTGCATCGAAATTAATTTAAAGAAATCATTTTTTTGGTCTCCCACCAATATACGTCAAATAATTACTTAATAATTACGAGTAGAAGACGCAACCGTTCAGTGTCGCTGCAAAGACAGCGACAATGCTGTCTAAACTAAACTTTGCCACTAGGGCCCTGAAACTAGGGTCCTCCAGTTGGGAGGACAGTTCTCCATTGACGTCAATTGTCCTCTCGTCCTCCTTTGTATTTTAAATGCCCTCCTCTTAGTAAATTTTGAACAGGTGTTGTCATTTATTTTATCACATGACTTATCATCAGCTACGTTGTATCGTTTATTGTTTAATTTAGAATAGAAAACATAAATATCCTTTTTCTGAACGCTGCCACACGCACATACCACACGCATGCATAGGTGTGTCCGATAGTGTTTCCGACTAGCGATTAAGATAAAAAGAGACGCTCAGACCATCTTCATTTGTATTTTGTGAACGAATATTTTCATTTGAATCGGAAATGGAGAAAAGAAAGACATAGAGCTGATGTTAGTCTAAATTAAATATTTATGAAAAGAAATGTTTTGTTGCCATGTTTTGGGGGCTGCTTATTGATTATCTTCCCCTTTTACATGAACATGGCCGGCAACCCTCCCTGAAGCAGTAAGGCGTTGTAAACTTTAATTGTAACTTACTACACTTTATAAATATTGTAAATATGCATTCAAGTTTTGGTATTCAAAGATTGTGGTAATTGCTTGTTTCTATAAGGTACGGCTGTAAATTATTTTTGTTCCATTTCGTACTGGTTTATACACGTTTCTACTCTATTAATGTTCATGTCTATACGTCATACTTTTTTATCGCTGAGGAACTTTTTAATAGGGCAGTCTTAAAAAAGGTTAATGTCACATTTTAGGACGTCTTAGAAAATTTTAAGTTTAACTTTTTTAAGACGTTTGCGTACATTGATTTGATTAATCGAAAATTCAATTTCAAATTTTATTGATTTATGTATCATTCAATACCTTGTCTGATACTGACATTGATGAGAATGGCATAAAAGCTGTATAATTATTATGTGTATACAAGTAACATGGGTATTAATTTTAATTGCGCCTAAGCTTTAATGTATTATTTATCGAAGAGACATGAAATTATTGAAAAAAAATCATTTTGCTGACGGATGTGCTTGATGTTGTATAAAGGTCTGAATGTGCACGTGTGCTCTGCATGAAATAGTTACTGAGTTAGTGGTAGTAAATTAAGCATGATTATTACGCATTTGCGAGTTGAACGAGCGAGAGTAAAAATGAATTATTGATTCACAATAGAAGTGGTATCAACCCCTAGTGTTTTATTACAATATGAATTTCAATAAACAGAAAATCCAGCCATACACCGAACTTCATCCCATCGGAACTTCATCCCATCATCAGTGGCTCTACAACATTGAAAATGAACGAATAAATTAGCATATGAACAAACCAATACATGCATAAGGAATACAAAATACAAATTAATATTTTAAAATTTATATAATTAGAGTACTTCCCCAAGTAACATAGATTAAACATGTGGTAGGTCCTAAGATGGCGCCGTCGTGTGTCGTACGAAGTACAGAGACATACTGAGGGAAGATGAGGTAGGAAATAGAAGAGTGGGAAAAGCTAGTCCAGAAATAAATTTATGCTGGGGCTGGATTTTAATTGAGATTGTTCTTTGAGACATACCAAGTTGGAGATTTTTTATAATTTTCAAGTTTCTGAATTTTTCAAAATGTTCTTCTTGTTGCGTTTATTTTTTAAATGAAGAATTTTGAAATTGATATCCGGGTTGAAAAAGTGATTATCTTGAATTAGGTGGTTGGCAAATGTGGAGTTTTCTAGTTTCGTTCTTCACGATCTGAGGTGTTCATTGAGTCTACAGGAAAACTTCCTACATGATTGCCCTACATAAACTGAATTACAATTATTACATTTTAATAAATAAACTCCACTTGTATCCATTAAGGGTACAGGGGATTTACTACAGGGAAAAAGTGTTCGGAGGGTATTTTGAGTTTAATAGATACCTTCATGTTAAATTTGTTTAATACTTTTCCTATTTTTTTGAATATTGGTCCAATATACGGAATACTTACACATTTTTCCTTTCCCGTATACGTACGTATACACGGAGTGATATACGTAGTATAGGGAAAGTTATGTAACGCTGCGCGAAAAAATGGCCAGTTTTCGGCGGAAAAAAATTAATTGCCGGGCCGTGAAAACGAAAAAGTGGATAAAACCAGTTGCTAAATTAAGAAAAAAGTCCCCTAACACGTGGTGTAGCCAGAAACTCTCTTTTGTGGGTCCTTGATACCGAAAAACAATTGAAAGGAAAACGTCCGTCTGTCAGTCCGTCTGTCTGCCTGTCCCTACATACGATTTCTTCCACGTCTGTCCATACGTGTTCATACGTACGATTTCTTCCAAAATAGATATTCCCCGGTCGATCTGATTCTAGTCGAAGCTTTGAGATTTTGAAAAAGATTCTTCAAAATTTGGAGGTACTTTATATGAAGATCCCCGGGAATTTTCAAAATTTTCTCAAAAACGGCTCCAAATTTTTTTCTTTAAATTTCTTGTATGAATAGAGTAAAATACACTTATTAACATGGCATAAGTCCGATTTTCACGGATAACTCTGAATTTTCGAAAATTGTGAAAGTTTGAATTTTTTTCGGCGTCTTTCTCCAACTACAAAATTGAAGATAGAGATTTTTTTCTTCAAATAAAATTTGTTCTGCATATTGAGTTCTTTCATTAAGGTCATGTAAATGGTTTTCAAAATTTTAGTAGTCTTAATGCAATATTGCGTGCAATATGTGCAATTTTTAAAAAATTACGAAAACAAGATTTTCTCAAAAACTGATCAAAATTTTTTCTTTAAACGTTTGGTAGGGATAGTTGTAAATGTACTCTATCAGATGACTTAAAAGCCATATTGCTCTATAGGTTGTTTTTTTCTAATAATTACAAAAATGTAAATTTTTTCACATGTTTCTCACGTCGATAATATTTACATTACCGGCGATTTTTTCACATTATTATATTTACGAGTACATGTGATTTAAATAATGTCAAGTAAAGTTTCTCGAAAACAGAACCGTTTTCTATGAAAAGTAGCTCAAAATTTCGCATTTTCAGAAACGCTCAAACGCCATTTTCTCATATATGGCTGCAAATGTTTTCTTGAACCTTTGTAACGGATAATGCTAATTACACTCTTTAGTATAGCGTAAAGTTTATTTTGATTAATTTTTTTGTTTTTTCAAAAATTACTTAATTGTAATTTTTGTGAATGATCTCTCACATCTTTAATGTGCACTTTACCAGCAATTTGTAAACATTACGTTTGTGAGTGTAAGTGCTTCAAATAACTTCAAATAAAGTATTTTGAAGACTCAAACTTTTTCTGTGAAAATGAGCTTCAAATTTCGCGTTTTTTGGTAGCGCTAAAACGCCATTTTCTCTTGAACGGCACATCATTTTTAAAAGAAAATTGCCATTTATGACTAGGTTTTTGTGTTCTTTAATATTCTAAAATTAATGTTTCCGTTCTACCAATAGGAAACCGAAAAATTAAGAAACTGACAAAAAAATGTACTTTTGGCGGTGATAGATGGTAGCTGGCAAGAAAGAGTATGTGGCAATTCCGAATAGCTAGCGAAGACCCAAGGAAATAGAAAACTAATACGGGAAAGTCTGTGCCATTCTCTAGCACCACTAGTTTCTTATCAAAAGAGAAATTTTGAGGGAAGGCCTTATTAGTTAGTAATTCAATTTCTTTTTGTTTAATAAAAATGATGGACGGAGGGTTGTATCCATATTTTGACCTGTTTGCAAAATAATATTAACTTCTGCAGTAAAATCTGATTCTGACATAGAAACGTTCAATAGTCTATGAATCCATTAATGGAAAATAGCAAATTTGTGTTGAAAGATATGGTTGAAATTAAAGGAGATGATGGTGTCTGTTTGGGTGGGTTTTCTCAAAAATGTTTAAAATTATGTTTATTGATTTTGTATAGAAATGGTAATGTCTAGGAAGTTTAGGGTATAATTTTTTAAATTCTATTCTAATTAGGGTAAAACGAATTTACAAAATCATAAAATTGGTTCAGTTGTCTGATCGTACATCTCCTAAGGCAAATAATATCATCTTTGTATCTAAAATAATACTTAATATTCTTAAGCAAAGGGTTAGTACTTTTAAATAAATTATTTTCAAAATTGTCCATAAATATTTCAGCAAATAATGGAGACATGTTAGAACCCAAAGCCAGTCCTTCAGTTTGTTTGTGCGATCTTCCTTTCCTCTTCCTTGGCCTATCCTCACCCCTTACTTATACTCATACCCCTTACTTACACACATCCACTACACTACCACACCTGACCAGTCGGGCGATTGTAGCTCAAGCCGTGCCCCGCCGATGGGAGATACCTGGTTGCGGAAAACCCGGCCCGCCGACGTAGTTCGGCACCGGGTGACGCCAATCAGCGGGGGAAGATCAGCACCTCATCTCGCGATAAAATCATACACTTCACTTACGGAACCAATGACCTGTCCACGTGCCAAATAACACTTCAATATTCAATCAGTTTTACAGGGGCAGCGTAGATTTTTGTTAAATAATAAACATATTTGTTATCATACTGTCCATTATTCATGTATTGTAGATATGAAACTACACCATATTATCGTTTAAATAATTACATAATTCGAACACAAATAAATATTTACATCATTTTTGCCAAATAAAGGAAGATAAACGAAAACTCTTGACCATTTGGGGGGGGGCTTGGTTCCCATGCACGGAGAGAAATGTTTACTTCATACAATTAATCACGTAATAGATTCAACTAATCGGTGTAGCACATGCTTAGTGAAGTTCACGAAACTGCTGTTTAGTTAAACACACTAATGCACGTATAGTTGTGTTCACTAAACAGGTCGTAGCGCGTGATGAATGGTATCTAGTGGAGGAAACTAAACGAATCGTTGCGTTGACTGATACATTGAGTAATATTTACTAAACAGTGCAGTGAAAATAACTAAACGAAACGTGAAAGGGAATGCTTTCTGTCCCTCCAAGCAGGTAGCAACTGAGGTTCCGTAGCGGTCACCCATCCTACGGCAGGTCCATCAAGCTGGCCCGCCCACCATAGCAGAATCAAACCAAACTAGTACCAGAATTTTTAACTATTTTATTACTAATTTATTACCGCAAACCCGATTTGTTTACCACTCATCTTCACCCAAAAAACGGGTGGCGGGCCAGCTTGATATCAAGCTGGCCCGCCCACCATAGCAGAATCAAATCAAACTAGTGCCATAATTTTTAACTATTTTATTACTAATTTATTACCGCAAAACTAATTTTTTTACCACTCAACTTCACCCCAAAACAGGGGGTGGCGGGCCAGCTTGATATCAAGCTGGCCCGCCCACCATAGCAGAATCAAACCAAACTAGTGCCATAATTTTTAACTATTTTATTACTAATTTATTACCGCAATACTAATTTTTTTACCACTCAACTTCACCCCAAAACAGGGGGTGGCGGGCCAGCTTGATATCAAGCTGGCCCGCCCACCATAGCAGAATCAAACCAAACTAGTGCCATAATTTTTAACTATTTTATTACTAATTTATTACCGCAATACTAATTTTTTTACCACTCAACTTCACCCCATAACAGGGGTGGCGGGCCAGCTTGATATCAAGCTGGCCCGCCCACCATAGCAGAATCAAACCAAACTAGTGCCATAATTTTTAACTATTTTATTACTAATTTATTACCGCAAAACTAATTTTTTTACCACTCAACTTCACCCCAAAACAGGGGGTGGCGGGCCAGCTTGATATCAAGCTGGCCCGCCCACCATAGCAGAATCAAACCAAACTAGTGCCATAATTTTTAACTATTTTATTACTAATTTATTACCGCAATACTAATTTTTTTACCACTCAACTTCACCCCAAAACAGGGGGTGGCGGGCCAGCTTGATATCAAGCTGGCCCGCCCACCATAGCAGAATCAAACCAAACTAGTGCCATAATTTTTAACTATTTTATTACTAATTTATTACCGCAAAACTAATTTTTTTACCACTCAACTTCACCCCAAAACAGGGGGTGGCGGGCCAGCTTGATATCAAGCTGGCCCGCCCACCATAGCAGAATCAAACCAAACTAGTGCCATAATTTTTAACTATTTTATTACTAATTTATTACCGCAAAACTAATTTTTTTACCACTCAACTTCACCCCAAAACAGGGGGTGGCGGGCCAGCTTGATAACAAGCTGGCCCGCCCACCATAGCAGAATCAAACCAAACTAGTGCCATAATTTTTAACTATTTGATTACTAATTTATTAGTCATCAGGGCGGCGAACCCGCCCTCTCCCTTATAGCGTCCGGTTCTAACAGTCTTGCTGGTTTTTCCAAAGCCTGCCCGAGGGTTAAATACCCGGCGGGTCTTGGCTATTTTGCCTGGGACAGGTATTACCGAAGCTTTGCAAATGGAATTATACTCGTAGATACTTCGCCAATGGATTTGGTATAACAAAAATTATTTATGGTCGTTGATATTCAGTTACTGGTCTAAAATGTCCAATAATTGCAAATCGAGACTGACGTTGGAAACATTAAATTAAATTTGAAATTTCCAGATATCTGGAAGATTCTGGCATGCGATGAAGGATTCATTCGTTTGTTTTGTTTTGTTCTCCTTACGAAGTTCATCGTAAGAAGAGAAAGTTATGCAATCGTGCGCCGGAAAACGTAGAATTTTCCGCAGAAACACTCTTATTTAAATAAAAGTTTTATTAATTTCAAACATTACGTGTGTACATTGGATTTCCACATCTCCTGAATCATCCTGACGGTAAAGTATTGTATGAAGAAAAACAGTTGTTAACCTTAATAAAAGAAGAAGAAGACGTTGTGTACAATGATGAAACAGAGATCCTGTAATAGGAAATCTAATACATCTACCGAGTATTATTTTCTGTGCGTACTTCACGAAGAGAACTTACCAAGTAAACTATCCAATTTAAAATGCTTAATATAAAGAAAGTTATGTAATACCGCCACAAAAAAACGGAATTTTTCGACCCAAAAAATCGCATTGTGGCCCTGATTCGGGAAAAAGTGGACAAATCCTATTACAATATGTAGTAATTTACTTTCTCTAACATTTCGTATAGTGAGATTTCACGAATTGCGGGTCCTTAATATGTTTTTTACTTCCTTGAATACGTATGTATGTGTATACGGTGTACTATACGTAGAATACAGAAAATGCTGCTGGGGGAATATCAATTTCGAGACCTAAACGGAAATACAGGTTTAGGAGCTTCCTGATACCGAAAAAGTGTTTTTTTTCAATACGTCCGTCCGTCCTTGTCTGTGAATTAGAAGAATAACATTAATAATAATAGTAATAATAACAACAACAAACATTTGTTCTATTAATCTGGAATTATTAATTATTAATATGTATTTACAACAGCAAGAAAAACTGTGTACATTTCTGAAGCATATTTGTTGTGATACTAAAACAAGGAAAGTGTATTATAAAATCTATCTGAATGTATACTTCATTTGGCAAGCTTATTTCACTTTAAACACTTTACGAAGAATTCACTGTTCTTGTCAATACAAATTTGTTTCGACGCCAAACACGCAGGCGCGTGCCTTTCTATTTAAACTCGTGGTCTCGACGATCACAAGAGTTTTTGTGTTGAAAAATCGCCGATTTACGCTACCCCATCACAATAATTTGTCTTTACTATGTACGTATTAACCCTTTGCGGTCCTTTCACTTTTCCGGTGTCCGCGCCGTGCGGTCCTATGTCCCGCACCACGGGACTTTCTCTTTTCCTGCTTCTGGTCCATTGTCCCGTGGGGCGGGACTTATTTTTAACTCTGTGTTATTTCACTCAGGGTGATGACACCGGATGCCAGTGCAACTAATTCTATTCAGGAGAGGCTAGGCAGTAAATTCCTTCATTGTCACCAGGTTTCTCCCATTTCTTGTTGTTTGAAAGCAGTTTATTTGCGAGACTGCAGTAGTACTTGTGATGGCGTCGAGAAGTAAGCGTTCGAGGTTGTCACAGCGTGAACTGAGTGAATTAGTTAACAATTCTGAGAATGAACTATGTTCAGATAGTGAGGAATCTGAAAATATTTTCTCGAGTGATTCTGAAGAATGTGAAGAAAGTGATAGTAGTGAAGAGTCGGACTCCGCTGATACAATGCAATCTACAGGCATTGTTGGTGACTGGGTGAGCTCTCCGCACCAAACAGTAATTTACACCCTCAACGTTTTACCGCTACATCTACTGGTTTTCAGCCACAAGGAAGGTCAGTTCCAACAATGCCAAATTGAAGCTTTTCAGCTTTTTTTCACGGATGAGTTGATAAAAGCAATCGTTGATGAAAACGAATAGATACGCAAGTGAGAAGTTAGCATATAAGCCGCTTCAAAAAGACTCTATTTGGAACTCTTGGAAACCAGTATCCATTGAAGAAATGAAAGCGTATCTGAGTGTTATATTAAATATGGCATTAAATCCAAAACCATTTGCAAAGCTTCGGTAATACCTGTCCCAGGCAAAAATAGCCAAGACCCGCCGGGTATTTAACCCTCGGGCAGGCTTTGGAAAAACCAGCAAGACTGTTAGAACCGGACGCTATAAGGGAGAGGGCGGGTTCGCCGCCCTGATGACTAATAAATTAGTAATCAAATAGTTAAAAATTATATTTTGGGGTGCAGATGAATGGTAAAAAATTAGTTTTGCGGTAATAATTTAGTAATAATATAGTTAAAAATTATTATTAGTTTGGATTGATTCTGCTATGGTGGGCGGGCCAGCTTGATATGGAGCTAGCCCGCCACCCCCTGTTTTGGGGTGAAGTTGAGTGGTAAAAAAATTAGTTTTGCGGTAATAAATTAGTAATAAAATAGTTAAAAATTATGGCACTAGTTTGGTTTGATTCTGCTATGGTGTGCGGGCCAGCTTGATATCAAGCTGGCCCGCCACCCCCTGTTTTGGGGTGAAGTTGAGTGGTAAAAAAATTAGTTTTGCGGTAATAAATTAGTAATAAAATAGTTAAAAATTATGGCACTAGTTTGGTTTGATTCTGCTATGGTGGGCGGGCCAGCTTGATATCAAGCTGGCCCGCCACCCCCTGTTTTGGGGTGAAGTTGAGTGGTAAAAAAATTAGTTTTGCGGTAATAAATTAGTAATAAAATAGTTAAAAATTATGGCACTAGTTTGGTTTGATTCTGCTATGGTGGCGGGCCAGCTTGATATCAAGCTGACCCGCCACCCCCTGTTTTGGGGTGAAGTTGAGTGGTAAAAAAAATCGGGTTTGCGGTAATAAATTAGTAATAAAATAGTTAAAAATTATGGCACTAGTTTGGTTTGATTCTGCTATGGTGGGCGGGCCAGCTTGATATCAAGCTGGCCCGCCACCCCCTGTTTTGGGGTGAAGTTGAGTGGTAAAAAAATTAGTATTGC